>JAUCMT010000024.1:7854272-7924272 GCA_032357475.1 Enteromius thamalakanensis | reverse complement strand
CATGGGGCTCAGATGTTAACACATGGTGCACACTGTGCAATGAGCCCACAGCAGTTAATCAGCTGATAATTACCCCACTGGTATAAACACAATCACAACCACAGGCACCAGAGCGACTGTGGAATGACAAGAGGTTTATTATTTAAATACTCTGATAAGGTACCAAGCATGCAAAGTAGTGACATCTTGTGAAAACATTGAATGGATTGAAACTAAAGCTGCACATCAAGACATAGCTATCTGAAAATTATAAGATGAGGTTTGTAAATGGTTGTGTGTGAGGTTGAGGTTTGATCTTTCTTACTGTACTCAGTGTCCTGCTGCCTGTCTGATAAGATCCCAGAGACAGACACACCCCCGGATTCTCCTCATCTATTATTCAATAATACCAACAATTCACAGCACAATCAGTCTAGAGAAGAGACCATTTGAAAAGCAAGCACAACACCATGTCTCTGACATACAAAGAGATCAGGCAGGATGCAAGACTTTTATGTCTTTGTAGGCTATTTGCTTCTTTGCATAACGAAACAAACCAAATATAATAGATAAATAAGCACAATACTGTTAGAATGGTTTCAAATTAGTCATCTCTGGCATGCAAAACCTTAATTAAATTCATCCTGTATGATATAGTCCTCTTTAGTCGTATTTCAATGGAAATTCTGTCAGCATTTACTCACATTTACAAATAAAAATGCTGTATGCATTGCAATTAGTGCAGGAATTTTCAAGAATCTTTCAAAAAATAGCACCATAAAAGATGCATACGCTATATTTAACACACTGTTTGAGCGTTTGGGGTTACAAAATAATATTTAGGCCCGGTTTCAGAGCCAGGATTAGATCAATAAGAACATTTGTGTAATTTTTTACAAACATGCCTTAGAAAAAAAGCATTACTAGTGTATATCTAAAGACAAAACAAAGGCACTGACATGTTTTAAGGTCAGTCAGTGCAAGTTTCTTTCAGTTAAAACAGCTCATTAGCTCAACTGCTAATTTGCTGATCAACATTTTTATTATTACCAATACATTTTTAATGTTTTTGTGGAAACTGTAATAAAGTTTTTTTAACATTATAAATGACTTTTGATTAATTTAATACATCCTTGCTGTATATATGAACCGTATATTAATTGGCTCATTATTTAATGGTACATTCGTTACAGTTCATGACAGAAATAGCAATTTAATAATTTAGTTAATCCAGTTCATAGATACCACAAGTATGATTTTTTTTACATGAATAACTATGATTTTAAATCACCCAAACCTACATGGTTTTACAAATTTAGAATGTGACACACCAGTGGGACCACATCCACCATTGACTGCATGTGCCACCAGCACATTTTTAATTTTATAGTTCACAGAGGAAATAAAGAACGACATGTAAGTAAGGTAAGTAAAGGATGACCGAATGTTTATTTCAGAGTGAACTGTCCCTTTAAGACATGTTTACTGCAAGTCAGAGATATCTTGTATGTCCAGCAGAAGATGTGTGCTTCAGTGCTTAGTCATCAGAATTCCCCTGTTTTTCTGCAACACACACAGGAGCGTATCAAAACAACCCTCAGGGGAAAACATACTACACAGTACTATTCAATTATTAAATACTACTGACTACAGTTATATTTATGTTTCCTTAAACATTCAAAAAAATCATATAGAGCTATTTCAAAACTATATGCATTTAGCTGATTTTACACATTTAGTGCAAAAGACTGTCAAATGTACAAACATACTGTATGAAACCATTTAAGCACTAACCCCTAAAGAGGTGCCTACAGACAATGTAATAATGTATTCAAAAATGTTTATTGATTTGCCATTTTCCACCCACAATATTCAAACATCTCATGACAACCACAAATATTTTATACAAGAAGAGAGGGAAAATTCTTTTCAAGCACAACTTATGCATGCAGCACAAATGTTTCTCATGCTAGAGGAGGGAAGAAAGGCTGCATTGAAAATATGCCAGATACACAGAGAAAGAAAGACTAAGATTTTTTATCAGGGGTTTTCCTGCATTTTTTGCGAGTGATTTTATGGAATTGGATAATATCGGATGCAATCTGTGTTTTTATGACAGAATCACTAAATGTGGTTGCTAACTGAACCACAGTATGTATGACTAAATAACATAAAGCAGATTACTTTGCACATTATTTTTATACTTTAAAACACTATGAAAAGAGAATATAAAAATGTCAACATTCTACATTCCAAAATTGTTTTTCTTGTTTCCAGCCAAAATATCTAAAACCTCTGAAATCAAGAAGAATTGTCTACACAAGAAAACAGTATTGTCTAGTTTTCATAAAAAAATAAGTCAATATTAAGTTACTTATTGCTTAGCTAAATGATCTGCCAATGGGGTAAGCAAAATAATCTTGTTTTCTGTTTGAAATAAGATCATTTTGCATTTGACAGATTATTTTGCTTGTTTCAAGTAAAAACACATTTAATTTTAGCATGTTTTTTTTCTGAAAACAAGACATTAATTTTTTCTTGTCTAGAAAATCCTTCTAGATTTGAGAATTTTTAGATATTTGGCTGGAAACAAGAAAAAACATCTAGTATTAGAAAGCATTTTTTGCAGTGTAAACACCAAAGACAACAGAGAAAAGAAGTTTACTGTAATAACACCAACTGTGGAAACCTGGCTAGATTCATATTCAATAATCAGTCATGGGAATGAGGAAGTTTGTTGTATTTTTATTACACCAATGACAGTTGTTTTCAGAGTTTAGTTAATCAGGATCCATTCATTTTCAAATGCCAACTGAATTACTACGGCAACTTCGTCCAGGGAAGTACAATATCGAAAAAAATTGCTCAATATAAATAAAGTGGAAGTACAAATCCCGGTGTCAAATATAAACGCTCCTACAGACCAATACAACTATAAAAAAAGGTTAAATATTAATCTACTCCAACTAACTACCTCCAAAAACATTCTGATTGGAAATTCATTCACAAAAAAAATAAAAATAAATAAAATAAAAAATATTTAATATTTCCATGTTAAGCTTGTTTAATATACAGCTCTATGTCACAGTACATCCACAAGGGCAGAACAGTCAATTTTGAGCATATGTAAAGAGTAGAATTAATTTAGGCTTGGAGAGCATGTGAAGCTTCATGCATTGTCATGGTGTGTACAGATGCTTAGCATGTTTTTTTTGAGCCACGGAGAATCCTCTCTGAGCTATGCTTTTCCGAGGCCCCTCTCCAGCTCGTTCTCTTAGGCCTCCTTCTTCTTTAAAGGTGGGTGTATGAAATATTAATGCTGCAGTACAACTGGCTGCAGGAGAGAGGCCTCCCTCCCTCTCGCTTTCTCTCTCTCTCTCTCTCGATGTGTGTGTGTGTGTGTCAGGGAGACAGCCGGCTAACTCTGGCACTGCTGCTGTTCCAGAGACACCCGATCTCTACAAAGCTCCCCGACCTGCTGGGGCCTTCGCTGCTACTGCTACTGCAGATCATTTGAGAGTAAATACTCGAGAACACTGACTCAGTGTGTCAGCACTCTATTATAACGGTATTACGATCAAAAGAAGTAGTCCTCAAGTGCTACTTGCTTGTGTCACTATATTCTTTCAAATGTCTAAAGCTTAAACATGACTGGATCTTTCTTGACTTATTCAAAGAAACTGCTCAAATGAACTTGATCACAGCCGCTTGTATCAGCAGTCTGACTTTGAGGATGAAAGTATAAACCACATTTCACAACCCTGGTTCATTGTCTTCTAAACGAAGGATTCTTGCACATTTTGTAAGACTTTCAATGTGAAATGTCCAGTAAGTGGTGCTAAAACTGACGTTATGTTTTATTATGTTGGTTTCTGAAAGTGTTGTGCCAGTTTGGAAATGAATTTTGTGAGTGGTGCTAAAAGGTTAATTCCCTGTTGTATTTGAAAATAACCTATAACACCTATATCCGTACTTAAGCAACTTAGTGTTAATAAAATCAAACATGTGATAAAACATTTACTACAACAGAAAACCGTACATATAAAGATGACTGTCTGATGCAAATCTCAACATATATTAGTTTAAAAGATATCATAATAAAATAGTATTGTGCAAGAAAAAATAAGTTAATTTTATTAATCGATAATATACCCCAATTAGAGAAAAACAGAATAAAAGTGTTGATGTATAAATTTATTGTATGTAGAATTAAAGTAGAACCACATTTCAAACCTATGCTACAATATCTGGCGGGATAATAAAAATATTTATCTAGATTTGTTTGTGATATGAATTTTGTTTTTGGAATCTTACACAGAAAATGTGTTTCCAACGTGATTCTTTTAGCCAATCGGAAATTGCACATGAAAAATACCTTGAGCAACTGCAGGAAGACAAACTAATCATGAAATGTCTGGTCCTGATTAAACTGTGGTGACTTTAAGAGCTTAGAACATTATAGCAACACAAAACAGCAATACAAGAAAATGCAGGCTACAGGTTATAAAGTTCTTTAGGGGAGTTTTGACACATCTCTCTAGAGGTTTGCCATTCAAAATCCCCAGCTCATCAGCGTGCTTGCCACTTCAGAGTTCAATATAGTGAATGTGCTTCCTGCACATTATAATGAAAAGCAGGTCACTGCCCCAGGCATTGGGAGTTCATTTACACAGAATTCAATGCAAATGCATTTGAGCAATTCTGTAACACCGGAATTTATAGCACATTAAAACATTACAGAATGGCTGAAAATGTAACTATGGCTATATTATAGATTTAAGTCTTCCATGAGAAGTCTATAAAAGACACAGGCTGGGCCTAAACACACATTAAAGGAATACAAAACAGACTATGGAATTAAGACTTGCTCCTAACTGGTAAATGTCATATCCATGCAGGACACTGTCATTATCCATGCAGGCTACACACTGTAGCTAAATACAGTTGTAGCCTCTCTTCTGAGTGCTTAATTCCACTCGGTAAACACAGGTTGGTTATTTATGGGAGTGACAACTGTATTCAACAACCAAAGTAACATTTGCATCCTTTTAAAGTTTGCCATTGTAGGCCTATCAGAAAAAGCAAGCAACAAAATGCTCATTTAGTCACATTTCTTTAAAAAGTACAACATGGTGTAAAAATGAAACTTTACATTTTGACACAATACATATTAATAGAATGTAAAATGCTGGCATTTGAAAAAAAACAAAAAAAACATTGACCTCTAATGAGGTGACGAGTCTGAACTCTGAGCTCTCTGACCCAACAGAGCACTGTACACAGCACACACCCTAATCTGGATTATCAACTAAATTAGATGTGTCTCTAATCCGCCATTGCCAAACTCTTGCCTCAACCACTTGATTTTGGATAGGCGGGAAACACAAACCATTGGGGCTTCCTTATCGGTATGTCCTGTTTGACCCATGCTGATGTCTACATGTTCACAAGTGTTCTCTACTTAAAGCTCTTTTATCTAAATAGACAATTAAATATTTGAGAAAATGTATAAAGCAGATATCTACTGCAGTTCAAGCATATTCATGCATGTAACATATCTTTTGGCAGTGTAAAAATGTATTACGTTTTTATAAAATGCATATTAATATTAATGAACTAAACGATTAATTCACGCAAATGTTATTTTTCGATCAAAATATCATAACTCTATCTTCTTGCGAAACAACAGACCTTTTTGTGGATGACCTATGCAGGTCCAATCATGAAGTCCACTTAAACCTCACCCATATGTCAAGGTCCAATCAAGAATCAGTGAACTGAATTAATAAACTGTCTTTGCCTTACTTTTTTTTTGCAATAACCAAATACTCTTGAAAAAGAAATGTTATTTTAAATTCACTGCTTCCATTTCATTACAACTTTAAAAGACTTTCACTAAATTGCTTTCTGGTGATAACTGAGGCGCATTTTGAGCAATCAAAAATATTCTTCGGCACAGATTTCATTCAAGCTGGTCATGTGAATTCACTGCATTGATCAAAAGAAACCCGCTTAGTGTAAAGTTGACATTTTTCCTGAAATTGTGCAAGAATTTTAGCAATGCACCCTAATTTTCACATTTTTAATGTAACTGAAAAGTTGTTTGAAACTCCATACTTCTTTATTGAGGCCTATTTATAAAGAAAAACTCTTATGAACTAAAACAAAGAATAGGCTAGTGATAATAATCTAGCATGGCTACTGTACACAAAAATCTGCAGCAGCAAGTCAACGGCCTCATAAGTTATGTAATAAAACCAAAGCACAAAAAAAATATTGCTTACTCTGGTCGATTACAGAAAACTATCAACATGCAGCAATCATAACTATGTCATGTGACTCTCGTCGTTTAAAAATTAACTATTTTGCATCTAGAAGACGCCAGTGGTGGGCTTCTACTAGCAGGCTGTGTTTATAGAGATGCCAAGTTTGCAGACGTACGTACTGTATGCAAACAGGTAACTGCTGGCTGGGGTCAAAACATGCACGTCAGGAGCAGGAGCGACCCACATCAAGACTGACCCGTCAAAGCACAGGACTTTATGTTGATAATTCAGTAGGAACGTCCACTCACCCTTCTGAAGGACTTCGATCCGGTTAAATGATTATAAATCTCAGCGGAATAATTCTCGAATGCGTTTACATTGTATCAGTGCATTCTCCATGCCTTGCTAGTCGACATGAATTTACATGGCACTTTTTGAGCTCCCAGTGCCTCATCAGCCTGAGAAAAGAGGAAACTGTTGCACATATGAGAGTCAGACTTGAAAGTGTCCCCAAAAGTAGTAGGCAGGTTGCCTTCGGTGACTCTCCTCGTAGTCGCAGTTGCAAGACATTGGATTTAAATGATAGGTTGTTCTGTAAAACAAGGCGGAGTCTCAGTTCAGACGCCCCGCCCCCTCTGGTAGAATCAGCCAACCAAAATGCAGAACAGGCTGCTGTTCGTCACGTTATTTAAAGAACCTAGCAGACTAGTAGTTTACAACACGACGAAAAAGTGACGGAGCAGTATGCGAGCTCAAAAATCTGACTAAAAACCATTTCACATTAAATACAAGAGAAATATATCTACACTTTAAAAATGTACATTTAAAATAATTCTACTTGATAGAATGTAATAGCTACTTAAAGTCTCAATGGTAAGTTTCAGATTGCCAGGTTTGAGTTTATCAAGTGGCGGAACTGAGAAAAAGGCAGCATGCTTTGGCAAGATGCCCACCGACAGCTTGGCTCAATCTTTTTTTGTTACAAGTTCAATCTCCACTGCATAACAGGAAATGGAGTGTCCAAAAAAAAACCTGCCACTGCGGAAAAATATGCATTAACTAGAAAGAAAAAAGCACGGAAAGTGGGAAAGATGTTTTCTCTCACATGCTTGTTCTTCAGTGAATTCACCAGCAAAGGAGAATACCGAGTGTTTGCGCTCATGTTCGACTAAATGGGACAAAGATACCAAGAAAGTCTACCTACGTTGTGTGTGACACAGCTGATGGTGCGTGTTCTGATGGAATAAGTGCAAACAATCATTAATCTTGGAGTCTGACATCTGATTTAAGGTGTTCAGGGTAAAGCTTGCTAACCTGACAGACTGGTCATTATCTGCTTACCACAACCTTCCTATTAGATTGTAGGTCTCTTAAAAAAACAATATTTATGGCAATATAAAGTGTAAAATGTAAGTATAATGTTGTTATGATTCTTTGTACGAGAAGTGACTTAATGAATATATCACTATAATGAAGAGAATCACCATTAATTATTAACATTATTTTTACAAAAATAAAAGGGAAAGAAGAACAAAAATTACAGATATTTTGCAGTTCAAAGACATAGTATTACAAGATTGTGTGCTTATATGTCGAATAAGCAATTGTCATTAGTGCCGGAGGGTTTACAATCACATTCAGCACTTTTCTACAACAAAGGACTTTAAAAGACAAACGAATGCCATCTGGTGGTTGGCGAATGTTAGTACAGTCTTAGGCTTATTTATATGTCAGCTGCCACTCTGTTCACTAGAGGTTATACATATTAGACAACAGGAAAGCACAGTAGAGTATAGATGTTGCTTATAATGTGTTATTGTAATGAGTAAAAATATGATATGTTTAGAAGCATTTTTAACATCTCTAAATTACATGGAAGTCATAGGCTATCTTGGGGTGGAAAACAAAGTAACCATTAAATACATTTTTGTAAATCTGGCAAAGATAAGTCAGACTTATAACTAGTTCAGGAGGGGGTCATATGGAGAGAGCTAATCTTTCTTAAGCATGACAACAGCTGCAGGATGTGGTTTGACTTTACATAAGGTCAGACATTTGTTTACCCTCTGCCTCATATTTTACTTTTACAATGCTTTTAACAGTACTAGACCTTTAATGCACAATCCTTTCTTTTCAATGTGCCAAAAGGCATTTTGGAACTATCTGGGGCCTAAGATCTTCACAGTCTTGTTTTGTCCAAGCCTCCTTACAGTGGGGTTCAGTGTATTATAGTAACGACTGGAGAGCACACTCAGCTTCATGCTCCTGGTTTGGCAGCTGTGAAATGTTATTTTTGGAACAGAATAGTTGTGGTTCAGGGGGAAGCAATTACAGACAGTTAAAAAGAACTGAGTTTCACTTCTTAGGTTATTTACCTTGAGTGAAAATATGGCATTCTAAAATAATGGGTTGTAACATTTAAATAGCCTATTGTATTAAGATACAGAACTCAGAAATGGTAAAAAGAAATTATAACCCTCACAAAAATGTTGCAAATGCTGAAAACCTGCAAATGTATATATATATATATATTAGTGCTGAGCAAAGATTTATTAATTAATTAACGACTGCATCAATGTATATATAAATTCACACACATGCATTATATTTTTAGGAAAAGTATG
This sequence comes from Enteromius thamalakanensis, assembly GCA_032357475.1. Lineage (NCBI taxonomy): Eukaryota > Metazoa > Chordata > Actinopteri > Cypriniformes > Cyprinidae > Enteromius > Enteromius thamalakanensis. The sequence goes on along the minus strand of JAUCMT010000024.1, from coordinate 7,915,403 downwards.
TTATGTTTATTTATATATATTTATATGAATATAAATATAAACATGTAAATATCTTATAAATAAATACTGTATGTGTGTGTCTTTATATATACATAATATATATTTTTTACACAGTACACGTTTACAAAATGTTTGATCTCGGATGCGATTAATCATGATTAATCATTGCACAGTACTAATATGCTATGTATATATACACAAACACACACACATAGGCTACTTGTCATTATTCAGATGAACATAAATGCAAACACAAAACTATTATAAAATTTAAAAAACTATTATAAAATTAAAAACATGGGAATGAATGCAATTTTGTAGGCCTATTTATTCTTTCTATATAGATAGATCGATAGATAGTGCACAATTACATTTTCTAATAGAAAACAACACAATAGAAAAACCACACATATTAAATCACCCAATAATAATATGCATGGATATCAGCAACCCCTTTGCCTTGTTGCATCATTTCATCTTGGTCCATGAGTGCGCATGTCCCTCATCTTTCAGAGACCCCTCGTCATAGATTCAGCACATGTCTAAGTGCCGGCTGGTTTTTACAAGCGCTCTCCAGTCCACTCTATTCCAAGCGCGCACGCGGCCGATGAGAAAAGCCTGGCACCGCTTTTAAACGTGTGGAAAAACTGAGCTTGTGGGGCGAAATATGGAGGAGAAAAAGAGCGAAATCAACGGACACGCCGGGCACAAAAGCCCATTACCAGCGGTCTCAATTAAATCAGAAAAGAAGAGCTTTAAAAACCGGTTAATGGTCTTCTTCAAAAGAAACCTCCTAGTGATCTTAACGGTGTCCGGGGTCCTGGTGGGCGTCGGGCTCGGGATGATGGTTCGGAACATGAACCTCACCCGCGCGCAAATGACTTACTTCGCCTTCCCCGGAGAGATGCTGCTGAGGATGCTCAAGATGATCATCCTTCCTTTAGTGGTCTGCAGTTTGATCTCTGGCGCTGCGAGCCTGGACACGCGCTCTCTGGGGAAGCTCGGGGGGATCGCCGTGTCTTACTTTCTGGTGACCACTCTGATCGCTTCATCCATCGGGGTAGCCCTCGCCTTCATCATCAAACCCGGCGTGGGAGCAGGAGCGCTGAACACCAACAACTTGGGGCTAGAAGGCGTGAGCTCCAACAAAGAGACAGCGGACTCGTTTTTAGACCTTGCAAGGTATTAATTGGTATTGGAAATGATGAAAATAATAACAATAGCCTATCATTTAATGTAAGAAATACAGCCGTGTGGCATCACTATGGCAGCGCTTAATCCGCGCCTGCAAGTTCCCGGCATAATTAACTGTGTGTGCGCAACACCGATGCAGAAGATCATGTGACAATCTCATACTTCATACTCTTTTCTGTTTTAGGCATTAAAATAAGAAATTGATTTGCATTTTATTAATGCCAGAGACAAAGAAATAATAGCTGGAAACACAAATAGCCTACATTTTTATCCCTCATAATGGGATTTCAGCAAAAGTGGGGACAAATATTTATAAACGTATGAACTTACTAATCACTTAATTACTGTAAACAAAAATACTTCATTGGATTCAATTTGTTAGTTTGTTTTAACATGTCAGGGTATAGTGTGACACTCATCATATATTAAAGCCTATTAATTATCCTGGCATGTTGTCCTACAACAGTTAGAAGAAGGATATTTCATAATGGCCCAATTGTTGCTGGGACAGAAATAAGGCTACGTGGCTACCTCTGTGTTACTTTTGATGATGGCTGGTTCTACACAATTAAAAAAAAAAAAGTCTTAATAGTCTGTAGCTGCTCCAAAACAGACTACCATCTGGTGGGGTTGTGATTGACGGATAGACCTGGATCAAGCTGGTTAGGGCTGGTAGACCACCATGGACTAACAAACAAGCACTACATTTGCAAAAACATCTAGTTCTTCCACCAGCAACATAAATTTGACAATTAGATTTCTCATAAAAGAAAAAAAACTTTTGAGGATTTTAGTTGTTTAGTTTATGTGGGACAAAGATGCTGATATCTTGAAACCAGAAAAAAAAAAAATCCTGTTGAAACATAAATCTGCTGTGCAATTATGTAATACATTTGAAGAACCACTGTATAATAGGCTTGCATGAACCTGGAAAAAATACATTTGTTTTTGCCTCATAGTTCACATGGTCACTAGATTAATCCTCTTTTCAGTGCAGGTCATATGACGAATAAGAACTCAACTCAGTTTAGTTTAAAACTACCCATTCTGCAGCCCAAGTGAATGATTTTGCAGATGCAAATATTGATTTGTACGGATCAATGCAAAACTTCCTTTTTGTGTCACTCTGCGAACTGGTGGGAATTCAGCAAAGAAACATCAGTGGTGTCCATCTGTGATGATAAGAGCTCATTTTTACACATGTCTGCACCACTGGTTTATCTTTCTTGCTTGTTTTTCCTTTTTAGAAACCTGTTTCCAGCCAATCTGGTGGCTGCAGCTTTCCGCTCAGTAAGTTACTTTTTTCCTCCACCTGTCACTAAAACACACACACACTTACACAAACAGATATGTTCAGAATTAATATTTATAGACCATTTCCTCCATGTTAACAGCTCCTTCATCTCTAATTGAGAGAGTCACAAAATGGAGCAACCTTTTTTGTCCCTGCTCAATAAATACCTCCCATCCTCTCTCACCACTAAGCAACCAGGCAGTTACCATAGCAAGCTGATTCCATTCCTTGGTGCCTGGCAACCTGGCTTGGTTCACTGGGTTATACCACATGGGCAACTGCTCAACAGTGAGCACGCTCTGCTCAAAGTGAGGTCAGGAGGTTCGGTGGCCAGGGTTTATGATAACATCTCTGTGCCTAGACCCCAGCATGTGCACGACCCCATTGGCACAACCTGAACTGGCCGGTTATCAATTTGTTAAAAAAAAAAAAAAAAGATTTCCGCAAAGGCCAATGTAGGTTTAGAAAGAGAAACAGGGTCATTAGGTTCAGATGAGATGTTTCTTTGTCTAGTGGGATTTCCATCAACATTTACCTGGATGGAGGCCAGAAAGGCTTTAAAAGAGAAGAGACAGAGATTAGCAGTATTAATACAGAAATGCCTGGGAATTATTTTAATGGCAAACTGACTCGTCTGAAGTAATTCTTGTAGATCTATTCCAGGTTGTCTTAATTATCTCAATAACTGACACATGTTTGTGGATTTTAATTTTGCTATCACATGCAACATCAGATTATACAAACACTGTCAATTAATCTCTGTTAAAGACCCATTATACTGCATCTGAACCTTCAGAGCCATTTTTTGCATTTTACTGCACTGATATTTATTATGTAAAAAAAACAATATTTACATGACATCTTTCAGTTTTTTACTAGAAGATTACTATTTAGCATGTATTTCTTTCCTATTTATACCTTTGCGCTAGTAAGGATTCGCAAAAACTAAACTGAGTTCTCCGGCTAATATAACAGGGGTTCTGAATAGCAGGGTTGTGGGGGATCCCTGTCATTGTCTCTGTGTACACCAGTCTCAAAGTCCTCTTCAGCTAAACTTTAAATGCTGCTTTTGTGGGTATTTTGGCACTAGAAACAAGCTTAGTGCAGAGAAATAATCAAATGCATCACAGTTCATGAAGCAGCACACTGGAGTGGATTGAAATCCTTCTGTGATAAGCACTGCATGTAGCTCATGATGATGTACTTCTCTGTCTCTTACTTACACAGTATGTCACTGATTACAAGACAGTTCTTTCTGGAAATGGAACAAATGGAACCCTCAACTACCAGAAGGTATACAATCTATTCATTTTCAAATAATAGTAAAAAAGTCTGAAAATAAAAATAAAAGTATGTTTTTTGTAATAATGTCAAAGATATGTGATTATGTGTTATTTAGCATAAGGCCCTCCTTTATTTGTAAGAATGCGAAGTCAAATACACAATTGTCAACACACACATCATGCCACTTATTAAAATGTCAGTTTAACCCAGTTATTTTGTGCTTCTTAAAAAAATAAAATTCTATTCCAATTGGGGCCTCTTGGCTGGTTTTATGTCCGACCGCTCGGTAGTGTTGGCTCTTTGGCAGCCTTGAATGAGCTTGCTGTTTATTTGCAAAGGGCCAGGGTTGACGCAGCCGGTTTTGCTGCTCCTGTCCCACTGAGTACTCAAGCAGCTGGAGATGGCAAGCCTTTAGCAGAGGGCTTTTTTAGTGTGCCTCCCATGTGTCTGTATTCTAGTCTTAGCAATGGGTTTGTAGAATGACTCAGGATGTGCAAGCAGATTATGATTATTTATTGATTCTTTTTTTTTTTTCAAATAAAGAATTTTTCTGTCATTTGCCTTAGTCGCTAACCTGATTTTACAAGTGCAACATGTGGCGTGTCAACATCTTTGTTGACCCTTGGACAACATTCTGATTAACCAATCAGATTTGAAGAAACAGTTTACAGTTTTGTGAAGTTTTGACTTACAATATTTGGTGCTTGTTTATCAGTCTTAGTCATATATCAGTTTCTTACTCATGAGTAATGTTAGGTTTAGGTGTAGAGACATGGTAAAGACTACATTTTTGCATTAAACTGTTGTTCCAGGGTCAACAAAAGAAGTTGACCTAGGGACTCCTTGAACTTGAAAATCAGGAAATCAGGACATGCTTATGCTAGTACAATCAGTTAAATCCCGTCCCACATCTCCACAGATTTGGAGAGTTTATGCATATTTACTAGTTGGGAACTGTTGATCCATTAAACACATTTTAAGATCTATTCCATAAGTGTTACCTTTCAAATTTAGTCATAATTTCCCAAATATTTAAAAGTTAACGTATGATTGACACTATGTACTATATGTGATTAACCTTTGTATAATTTATAGGGTCTTCATTACATCCTGGCTCAGCTAAAATGTCTCATATCTGGTGGTGCATGGGCAAATATGTGGGCAATCCTCAGAACGCTTGAGGTCCTTAATTGCATAAGTAGGGCTTACAGAACAACCAGTAGTGTGTGCCAAGTGATGAGCCATGCTTGGATATGCGATAAAGCCCAGAACAAGAGCAGGATTCAGTTGAACTGTAGCTCAATCCCATTCGATCTTCATCACCCCACTGCCACCACCGCTGAGGGAAAGTCAGACTGAGAGCTAAGCTTCATCGCGTTTTGTCTTTTGAAATTCCCTTGTCCCTGCACAATCACATAAATTCAGTGGCAGGGAATATGTGCGGGTACAATAGTTAATATAGGTTAATAAGCAAAATCAGTCACATTTTGTTGCTTAATACAATGTCAGCTTCTAATTTAGTTTGCTGTTGCATTGCTCACCTTTGACCAACTGTGTGCTGCCACAAAAAAAATGCAATATTAGAATATTTGACCGTGCGCTTATGTAAACCAAAGACAAACGTGTTCTGGTGGTTTTCAGGTTCCCTATGGAACAGATGCAGATGGAATGAATATTCTGGGTCTTGTTCTCTTTGCTATGGTTTTTGGAGTTGCTTTGAGAAAGCTTGGTGCAGAAGGAGAGGAGCTCATTCGCTTTTTCAATGCCTTCAATGAAGCCACCATGGTACTGGTGTCTTGGATCATGTGGTAATTAAAGACCTTTGATCAAATATATCTATTCTATCTATTTATATAAATATTTTACTCTGAAAACAAATTTTTTAAATACATCTTAGTTGTATCATGCACGTCATGTATAGTAAATTCTTTTGTTTTGTCCTTCAGGTATGTGCCTTTTGGCATCATGTTCTTGGTTGGCAGTAAGATTGTGGAGATGGAGGATGTGGTTCTGCTGGTCACTAGTCTGGGGAAGTACATTTTTGCCTCTATTCTGGGCCACGTCATCCATGGTGGCATAGTCTTACCTCTTATCTACTTTGGGTTTACTCGTGCAAACCCCTTCAGTTTCTTGTCTGGCCTCATCACACCTTTCACCACCGCCTTTGCTACCTGCTCCAGGTACTTTCTTATATTTCATATATTTCTGTAGTCCTATAAGCAGGTTCATTTGTCTCCCAGAATGTGACTTAAAAGCTTTGCTTCAGGTTTCCTGGAATTGCAAAAACCTTGATTTGTTGGCAGAGGTCCCTTAATCAGGTTGACAAGTTAAGGTTCTTGAACGTCTTTTCCATAATTTGATGGTTAATTTGCAGTGAGTCACAACACTTTTGGATAAGTCGAAAGCAGTGTTTTTATTGTTCAATAAAACTAAATCTATTAAAAAAAAATCATTAATTAAAGATTAAATAAAGAGAAATATAAATATTAAATGGAAAAAAAACCTTACATTTAAAACCCTAAATAAAAAATGTTAATGTTGGCTTGTCAACTAATTGAAATAAGTTTTTAGGTACTAAAATTGGTGAACCTGTAATAAAAATATATTTAAATTTAAATATGAAAAAAGCACATGGCAAAATTACTATATATATTTAGATATTATTTATATAAAAACATTGTATAAAAATAAAAAAATATCTCTGATTGGGCCTCATGTCATTCAAATTTCATTATAATGCTTTTTTTTTTACCAGTTGAATGGCTATGACCATTATGCCATCTAATTTGCCATTACATACTAAAACCATGTCTGTTTTCTGTGCTTGTGCAGCTCAGCGACTCTGCCCACCATGATGAAGTGTGTGGAGGAGAACAACGGTGTCGACAAACGAATCAGTCGGTTCATTTTACCAATCGGAGCCACTGTAAACATGGACGGAGCAGCCATTTTCCAGTGCGTTGCGGCTGTGTTTATTGCCCAGCTTAACAACGTTGAACTTAACGCAGGCCAGATTTTCACAATCCTGTGAGTGTACATCACTAAAAGGCCTTTCTTTAATCTGCATTAGGAATATTGATAGATACCCTGAACATTCCTGTGTCTATACTGGTTACATGCAACATGCTCTATATCTAAACAAGGCAGGGATGCTAAGTTTGATCTAAATTTCCAAGCAACACACACTCACTCTCTGGAGCCTGTCCCAGTGTGCAAGGTTACTCGGTTGAGTGTGTATCAAGCGACATAGGGTCTGATGGAGGTTTGGATGATGATAAATGAGCTATCACCATTCTGGCCGTTAGAAACATGGCACTTAACTCCAGAGAATTTTTTCAGTAATAAGTGAACTGTTACTCACTTCAGAAAAAGCATCTGCTAAATGACTGCTTATTTGCTTAATCCAAAGGGTGACAGCCACTGCCTCCAGTGTGGGAGCAGCAGGTATTCCAGCTGGAGGGATCATCACCATCGCTATCATTCTGGAGGCCATTGGTCTGCCCACCAATGACCTGTCACTCATGTTGGCTGTGGACTGGATTGTGTAAGACAGCTTCTACCATTCATATTCAATATCATTAGGGTGACCATACGTGCCATTTTCCCCATGTCCTGGACAGAATTTCTATAAGAACATAAGGTCTATAAGGATTTTGCTTGGTTTGCGTGTGCTGACCAATCGGTATGAAATTGGTTCCTTATGTTTTTGAAAACTTAAGGTGCAAATCAAAGAAATATAGAAATCCTGGAAAAATGGCACATATGGTCATACTAATATCAATAAATTGATATATGATATACAGATTAATTGCATATATCTCATACAATCTCATTCATCGATATTGGCTTAATCTTGTGATTTTGAGTTGCCATATAAATGTCAAATTTACTGGATAGGAAGAAAAAGTAAGAAGGAATCACAGGAATAAATTATATTTTAAAATATATTTAAATAGAAAACGAAAATAGCTATTGAAAACTGTTGCAAATATTTTAAAATATTAATGTTTTACTTTTGATTAAATAAATGCAGCCTTGGTAAGTATAAGAGTGTGTGATAGTATAAAATATAAAATAACTATTTTTATGTATACATAATTTAAAAAACAACAATAATACCTTTTTTTTTTAAATCAGTTTAAACATTATCAAGCTTTACACATCAACATTAAATCTATATGCATTCTCTCTCTCTCTCTCTCTCTGTCTATACCTGATACAGTTTTTAACTCTTAAGTGATCTGTTGTGTTAACAAACTGTGTCTGATGTGTGATCAGAGATCGAACCACTACTGTTGTGAACGTGGAGGGGGATGCACTCGGCGCTGGCATTCTTCACCACATCAACGAGCAAGAGATGAAGAAACAAAGAGAACAGGAGGAGCATCAAGAGGAGCAGGAACTGCAGGAGGTAAAGGTGGAGGTGGTGGCTAATGTTAAAGCAGAAGAAGAGACCTCCCCTCTCGTCACACACCAGAACCAAGGAGACAGTTCCTCACTTGAAACACTCGACAAGGACGGCGTGGAGTCTGTGCTGTGAAGTGCTGACTGTGGTCTCTTCTCTTTCTTCTTCACTCTTTCTCTATCTCACTCCTTTAAAAACCACTACAGACAAGATGTTGCCACCAGTGTAAAGTTTACATCAAGCATAAAGTTTATTCAGGTCTGTGGGTGGAACACTAATGGTCAATTTGCTATGTTACATTTGGTACTTGACATGACCGGTTGTGTTATGATAATCTAATTCAGTTGTGCCAAAATTATTTCATATTGTCATTTTTGTGTCTGGGAACATGACCCATATTATGTGCAAAATCTAAAAGGGAACATTTCCATTGTGCAAGCAGATATCTTGTAATGAGATGGATAGTAATGAAAATCATTCACAGGCTGACCTCTTGCCCTGTTTGTTTGCTATATTTTAACTGACTGTGTGAAACATTAACTATTTTGAAGATAGACCAGAAAGTATTTGTTGTAAATATTTGCTTCTCTAATTGCAAATCCTGTTGCATTGTGGTATTGTCCAGTGATTTATTGGGGACTATATCAAGACTGTGCATGTGTGCTTGTGTAATGCTCTTGGAAATTCTAGTAGATTTTGAGCTTGTGCTTTATGGTTTTAGTACCTTTAAATCTAATGAACTTTAAATTTCAAATGAACATCAAGCTCAGAGGTTGAGACAAAACTCAGGGTCACAGGTCATCATAAGCCTGATGATGAGAGACACATTGGAGGTCAAACATTTCCTGACTTCCATTCTTTACATACAAAGTACACAATGTTGACCTAAGAACATCACCCATGGTATCCAGTGACACCTAGTGCTCAGTGGAATTGTAAACATCGACTTTTTCTTAATTAGCTTTTTGTACATTCTATGCCCAATTTTAAGTTTGGTAATTAGTTAAGAAGTAAACTATTTTAAAAAACAATTTGATAAGTATGAATGAGTTTAATTTATTCTAATTGTGTAGCCTTTTGTACCGCATTGAAAATTATTTTTCATAATCTGCTGTTCTGAAAATATGCAGATGTTAAGGGTTTATGAACTCTTAAAGCTGTTAATTAGCACTTGATTAGTCTGTTTTATATGCATTTTCTCCTTATATTTTTTCACTCTTTTAACTGTGTGTTATCTCGTTACCGACGTGTCTGTGTCTCTGCTTACCATTAAATCAAACGCTTTTGTGTCTCTGATTTACATGATTTTTATGCAATTGCATTATTATGGTAATCTCATCTTAGATCTACACTGAATACATACCCCTGCGTGTGACAGATAATTATTTTGGTAACTAATAAAATTCCCCGTATGGACACACGGATTGTCCTCCAGGGGGCGCTTAGGGGCAAAAAACGAGACGCTTTTCTCCTCACGAGAAACTTTTGTACAGTAAACGTGTAATTATTTACATTTTTAATCAACATATATAATCTTTAATATGACTGAAAGTATACGTAAACTGAAATCACAGCAATTTCTTTTTGGTTAAACCCTTAAACCACAAGTGGTTATAATTGGTCGTTTATGACCTGCGCTGAGAAATCTAACAGGCAAGGTGTGACGATGCGTTATTGCAGCAGGGGCTACTGAATAATGACTATAAAAAACTTAAATAAAGCTGGTCTCCCCCAAATAACTGGTCCTTTAGGAAACGTTATTACGCGCATGCGCATTAGTATGAAACTTGAGTCGGTCTGTGGCTGAACATTGGCTCGTACAGTTTCGTGACGCTATTGGCTGGAAGCGACAGTCTTGCGCTGCTTGACCCGCCTCTGTGTTATGAACCGTTTCCTCCACAGCTTGGATTCCACTACAGCAGGGTTTTATTTATCGTATTATATCTCTAAATTGTAAACGTAGTTCGCAGAGCTGCCTGAGGGATTTTCCAAAGCCCACACCGGTACGTAAAAACAGTTCAAACAGATAATGCAGGGTGTCCAGCTGTGAAAGCCAAGTGAAAGTGATGTCGACAGAGGTGTGAGGAAGCTGCTGTATGATCGATTCATATTCCTGGCTCATTATAGCTTAGCATCACTTTGTGTGCTGCCGCTTAATGTGTTATGCATTTGATTACTGGTGAATATGTTATTTAAGAATAATTTTACTTACTTTAGTCTAAGCAAAACATTTTTCCGTACAAGAATGTTATTCAAGTCATTCATTATAAATAGCTTTCCCAGGCCACGTATCCTTAATGTGCCTGTTTGTCATTCTTGTTCTCATTTTTGCATACCTTTGTGTTGAATTTAACAACTGTTAATGAACCACTGATGTGGAAGACACACTGTTTCCTCTAGTAACCTCTCTTTGTTATTGTGTTTGTATAGTGTTTATTTACGGAGCCACTGAGAACATTAATATAGTGCTTCCAGGTTTGGCTGACAAAAGAGGCAGATGGTATTTTTATTGTGAATTGTGTGTTTTTCAGCAGAAATGTATAATGTAGCAAACACTGTGCCTTCTTCAGGCGCTTGTTTGATGACCAGGTCACCATGGTAACTGTCAGTCAAGCCTATGTGACCTTCTGTAGGATTTGCTCTGTTTGAATTGATCTAGTGCCATCGAAGCCCAAGGACCAGTCTCGGAACCACTTGGCTGGCTTTTATCTTCACAAATAACATATTGAAAGAATTTGTTTTGCTTCCCTGCTCTACAATACCATCCAACCTAATTCATACATATAGCCATGCAAACTGTCAGTAACAGTTAAGAGAACTATGTCAGCAATAGCCATATCAAAATGAAAAGGAACTCCAAGCTAGTTCAGACACATGATAGTCTTTGTTTGCAGGCTATGATTTAAATGTCCCCACGTGATCACCTCTCATGACATGCCATTTTTTGTCGGTTGCCATGGAAACCAGGCAGATCAGCCAATCACTACAGTTTAGTAGTCCACAGAGAAATATAAGAAATGTAATGCTTTGTCTGCATGCTGTTGCGTTTAGCGTTTATCTGACACATAAGCATAAAAGTCTAGATATATTTAGCCACTAAGTATTATTTAATTTAATTACTTAATTATTTTCCATTGTCAAATTTAAATTTTTTTTTATTTTGTAATAATTACTAATAAATAATAATTATTTATTTTAATATTTTTCAGATTACATCTGTTAGCACTAGTAGTACTTTTGTAGTGCGGGATGGATAAAAAAGCATTCATGAATTTCAGGCAAGCCTGAACATGTAGCCCTAATGAGAGTGCTTATCCAAATCAGAAGCAACTCTTTTCGAGTAAACAAGGCATGCATCATGTTAGACCTCATTTATGAAGTTTATTGAAGCAGTGTTTAATACACAGTGTGGTTATGACCTTTTAGCTGTCACTCTGGCCAGATGAGGAAGCACAGAATCTGGATGTGTTCCTATGGCTCTCGGAGTTGACAAGGCTTTATCAGACATCTCCTCGAAAATGGAGAACAAGAGCTATGGGAGGTGGAAGACCAGGATCCCTGAGTTCATTCGCAGCAGTCAAACTAGACCCCTCAGTCACAGAGCAATTGAGAGGACAAGGCCTGCAAATGTCCAGGAGGCCAAGGACACAGACAAAGAGAGGAGTGGCAGCAAAAAGACGGTCACTATGGCACCTGTTTCCAGGTATATGCCGGACAAAAGCCTCTATGTCGTGAGAAAACCACTCATCTCCACACAATGGCAGGTGCCCATCCTGAAGAACTCACATACACATGAAGACTCAGAGAGGGTAAGAATCTAAGAAAGCCTTCGTGAGCTGTTGAGGAGGTTTTTTTACTGAATTTCAAAATGCATATAAAATGGTTGCAAAATGTTTGTAAAAAAATAATTCAAAACCATACAGTTAATTTTATTTAGTCAGTTAATCACTCAGAGCTGTTACTGAGCCACGCCTACCTAACTGAAAAATTATAATTTATTTTTTTTGCGGTTATGTCTAATTCAGAGATTCCCTATTTATCAAAAAATTGCTGTTTCTATCATCATGTCTTTTCAACAATGATTTTTGAACACCTATATGGGAGCATCATATTAAAATAATTTCTGAAGGACCACGTGTCACTAAAGACGGAGAATTCATCTTTGCCATCAGAGAAATAAATTTAAAAATATATTAAAATAAAAAAAAGTTATTTTAATTTACATTTAGTCATTTCGGAGACGCTTTTGTAAGCAACATAAAAAATTTGCTATAATATTTTACAGTATTATGGTTTAACTGTATATTAAATCAAATAGAAATGCAGCCTTGTTGAGCATAAAACAGCAACAACAAAAACGTATCAACCCCAAACATTTTTTAAATGATTGTCTGTGTCTATTTATAGGAGTCAGTGGCTCCCTGTTCAAGTTGTAGTCTGCGTCCCAGGATTTCTTATTAACCATTTCCTCTTTTTGTGTATTTTTCCTCAGATCAGTTACAAAGCAGATTCCCCTAAACAAAAGGACAAAAGTCTGTCTGAACAGTCATTTAGATGTAAATCTTCCCCACCATTATCCAGAGAAGACCTGGATGCCTCCATGTGTGTATCAGACCTCAGACTGTTGTCATGTGACAAGGATCCTATATTTAACTCTTCAGCTGCTAAACACAGTCTGTCCAGTCCCCCTTCAGCTTCTTTGAGCCCTAAGTGGACATCCACTCCTAGAAGCACTTCTTATTCATCCAATCATACGTCTAATTTCAAAGGAAAGGCAAAAACAAGACCAGGTGAGAGGATGGAGCGAGGAAGAGATTCTATTCTTAACACAGGATCTAGTAAGAACTGTCAACATGGGTTCAAACACTTGTCGCCATTTCAGGCCAACTATTGGGCCTGTGCCATCCCCAACTCTATGCCACCCTCTCCAAACCGCAAATCCCCCAGTTGGGATCCTGAAAAGGAGTACCAGGAGCTCCTTGACTACACATACCCTCTGAGACCCAACATGGCTGGTACATGGGCTTCATCGGAAGTGGATCTTCTCTTGCGAACCGATCCATTGTTGCAAGACTCAGGCATAGAGTTGGACCACTCTTCCACTCTGTCCTGTTTAGACCTGTCCTATACAGGGACTCGACAGGAACTAGATAGCCCAGGAACAGCGCCTGAGTTTTGTGCTCTGAACAAATCACATTCTAAGTCCTTAGATGGCATCATGTCCAGTAGCCTGTACTCTTCACTAGACCAAGCTGGCTTGTCAGTTGAGAGTCTGGACTTCGACAGGAAGCCACAGGGCCATTATCGTAAATTTGGCGTCTTCTCGACATTTAGACCAGTCCCTACTTTCATTAGTTCAACACACATCCTTCCTCGTCCTGATTTGCTGGATGAGTTGGACGAAGAGTTTCTTCGTCTACCCGAGCGGCTTTAAGAACTTCAGGTGCTTTCACAGCAGCTGAGGGGCATTAGTGACCAGATGAGCCAACCGGTCATCACCAGCTGGGGATCCCTGGAGAGCGAGATCACCTCAGTCCGATCACTGATGGCTCAAGTGGGAAAGCAGGAACCACTGGTGGAAGAAAGCGGAGATGAAGATGCTGAAATTCCTCTCACACATGAGGATCATTTAGAGACAGCAAACGAGCCTAGTTCCACAATCCAGATGATTTGCCAAGACATGAATAGGACGAACCTGAGGGAGGTGGAAGCTGTTATGGATCAACTGTGCGGACTGTCAATGTCAGAGCTTCAGAGGACAGTGCAAACAGACCAGAACGAAAATGAGACCAAGGAGTCACTAATGCAGCACATACAGGTGAGTAGAGGTTTCTGTTGTAGTTATTATGAAGTCCCAATGGCTAAGAATTAATGAGAACTGTATGATTTTTTTAATAGGCATTTTGCTCGAACCTAGAAAAGCTGATTCAGTGGCTGCACAAGGTGGTAGAAAAAGTAGAAATTCTTTCCCCGCCCATGGTTGACTTGGAGAGCGTCAAATCCTCCTTGGCTGATTACAAGGTTTGTAAACTACACTACTATTTATCATTTTATTTTTTTATTGAAAGAAGGTAAAATGTGAGGATGCGTTAAATATATCAAAAAAGTTACCAGGTGCTACAAATTTATATTTCAAAAAGATTCTGTTCCTCTGAACTCTGTTTACCGAAGTATATCGTACCTCTATTTCCACATTTAAGCAGCACAACTGTTTTCAACATTGATAATGGAAGAAACCATTTTTGAGCATCAAGTCATTACATTAGAATGATTTCTAAGGGATTATGTGACACTGAAGACTGGACTAATTTCTGTTGGAAATTCAGTTTTGACATCTAGTAAACAGTTCATTTTAATTGTAATAATATTTTGGATAAATAATGCAGCTTTGGTGAGCATAAGGGGTGTTTTTCTTTCAAAGACATTACAATTAAAGGTGATCTATGCGATGTTGCAGGATTTCAGCTCGATTTTATTTTTTATCTCAAACCGTATGCATCACCCCTCGATCGTCTTGCTGTCTGGCCTGTGAATACATTGGGAAAAAACCCGGTCTCAAAAGACAACATAGGCTGCAATACCAAAAGAAACACTTTGGGCACCACAACAAAAACAAACTTCGGCCAAACAACCAGCAAGAGGAGGTGGTGTATAGTGTGCGTTAAGCCCCACCTCTTCTTCCTGATTGCTTGGCCGAAGTTTGTTTGCACGCATTAAACCCCACCTCTTCCTGCCGATTGGCTGGTCAAAGTTTGTTTTTGCTTTGGTGCACATCCTGTACCCCTAGTGTTTGCAAGATCGCATAGAGCACCTTTAAAATCTTACTTGACCCTAACATTTGTAAAGACATTTATTCAAAAAGCACATAACTGTACCACATTATATTTTTCAGAGTTTTCAGGAAGAAGTTCAGGCTCATAAGCCCCTCACAGCAGATGTTCTGCAGACCGGAGGGATGCTTTTGCATTGCATGAATTCAGCCTCTCCTTGTGAGTCTTACCATCTTTATCAAACTATAATGCATTAACAAAATATCATTATGAAATCTCTCTACCATTCTGCAGCTTGAATTGGCATGACTACTTTGAATGGGAGGAAAAGCTGCATTTTACTCTTACTGAACCTTCAGTGGTGGCTCCAGAGATATAAAGCGGTGAAATTAAATTGTAAATTAGAATAAACATTAGATATTTTATCTTCCAGAGAACTGTAATACCCTCTTTGTTTTTTGATCAGTTATTACACAAGTATACTGCTTCTCAGTTTTGGACATGTTGTGTAGTGTAACCCAATACTCAGGGTTACATCGGACCGAAACAGGAAACGCTCTGCTTGGATAATGCGGCCATGCATGCTTAACTTAAGAGAGCTGTGCCGTTGCCTAGCTAGCATGCTTCATTTCAGAATTCACATCAAACGTTATTTTTGCCAATACATTAGTCTTTAGCTGCTCTCATACTGCTGCAAATATTTTTTCCCCTGATTCCTCAGTTCTGAAAGACACACTGGCACTGATAGAGAGGCAGTCTCACACACTGGAAACTCATTCAGAGTATCTCTTCTCCTCTATTCTGTCAGCCATGGACAGCCTTACTGACCCCAGATCTGAGGAAGCATCAGGTAAATGATCCACTATTATTATAGTGCCCTCTAGTGTCATCACATGGTCTCAGAATGCATGACTGAATTGTAATCATTGTGATATAAAGTCCACTATTCACATGTAACTTGTATGTGTCACCTTGACTGTAGCCTTTTTTGATTATTAAAAACAAATATTTCTCACTCTTTCTCCACAGAAGCAGTTTCTGAGAATTATTAGGAATCTCTTCACTGAGACGTCCTTTTTGGTGTTTTCACATCAAGGATGAAAAACCCTTCTTACTTGACTCATGTCCCCATTATCTTTGTTTTACACGCTTAACACGTTTAGTGTGTCCAGAAGTGGCGTTAGGTGCTGTTGTCACAAGCCTGAGTTATTGCTCACAACACACATGATACATTTTTCGCTTTCTATTTTTACACACCAGCTTATGATTTTCTTTTTTTTTTTTACTCAGAAATGTCCTGTGATGGTGCAGCTTAGTAATGCTGTTTGACTGAAAAGGTGCACAGACATTGTTCCAATCGTGATTGTGATCTCAGGTTATTACCCTATAAAGTTTTAATGGAGAGCAGTCCAGTCTCCGTTAGCATCCCTGCAGCTTTAGTTTCTCTTCTGAGTAACCTGTGCCTCAAAGATATATTGTATTTTTGACTGATAATTAGTGTGATTAATGGTGTCTTGAACATACTTAATATATAAATAACCTGTTTGGGGTACATTAAATAATTTGATTAACTTACAGCAGCAGTTCATCCAAACATTTAACTTGCCCACATGTCATTCTTCCAGTGCACTTGAAAACTTTTTATGTTAAGAAATGTCTGTTGGTTTTTGCCCACACAATGAATGTCCAATGTGAAGTGTCCAACATTGATTAGTTATCAGCATAGTTTGAAATATCTTTCTTTGTGTCCTTTGGAGGAAAGAAAGTTTGGAGTGAGTAAGTGATGATACAATTTAAAATTTGGGCTGAACCACCTCTTAGTAGGGAGAAAACAATGTCAGTGTGTTAACATCCAATGAATGAAACGCAATAATACTTGTGGAGCATAATGCTTTGTTGATTCAACTGAATGAATTTATCTGCAAACTTAAAAACCTCAGTTTTGAAGAACTTTAGCTGCAGAGATCATGGATTGATGTACAACTGTTTTTACGTTGACTTTTTAACAATAAACATTCTGCTTTTTGATAGCTTTCTTATTTTGGTTAATAGGTTTAAATCTAAATTTCTGTGCATGTTTTGATACGGATACTTCAGTAAATGAAAAATGACTAAATTGCATTTATGCACACTGTACTGAAGGGTTACAATTCATGCATACAGTATAATACACAGTATTAAAGTAGGTCCTTCATGTACTCAGGCTTTTAGAAAGACTTCTAAAATTGCATTAGGAGATTTCATTTTAATCTAAAAATTATTTTAGAGATTGGATTCTATCAAGATTTTTGTTTACTACACTAGATCCATGAACCAGTGTCATTAACTAAAGCTAAACCTGTTTTTATTAATTAGAAAGCTGAATTTAAATAAAAATAAATATAAAATAAAAATATTATATTCTAAACAAAAATGAGAAATGTTGCCACATCAGCAAACTTAAAATAAGGTTACATTTAAACAAACAAAAAAAACATAAAACATTTACACTAAAAAAGAAATATAAATAATATAATAAAATATAAATAGTAAAAATATTAATACATGCTGTATTAAATCTAATAAGATAACACTATTAAGAATGAACCACTTTTGGGGTGCTTTAATCCTACATATACTACACGTCCTATCAGGGATATGCGAAATATCCATGTATAACTGCCCAAAATGATAAACTAGACATGAATGGTTTCCAAGTTCATTCAAAAAAATGAATTAATTCGCCTTTATTATGAAAAAGAGAACATAGTGTTTGAGTCACATATGCAATTGTGAGATTGTTGCTTTCAATGTATTCCGCAGGTAAATGGCCAATATCAAGATCGTATATTAATGGAACAATATATTTGCTTATAAATGTTGAATAAATAAAACAAAGGGTTTCTACATGTCCCACTAAGAATCGCAGACATACTGATATTGTACAATATGGTCGTACAATATTTATTTATATTTTGTTAACTTTTTACACATTGCGCAACAAAACTACAAGAGTCTGCAGCCACAACTTAAATGCAAAAGAAGGTAAAACTATTCGAATCATGTATGTAACTCTACAGAGCTGTCGATTCAGATCTTACATATATATACATAGTGTATATGTACATATATTTTACTAAACAGATGTAGGACTGTGAACCACCGCTGACAGGTTGATCTCAACAGACTGACAAAACAATCCGTGGGGACAGAAATCTACACATGCAAATATAAACAGTAAAATAATCAACAAGTAAGAATGAAGTAAGAAAAGAAAAGGACAGAAAAACGACAAAAAGTCATTGAGTTTTGACCACAGACCAGCCCTGCAGTAGGAATGCAGTGAGATAAATACACACATTATTCTTAGAAACCTGCACACTGAGGATTTAAAATCGTTGAGTGAAAATGATATCCATCCTTTTTTTGTGGTGGGGTTGTTTAAAAGCAGCCCCTGACAGACGGCAGGGGTGAAGGGGACCGACCGTTACCAAATCTCAGACCTCTCATCAGTTTTAGTTTGTGAAAAGCAAGGGAAGGGAGGGGGGGGGGCAGCAGATTTTTGAATGTTTTTGGTAGTGCGGCTACATACAGTACAACGTGGGTAACTTAAATTGTTGCCTGTTTCACACTTTCTTTTATTCTTTCTATTCTCCTTATTCACTCTTTGCTCCATAACAAATGATCTATTCCCCTTTCTTTCTTTCTCCTATTGTGGGGGCTCTTGCTCCAGGATCCAGGGGCCAATGTGAGGGGGAGGGGGTCGAGGGAGTCTCAGCAGCAGCCTCCAGACGCAGGCTTCACTGGAGTGCTCTGGATCTTCACATTAGACTTCTCAGTGCCTCCAGCTGTGGCTCCGGGGCCCATTCTCTTCTTGATCTCGGCAGCCATGGTCATGAAGGCCTGCTCCACATTGGTGGCGTTCTTAGCACTGGTTTCCAAGAAAGGAATGCCAAGGGAATCAGCAAATTCCTAGAGATAAACCAAGCCATTCTTAATATTAGAATGCTGCAAATGAACATTTGAAAATGTTATTCACACCACAAGCCTTGCTCCAAAACCTAGTGAGCAGCCTTCATATGCAGAAATTTAAAGCGGTGTTGTCAACCAAAACTAAAACTATTAAAAATTGTTTTCGCTCACTGTAATAAAACACTCGAGAGGCTGCTTTGTCAATTAACTGGAATAAAACATAGTACTACAATGTGCAAACCGAGAGAGAAACCCCCCCAAATACAACCATTTAAAACACTAAAATAAAATTGCTCCTGATATTAAGGTCATTGTATAAAACAGGCAGCATCACAGCAATCCTTCACAGAGAAGACAATCCCAGAATGCCTTATGAATTCTAAAATGCCAGACAAAGTAAAAAATTTCAATCAAAAATAGTAATTAATTCAGCCAGGAAATGTGTGCATGTGAAAAGTGTGCATTCTGGGCTGGTTTCCCGGATAGGGATTAGATTAAACCAGGACTAATTTAAGACTTTTTAGAAACATGTTTTACAAAAATGCATTATCTGTGAGCATTTTAAGACCAAACATGGCAATAATGTATTTTAAGATATTTCAGTGAAAGCTTTTTCCAGTTTAGACAGCTCTCAACATTTATTTTAATCTAGGACTAGTCTTAAAACACAGAGGGGCAGTTTCCCGAACAGGATTTATGTTTATTACAGAATTAAGTTGCTAAAGTCTCCTATGCGCTTAGTCACTGCTCTTGGATAATATTTAAAATCAGTCTGAGAGCCAGGCAGCTCACTAGGTTTTGAAACGAAGCCATAATAAGAGTGGAATAAGTTAAGTAACACGAAGCAATATTACCTTTGCTGTTGTGTAGTCCACCACTTTTTTTGTTGTTAAGTCACACTTGTTGCCAACCAATAACTTGTTAACATTTTCACTGGCATAGCGGTCAATCTCCTGTAGCCACTGTTTAACATTATTGAAGGACTCCTGAGGGCGATAAAAAAGTTTTAGTATGCAAACAAATATAGCACAGCAGAAATTATTTATTTTAAAATATTTTCACTAGCTATAAAACTCAATTTGATGAGCTCACCTGATCTGTAACATCATAGACTACAATAATGCCATGTGCTCCTCTGTAGTAACTGGATGTGATTGTGCGAAACCTCTCCTGCCCTGCCGTATCCCACTGTAAATGAAAGAATAATGTGACACCTGAATCATATGCAAAAATAGACTAAATACTATTTTTATACTACTTCAATGGTGGGGATAAGTACTGACACAGAAAAGCTGTAAACTAGGCCTTTACAAGGAACCACTAAATAGTACATTAAGGGATCAAATTTACAAAACCTGTGTGATAAAGACAATTTGAAAGCTGAAGTAACAAATTATTGTGATTATTTGATGGCAGGAGTATTAAGTGAAATTTTGCTAACACATATCAATTTAAGAATTAATGTAGGGCTGGGCGATATATATCGAACGATATATTATGCGCATATCATCAGTAAAGCCGGTTCTTTGATTAGCGGTAAATCTCTGTCAGCTGTTTTTAAAAGGAAGCTTATACACAGAGCCGTAGATCACAGAGAAGCTGTGCCATTGAATCACCCGCGAAACTAATGCGTAGCTTCTCAGTGATCTACGGCTCATAAACTGGCGCTGCGTTTGAAAACAGCTGACGAAGATTTAGCGCTACTCAAAGAACCGGCTTTACTGATGAGAT
The DNA here is from genome assembly GCA_032357475.1 of Enteromius thamalakanensis. NCBI lineage: Eukaryota > Metazoa > Chordata > Actinopteri > Cypriniformes > Cyprinidae > Enteromius > Enteromius thamalakanensis. Next base: position 7,894,774 of record JAUCMT010000024.1, on the reverse strand, counting down.
GCGCATAATATATCGTTCGATATATATCGCCCAGCCCTAAATTTATGTCAGTTTATCAAAATCAAAATTAATTACTCAATATTGTTAACCCAGCCCTAATAGTAGCAGACAAGGGTTCCTCTCTGACATAATTTACATCAAAAGATTAAGTAAATTCGTCACAATAAGCGCTGACATAATGGTTAAAACAATCCCATCTAAACACCAAGTCACATGCTTGTATATTCTATTCATTTAATCTCATAGACAAACATTAATTTCATTACAGCACAGAAAGGAACTTACAATTTGAAGTTTGATGGTCTTTCCGTCTAATTCTATAGTTCTTATTTTAAAGTCCACACCGATAGTGCTAATGTAGCTTTCTGTGTATGTGTCATCCTGAAACAAGCAAAGCAGCAGGTGAATTAGATGTTTCAGTAGTCAAATCTCTCTCTAGTATCCAATTTTATTTAGTACACAAATAAAGACAGCTAATTATTTATCCTCTGCAAAAAAGGGCAAATGCAGGAAAACGTATGGCCTACTTACTGCAAATCGGAGAAGAAGGCAAGACTTTCCAACACCAGAGTCACCAATCAAGAGCAGCTTGAATAAATAGTCACTGTATGAAGAGAAACAGTAACAAAACATTAGAAAGTCAATATTTGTCCACCAATTTTTGACAGCACAGTTGTGTGAAATACACATTACTGTACAAAGGTTTGGGGTTGGCAATACTTTTAAAAAAGAAGTGTGTCACCGAGGCTGCATTTATTTGATCAAAAATACATAAAAATACATATAAAAAGTCATGTGAAATTAAAATTGTGATTGTTTTAAAATGTAACATTCATGCGTAGACGAAGCTGATTTTTTTAGCAGGTAATAGTTTAGTCCTCAGCTTTCACATTAAAATGATTTCTTCTGATTTGATAAAGTAACATTTCTTGTTATTATCAATGTTTAAAAAAAACAAACAACAAAAAACTGTTGCACAGCTTTATATTTAGATATGTCGTGCAGAAAATAAGATTAATATCAATAATATATTTTTTTGATTAAAGGACTTTGTCACTTCTGATCAATTTAATGCATATTTGCTGAAAAAACGTATTAATTTCTCTAAAAAAACAAAATCAAGTACCCATTTACATTGATGCAGACAGTTGGCCCTAAATCTCAATTCACCTAAATATGAACCCAACTGTTGCTTAAACAACGTTTAATAAATAGTTAAGTATTTTCTAGATGTAAATTAGGAATGAGGTCATTAAAATTCCCCCTGCAACTTATCAGACCCTTGCTTTCCAGCACCATAAGACCATTTTTTGGCTGCAACTCCGTTAAAAAGTGTAAATCAGTCACTGGTCACTTTCTGCATGAAAAAATAAAATGTTTGTTTAACAGAAACAATGTGCTTGAGCACCTCTGAGGTCTGAAAACTTGAGTAAGACGATTAAGCATTCCAAAGAGGGAATTTTTGCCTGTTGTGCTAAATCCTCTGTCCCTGTTCAACATGGCTTAGTAAGACCATAGGAAGGAAACGTAACAGATCGGCCTGTTCAAGACCAATTCATCGACTCAGCAGAACGGTCTTTTTTTATCTCCGTCCTGCCCACTAAACTGAATTCAAATCATGCTCTACTTGTTAGGTTGACTGCAACAAACGCTCCTGTGTAAAAACCTGCTCCAGAAAAAGAAACTGCATGGTAAAGACCCCTGTGTCTGATTTCTATCACACAGAATAGATTGGTGTAGTGTCTTCATACAAGTATGTCTTGTATAAACGTAGATCTTAATGGATGTTAAAAACTTGTGTCATGACTTCAGACCTGCAGTCTTAAAAAACTTTATTCATGTTCTTTCAGAAACTCCCAAATTTATGCACATTCATATTGAATCTTTGTTATGAATCATGTGCAGAACCAAAAGAGAAACCTCTAAACAACTATCACTGTAAAAAAAACAAACATACTTCACCCTTATTCTGACCATGTAACAGCTGGTATGAAGTCCATTAAGTAACCGAGTTGCTTAACACTCAGGCTAGTCATAGTTGTAATGAAGCATGTAGCTTGTCATGTGGCATGTGACCTACACATGACTACCACACAATAGAGGAAGGGATGGGCACTTCAGTTCCTTAAGATATATTAGACATCTGCACATTCAGATGTTTTAAAAGGATGGTAGCTACCTCACAATTCAGTGCCAATGAACACAGGAAACATGGCAACAAACACCTTTTAAGATTACATGAATAAACACTGATAAGGAAAGATAGCACAAATCCAACTGGTGCTGTGGAACTGTGTCTACTCTAATGCATGCAATGTTGCTAAACAATATTTTATAACACTGACAGAAAAAACGGACTTTAACTTATACATAAGTTTAGTGTCCTAGTATAAAGTAATTACACACCTGTGATTAAAAATTCAGTGTTAAACAACGAGGCACGTGACTGCATTTCTGTGCGCAGCAAACCCATGTGAAAACACATGAATAAAAGATCACAAATTACTCTCTAAACTTTAAAAGGTGTTTTAGGACATAAATAAACGCGAATGAGTGTGAATAACAGTTAATAACTAGGTTAGTAATTTGGAAGACCACTTTCCTGATACTGACATCCTTTTTTAAACTAGCCATTTAAACCACAACCCTATTTCTGAACAAATTAAGGGGTCAGCAGCAGGTTACTAAACCATACTCACTTTACTTAATCAGTTATTTATGTACTTCACCAGCTCGTCAAGCTGTTTAAAAAGTAAGCGAAAAGCGATCTGAAGACATTTGCTTACATCAGCTAGCTTTCATATAAAATGTCTGATAAAGCCTGGCAGATAACACGTGTTTAAATAGATTAAGATGAAAATATTTAAATATACTAAGTTAGGTGTGACTTAACTAATGAGCTCTATTTGTCATAAATGTAACGCGGATGGATATTAAAACCGGCTGAGCGCCGCTATTCAACAACAACCACTTTTATCAGTATTTAAATAAATCTAGGTGTTAAAAATGACGGACTTCAAACACCACAGTGCTCTCAAACTTTGAATAAGTGAAATAGGCAAAATATAATGATATTAGTTGTTGGAAAGATTAAACGCACAGCTAGTCATCATTGCCTCTGCCTGTCAAAAGTAGCTACAGGTAAATTAGAAGCTCAGTAACGACAAACAAGCCGTGTAATAACTCAACCACTTACTATTCGGGATTCATCGTGGACTGGACACTGTGAAAACCGTTTGTCTTCTAACAAAACAACTCCGCGGTAGACTAGAAACTATAACCTTTCCCCCGATTAAAAAGTAACTAGCTGGCTAGCTACTGCCGCAAAGGCTAGTCGGTTGAAACCCAAAATGGCTGACTCTTCAACCAGGAAATAGGAACTCCTTAAACAGATTGCGTAGGCAATGTCGTCATTATGACCTATGCGGATGTTGTAGTTCTTTTCATAGATCATCTGGTCTGCCCAAACGGAAAATGTCTGTAGAAGGAACTACAATTCCCATATCTGTTTATTAAACGTTCACGATGAGTTCATAGTGAATTGAATCGTTCACGCTGAAGATTGCCGCAATCCTGCCCCCTATCGTGAGGGGTAAAATATTACGTCATTTGTGAAACGTGGCATTGGCTAATGTGAGTGTGAGTCACTGATCAATACGTGTCAAAAACAAGACTGTGTCCAACCCGATTCATTTTTATTGATTGTGAGAATAATGAACAAAGTGGTTTTCATACAAAGAACTACAAGGTTACCACAAATGTTACAAGTAATGACGTTTTATGACTGACCACATACTTAATGAGTAGAAATTAAACATTTATGGATTTCTGTTGGTTAATGACAAACTCCTCCACTGAACTCAATCCTTGGCTCCAGAATGTGTATGGAAATTCAACTGAAGACGCAGCTCCGACCTCTCCCTAAGAAAAATACCAGTTAGACTAATAGAAACTTTAATTAGCTGCAATTAGTGGTGTGAGCTGCTAAAAATTATATTTTATATTAAAAAACAAACCACAAACAACAAGGATCCTTGACAAATGTGTAAGTTCAAACAGCATACGAGAAATGTTTGTTATATTGAGGTCAGGAAACAGTGTTTACCTTCATATTCAATGAAATAAGGCCAATTTCAAAGCATTTATCACCACCTATTCTCCTCTTTATATCGGCAAGCACAGCGTGACAGGCTTCATTAGGAGATGAGCCCTTGATAGCAGACAAAAGATGAGAGAAATGTGACCTGAATCTAATTTATTACAGCATAAAAGTTTTTCTAATGGTTTAATGAGATTCTCATTGACCGCCTTGACTTTACACCACCTCTATTGTCAAAAACACAAACAATAGGATACCCAGACAATATTACATACTTGTCTCATCAGCTGCACAACATGAAAGCTTGGGCAGTAACACATGATTTTGTCTCCGTCACCTGTAGCTTTGGACAGAATAAATATATATCAGTTTTTATCAGTTGCTTCACTGAACCTAAAGCTTTATTTGTGTTCTGTTATGATATAGAATTTGAAAGTAATTTTATTCTTCTGCATTGTTTCAAGTACAGCACTATGGTCAACATTTGTTGTAATAATATGTGCTTTATAAATAAAGTAAACACTGAACATACATACAGTAGGTATATTCTCCAAATGTAAAGTGTGTGAAGTCTCCAAAGGATCTATGTACTACATGTTTAATAGTACAGTGCGAAATAACGTATTTGTACAAAAACAAGCTCAGTATATAATAAAAATAATTTACCTGCTGCGGCACCCACCTGAAAATACAGAAAACAAGGATATAAAAAATCTTGTCATGCTTGTATAAAAATGTATATCATTTGATAGTACAGAAATATGCTATATTATATGAGTTGAATGATAGAAGCACTGCAAAGCTTATTAAATGGTTTGTAAAGTTGCATAGCTTACTGTATGGTCAGCATATAGACCACAGCCTGGAAGTGGAGAATCTCCCACTCGCCCTGGTGATTTGAAGGGAGCTCCTGATGTGGAAACTCCTGCATTATGTGTGTTCATTTAGGCACATTCAAATTGTTATTGTAAAATAACAGAAATTGTATGTAAATACTTGCCAAATGTCAAATCTGTATTATTAGACTTAGATATTAATGTTATATCATGGTTGAATAGTTAAATATGAACATGTACTACATTGGAACAATATATACACTGCTCAAAAAAATAAAGTCAACACTTAAACAACACAATGTAACTCCAAGTCAATCACACTTCTGTGAAATCAAACTGCCCACTTAGGAAGCAACGCTGATTGACAATCAATTTCACATGCTGTTGTGCAAACGGAGTAGACAACAAGTGGAAATTATAGCAAGACACCCCCAATAAAGGAGTGGTCCTGCAGGTGCTGACCACAGACCACTTCTTACTTCCTATGCTTTCTGGCTGATGTTTTGGCCACTTTTGAATGCTGGCGGTGCTTTCACTCTAGTGGTAGCATGAGATGGAGACTATAACCCACACAAGTGGCTCAGGTAGTGCAGCTCATCCAGGATGGCACATCAATGCATGCTGTGGCAAGAAGGTTTGCCGAGTCTGTCAGTGTAGTGTTCAGAGCATGGAGGCTACCAGGAGACAGGCCAGTATATCAGGAGACGTAAAGGAGGGCAACAACCCATTCCTCTCCATGTGCTCGCCAGAGGTAGCCTGACTGTCATTAGGTACAGAGATGTGATCCTCAGACCCCCTATGAGACCATATGTTGGTGCGGTTGGCCTTGGGTTCCTCCTAATGCAGGACAATGCATTGTGGCTGGAGAGTGTCAGCAGTTCTTGCAAGATGAAGGCATTGATGCTATGGACTGTCCCGCCCGTTCCCCAGACCTAAATCCAATTGAACATCTGGGTCATCATGTCTCGCTCCTTCCGTTGCACCACAGACTCTCCAAAAGTTGGTGGATGCTTTAGTCCAGGTCTGGGAGGAGATCCCTCAGTAGACCCTCCACCCCCCATCAGGAGCATGCCTAGAAAGGTCATACAGGCACCTGGAGGCCACACACACTACTGAGCCTCCTTTTGACTTGTTTTAAGTACATTACATCAGTTGGATCAGTCTGTAGTGTGTTTTTCCACTTCAATTTTGAGTATGACTCCAATTCCAGACCTCTATGGGTTCATAAATTTGATTTCCATTGATAATTTTTGTGATTTTTTTGTCAGCACATACAACTATGTAATGTATTTAATAAGAATATAAGGATGCTAAAAAAAACAGCTTAGTCATCGCAGTAACAAAATACATTTTTAAATATATTTAAAATAGAAAAAAGTAATGGTTTTGCTTTATTTTTGATCAAATAAATATAGTCTTGACCCCATGCTTTTGAAGTTAAACACAATCTCATCAAACATTTGATTGGTGGATGACAGAGAGTATGACTCAACTGCAACAATCATATTACCTTTAGGGGAAATAATACAAAGAGCACATGGCACACAGACACGCATGTGTTATATAACCTGAACAGCACAACACTAGGAGGACATACAAAGTTTACAAAGTGATACTAAACATTCACACGCAAAATGACAACACTTGTAAACTGACCTCTGTGTCTGGTCTGCTGCTGCCCTGTCTTTCTCTGTTTCACTCTCTGTGCTCCCAGGCTGCCCTAAAGACTCTGAAGGAAGTCCATTTGAAGATCCAGCGAAGGATGTTTCCTCTGTGGTCTGGTTTACATAGGGTTGCTTTTTGTCCTTCTCTGCAGAAGACTCAGAGAGACGACCGGCGACCTTCCCATTCGGAGAGGTCTCCTCAGCCTTCTGAATATTGGAGGTCACTTCTTTTTTCCTTTGGTCCTTTTTAGAAGAGCTTTCCGTGGTCTCTGATGGGGTTTTGGAAGGTGGCCGTGGTGACCTGGAAGGTTCAGTTTTCTTGGCAGACTTGTGTTGTGCTTCTAAGGTGTGGTTCTTTGGGGTCTTCGAGCTGGTCAATGAAGAAGATTGTCCTGAGGCCTGAGAGGAACTCTTGGAAGTTCCTGCAGTTTTCTTCGGATTTGAAAGCTTGGCTGTAAAGAAAATCAAGGGAATTATAGATCTTGTAACAATGAGTTAATACATACACCAATGCTGAAATTTTAAATGCTTTTTTTAAGAATAGAACTTGCTTGGAGATAAGTACAGAACTAAATAAATTAAAAACAGTGAAAATAACAGTGTATGTTTACATGTAGGTTTCATTAAAAACAAACACCCTATGTCACTGCTGACCAATGACAATAGTTTAGTTGAACAGTCACAAGAGCCAGGAAGAACAAAACACTGTAAAACTTTAAAACAGAAAAAAAAAAATCATAATTTGAATAATTACACAAAAAATGCTTTATCAGTTAAAAGAGGAAGCCTTTAAGCCACCAATGATGAGACCAGAGACACACAATGGATAGGCAAAAGGACAAAGGAATAGCACAGTGTGGAACAATAAGCCCCTGTTTATAGACTATTACATGTGTGGAGTAGTTCATGCACAAAGTCCCAGTTACATGCAAAATGCAACACATTTATTATACCATTATATTCAGACATAAAAGCAAACATCAATAAAAGATTATAATGTGTTGTGCAAGCACAATAACAACACACAAGAAAGCCGTACTGGGTCACAAATGAGTCATGATGCCACTTTGCACAGTACTGGACACCAATCCCAAGCTAGTTAAACCAAAAAGGCTGTCTAGCAAACTATGCATTTCCCTTCTCAAATAACGCTTATAGGTCCTTTTCTAAACGTTCCCAAAGACCAAGTTGTTTCCCAGTGATACCGTTCAGGGGGAAAGAGATGCAAACAGGACTCCCCCATGCTGAGTTTTTTCACCACGCATGCAAACACGATGCTCTAGTCACATTACTGACACGTGTACTTACCATTGCCACGAGCGGCAGTTCGTGTGGTTTGTTTGGGTGGAGGAGCGGAGACCTGCTTATTGGTGCTCTTGGTTACCTTTTTACCCCCTGCTTGGCCCCCTTTCTTCACCGCTGTGCTTGTGGCCTCACCGGAGGGCTTTTGTACTGAGGCCTGATGTTTTTTAGTAGGGGTTTTTGGAGCGGCTGACTCACTGGGATGCGAGCTGCATTTGCTGTCCTTCTTCTCTACAGAAGCACAGAGTAGCACAGCACTCTAAACTGTTATTAACTAAAGAAGACCCTCACAACAAAGCTCTGATTGTGTCAGCACATAAAGTAGTGACACTAAACAGCCTAGAGTAACGTAATATATCATGACATATCATTTTTTTCAGCAAGAATGCATTTGATTAATCAAAAATGCCAGTGAAAGCATTTATAATATTATGTTACATCAAATAAATAATATTCATCAAAGAATCCTGAAAAAATCCTGTTTTTAATATTAATAATAATAAGAAATATTAAATGAGCAGCAAATCAGCATATTATAATTTCTGATTGATCATTCAGTTGACATTAAAGGAATAAATTACATTTTAAGTATAGTAAAATAGGAAAAGTGGTTTGTATTATATTTTGCTATATTAGTGATTGTAATAACATTTTAAAAACAAATAAAAATGGAAATAATAAATATATATAATAATTTATTTTTTATTATTATTATATAAAATATAATCATTTTGCACAAAATTAATGTTTTTACTATGTTTTATCAAATAAATGCAGGCTTGGTGAGAATTTTCAAATCCTGGAATTTAGAATGGTAATATATTAATGGTAATGGTATATATAATTTGTAGTAACTCAATTGGTTTATTATTTATTAAACATTGGTCTTAAGCTGTTGGTACGGTTTTAGAAAAGTATTTTATTACAGGAGTTTTAAGAGACAGCGGAAACCCCTCAAGCGGTGTAATGCTTTACTGAATCCATTGCCAAAGGCCTCTCCAAGATTAGCCCCATGAAGAGCAAACGATACTCATTTGTGGGAGAAAAAGTGGTGGAAACAATTACAGAATTGTTGTAGAACAGTAAAAAGAGAGTTATGATAAAAATACAGTTGTGACGTTGACCTTGCTCATCTTATGACTGTGGCCACAACTTCTGCACATAGCTCTGATCAAAAATATATTTAAAAATCCAAAATGAAATCAGTCTAGAAGACATAATGCCCATTTCCTAAAAGAATGTTTTTTCAATACAAAGCATTTGAGGTTATTATTGAACAGTTTTAATATATTTTAATAGCATATTAACTAAAGGGTATATCATGGCCTGAGAGTTTCAGGTGATCAAGAGAAGTCTATTAAAGACATATGTAGACATTGTCATTGAAACATTGACTAAAACTAAACACACTCTGGAAATAACCATTTCAGGAAATCTCCTTTCTCTACATACAACATCATTTGTGGAGTTTATTAAAAACTTGACCACATCTTCATTACGTTTGAATGAAAACTGCTCCAAAGCTGCTCAAACTTCCTCTAAACAACACAACATATAATCTTACATTTACACTTACAGTACAAGTGTTGATTTTACTGATGTTCAGAAACAATGATATGAAATGATATGGATGGCGTAATGTGCAAACACTACACTGCAACAACATTTTTAAATCACTTTGCTCATGCAGTGAACAAAATGTTGTAAAGAAACTGAAAGACCACAACATGAGCATGCCAAATACCCATGAAGGGACCATCCACTGAATAATTTAACTTATTAGTGGCTTGAGCTTTATACATCAAAAGATACAGGGGACTGGTCTTTAGTAATTAGTAAACCAGTTAAACTAATGTTGAAGATTCAGAACCTTTATTTTGAAAACAGTACCTTCTGGGTCCTCCGCCACTGCCGTCGAGTCTGGTTTCTCTTCAGGGACCGGTTCTGCCGTTTCAATGTCTACTTTGACCTTTTCAGTAACTCCACTGGGCACTGCATGACCATTCAAAGTCTCGGTGTTCAACGGATCATCTAAAGATAGGCAAACATAACTCAGTCGCCATGTAATCAAGACTATATGCCTGCTATTCAGTAAAAACACAATTTTGTTTGCATTAATATAAAATCAATCCTCAGATATTCTTAGAAAAAGCTTTGGTTTCCTCATGTAAGACTGAGAGCTCAACAGAAGGCCAAATAAGACTAATAAAAGTATTAATGAAATTCTAAAGATTTGGAGGGATTCTGTAGTTCTCACAAAGTCATTTAATTTTAAAATGTTGGATAGGAGCAGTTAGTCCAGGAAGTGCTTAGCTTATATTATTTTGAGTATAGAGCACTGTTTTAATATTACAGAAAACGAGTTAATGGCCATGCATGAATGATCAGTATCACATTGACTTTATTAAAAACCTCACCTTGGTCTGGAATAAGGACACCTTTTCTTATGAGCTCTTCTCGAGTTTGCCTGGTTGATATTTTCCTCTCCAGAACTATAAAGATGAAGGAGACGGAATATGTCAAGATATCATTATATTTAGGCCAGTTTATGGTTCACAGAGTTCACTGAAAGGGCAGACTGCTGCTAACTGTAATATGTGTAATACATTTTATGATACATCACCAACTGAATGTCATACTGTATGACGTAACTTTCATAAAATTGTGAGTGAGCATCATTTACAAAAGATATCACCATTGATAGACTGCTTTGTGAATATACATAGTTGGATGTGTTATTCCAAGAAAAAACATTTAAGCAAACTGCTATTACTAAGTGGGGATATACCTTTTGAGAGGTCCTGGAACTTATCACTGGTTCTCTTCTTTCTCCATTTCCAAGGTTTAAAGATCTTGCCCAGAGAAGAGAGCTTCCCCTTTCCTTTCAGCTGAGAAGACTGCGAGCTTCCCACCACCACATCACAGTTGGCCAGAGAAGATTTTTCCAGTCCCTCCACTAAAAATTAAATCACAGCAAGAACGTAATTTTGAATGAGCTAAATAATAAAAATAAAAACTGAGCTGACCCCAAAACAATGGAAAACAGCCAACTGGTTTTTATAACAGGAAATGCTTGTGTGAATGAATGTTTCTGACCATAACAACACACATTAGGGCACCCTTAAGCAACAAGAATAATTATCCATCTCTTTCCACAAACAGAATTCAAAAAAAGGGCCTAGAAGACCCTTACCTTCAGAAGTCAATGATCAAAAGTTGAGGAAAATATCCAATTTATTTAAATTCCTAATTTCTTTCATCTTTAAAGACCTAACTTTTTATTTAAATTAATTAATTACATTTTAAAATATATTTAAAGTAAAATAAAAATATATTAAAAAAGAAAAGCCAATATTTTTGAGTATATTTTATCAAATAAATGCAGCATTGATCAGAATAAAAGACTGGTAGTGTACTGTACATGCATGTAGAAATACTGTATACAGTATATACCACAACCCTGTTATCAAACTTTTGCATCAATGGCTAACAGCATAAAGATATATTTACAGTAAATGTAGCACGTTGGTTTGTGGTTACTGATAAACATATATTTTCCATAAACTTTTTTAAACTTAATAGTTTTTATGGAAGTCAAGAAAGTGTTGGCTCTCTGATATCATCAAAAATATCTTAAAAGTGTAGAAGGTATCTGCTACAAGCATATGAACATAGAACCGATTGATTATTTTAGGTTAGAGGTTTAAGGTTTGTGATTCAGCCAAGAACTGAATTCTCTTCCACCCCACACCCTTTCTTCTAACTTGCAAAAAGAACAGATTCGGACAGAGAGGTGTACAGTAGCTTTTCTACATGGCCTACACAAAGATATTAAACCCGTTCATCAAACATAATCTAACAGAACAGCAGGCCTAAAGTCACAGGCCCACCTCACCACATGAAGTGTAAAATGATCACAAGAGCTATTACCACACGCCTAAACGACATCAAAGAACTGAGAACAATAAACAAAGAGTCAGGCTCCAAAGCAGTGACACAATTTATCATTTCAAGAAAATGCACACACACTTACATTGTTCTCTGCAGAATTACAGCAGAGACCTGGGTCAGTGTGTGTATGGGTCACTGTTTTGAGACTTGGTCTATTAAAGAGATCTATAAAAATAACAGTCCTCAGAGGGACAGTTAAGACATTTTTGTTGGTCTTTTCTTCCAGTCAGCGATGCCCAATGTTGTTTAACCTCGACAATTCTCAAAATATCTTAATCAATCAAAGTCAGTCACATAGCCCTGTATGAAATGCTGTTTCAGGGTATCTGCTTCAAAAACTTCAAGTCTATGTTACTTGTCATCGCTTGGTCATTATTTGTAAAATGTCTGAGCAGTTTATGAGTGAGATTTCTGAGAAAATCCATCAGCACATTTTTTAGCGAAGCTTTGAATGACATATGGTTGAGTAACTTCTCATTTTGAAAACTATCCCTTCACATGATCTGAAGACAGTAACTTCCTGACTCTTGCATCTCAACTATTACATTTTATCTTGTTTCTAATTATACTGTCAGAACACCAGCAAACTATATAGACAAAATGAGAGACAAACTTAGCCGCACAACTGTCCTTCCTCAAAGTCATTGTAGAATGTTGCTTCAACTGACTTCTTGACGTTTACCACGCATTTACAACGTTTTAATGGTTTACTCCATTATTTATTAATGTTTTTTAATAGAAGCCTACAGTGGATAATCAAAAAATAAATGTTAAACGGACTGACAGAATATTTCATATATATTCAAGCTCCATAACCACCCACTTAAAAATCAAGAGCCTGGCATCTATGGTTTCATGAAGATGCTTTAACACCCATGAAATCTTTCCATTGCACAAAAGGTTATTTAAATTTGAAAAAAGGGTTTCTTTAAAGAACTATTGACTGAAAGGTTTGCCGACGAGTGTTGGTATCTTATTTTGAAACCTTTATTGTTCAAGAGTGCAAGCATATGCCATGCATCAATACTGTGGCTCCCAAACACACATTTCTTCCACACGCATCACGAAACATCTCCAGGAGTCCAAAAACTGACAAGCAACCAGGATGTTTTTCACATCCAAAATCCAAACATGAAGTCTGTTTTTCACACTGCACTGAGGGAATTCATTAGCAAACACATGTGATGGGAATGTGCTAGATGACATGTCCGTGGTCTTTTCACCACCATCATAAGGATGCCACAGAGCCTCTTTACTAATCAATTCTCCCCAAGGAGCCTTCACTTAGAACCCTAGACTTCATTGGCCTGTCATCAGGCAGTTGGCCTCTGATTGTATTATTAATAGAACGTGTTACCTCCAGAACTCCCAGTGATGATCACAGTCCCCGAGATCACACCTCAGAGGATCAAGCACAATTAAAACCAAGAGGACAGCGCTTTATGGGCAAGAAGAATTCATCTGAAGGACATAGATGAACAGGTGTGGATACTGCACAACAAAAGTAGAGCTATAGTTGGAATACTGTACATGATGCCAGTTTGAAACTTTATAGTTGCATTAATATTTAAGCATTAATACATGTTATAATAATGTGTTTTACTAATTGTTAGTTTTAAAAGAACTAAACCCAGCTAACCAGTAAATAGTTAACCAGTCCTTGTTGTGTTCACAATATGGTTCTTTTATTTGTCCTTTCCAGCACTGATGTGACTGACTTTTTCTTGTTCACAACAACAACAACAACTTCATAAGAACTCCGAGCCCAGCTCCTTCACAGCAGTGGAATGCTGGAGTCTGAGCTGGAAAATGTGAAAAAACGAAGTGGACAGGGAAGGGGGTGAGGAAAAGCTGTCAGTCGTCATTGAAAAATGTTTCTTTGTTCCTTTTTTTGGTAAATCCACAACAAGTCATTTTTGTTCAGTTTTAGTGTTTACTGTTTTTTCTAACGAATTATATAATATTATGCCATGGCTTGTCTGAATAACTTGATTCTGATTGGCTGGCAGGTGTTAAAATGGTTAGTTAACCCAACAATGACCATTCTGTCATTAATTACTCATCCTCATGTCGTTCCAAACCCATAAGATCTTCATCAATTCAGCATGGCAGAAGACATTAGTCACAGGAGAAGAGTAAATTATGTTATTTTTGTTTTATTTGCACTAAAAAACTGAAGTTGAGCCACTGATGTCACATGGACTGTTTTTGCTACGTTTCTGGATCTGGGATCATATTAGTTGTATTGCAGGCTATGGAGGGCTCTCTTATATCCTCAAAAATATCTTGTGTTCTGAAGATGAACGGAGGTCTTATGGGTTTGGAACGGCATGAGAGTGAGTAATTAATGACAACATTTTGGGGGGAACTAACTCTTTAAAGCACAGGTCCAAGTAAGTTTAATCACCATTCTATATTAATGTGCTGCTGTCATCATCAATCTACTCTAAATGGCAACTTTACTCCTACTGTTTTTATATAAAGATAGATTTTCTAAGCTAATCCCAACCCACACCTCACAGAATCTTTCTGCATTTTTACAAAAATAAATAAATAAATAAATAAATGTTATACCTGTTTCACAAATAAGGGAATTTTGTCAGGTTTACTAACTTTTAGTTACAAAATTGTCCCCAAAAGTATGTATACTATACATATCACTCGCACAAAGAAATGAGCACACATATATGCAGGAGTACAGAAATGTCTTGTCAAGAAGCCCGCAAATTTTTATTAATATAACAGCTTTGATACTGAACCACTTGTACTCAGCAATGAGTGGGTAAAACTGATATTTTCAAAAGTAACTAACCTCACAGTTCTATTGCTTATAAACAGAGATACACAGATGCAGGTCATTCACACACGTAGCTCTCACCCAAGCCTTCAGATATACATGTTGATGTGAAATGTAAAGTGGACTGGGACCTCAACGTCCGGAGGTGATTTGAGCATGGTTTACTTTTGTGTCCTTTTAGGGGGTCTGAGATCACTTAGTTTGCTCACATACTGTATATGCGCAGAACCGCTCTGAGAGCATTTGGAGGGCCAAATAATATTTGGGTGTGAAAACACCCTCTGCTTTCAACTTAAATTAAATTTGGAAGTTAAGAAAAAAGAAACCAAGATATCATACAAACTCCCCTGAACTCTCAATGAAACAAGCAAACATAATATACACTGCATTTCACCAAAAGTCTGAAAAATATACAAACATTTACTTTAACATCCAGATCCACAATATAGCAAATTTGCTGCAAACACCAGTATACCAAATCACATTTGAGGTTGTACAGTTGACGGAATTGCTCACTTCCTCTTTATAAAGTGAGGCCACTGAAAATGCATGAAACTTGACAAATTATTACGATACCCAGAAAACACAAGGCATCAGTTATTCAAACCGCCAAGGCTCCCAAAGAAGACATGTGAGACTTAAGGGTTAAAAAGTGCATGGGAGTCATATTACAGTGAAGCTCATATCAACATCCCTGACAGCGCATTTCTGACAGAACAATCACACATTTGACTTTTCTTATGCTTCTAAATATAAATACAAAGCAGCTGCAGAGATGTGCGATTGCTAAAAAGGACACATATGACACTTATGCTGATAATTAGTCCAATATCCCAATGTTTTAAGCATGTAATATCGTAAAGTAAAAGAAATTAGTGTTAAAGTTGTCAGTTAAATTTACTCTTTGAGTGATTGTTGTCTGTTTTCTAACATCCGGTAAGTGCATTAAACCCACAGCAAATGCTAAATCTAGCTTTGCATTAATAATTGCTTGCAGCATAAGCCAATCCCATAGCCTCAGTTCCTCATAATACCAATGAAAAAACAATAGGCACATTTCACTTAACACTTTGTTCCTCTATTTATGGAAAGGAAATGCTCGCTTTCCTTTAAAATGATTATATATTAAAAAAAAAAAAAACTAGACCAAAGACAAAACTAGTGATGAATTAAGGATCTAGTTAATAGAGAGGTAAAAATTATTTATCTTCATTAATTTCTATGGCCTTTCATATCCGGTCATTCGCTAAACATCACAAATGAAATCAAAACAATGTAAAACATTAAATCCAGTCTTATTTAATACATAATAAGCATGCTGTTTATGAGGACACAACAATAACATCTGATCAACCTTCCTTTGAGAGCTTGTAAACTTATAGCAACAGAAGCTTTTATATCGCAACACTCTGGCAAAAAATTGCAGGGAAATGAAGGCAGTGGCTCGTGATTCAACATTTGGTGGAGAAAGAAGCTTAAGATTACAATAACACTGCATTGTTAAGTACTTGCTTGCAACTGTAGCTACTGAAACTAGACAGTGGTGTATACAAAGATGTGTGTGTTACATTTTTTGTTTGTTGAAACTAAGATTGTTCAGTTTAAGCTATTTATATAAAGAAAACAAACAAACAGTCTCCAGAAAAGCTAAACATGAACTTGACTTGTATTAAATGAACCAAAAAAACAGTAAATCTGCAATTTAGACTTGGGTTTTGATAATGAACAACAACTGCACTGTGATTAAATTAGATTAAATTTACAGTAAATAAAATGGCAGTAGCTGCCATCCATCACTTAATATAAATACAATTCCAGGATGAAATAGCATCTAAATATTTTAAAAACGTATACTTATATCTGACTTTTTTTGTAAAATGCAACAATAAAAGGATGTAGACTAGAACAATGCAAGGCCACATTAAGTTTTCGGAGCAGTGAGCTAATAACAAATTAGCAGAGTGTCATTGACAAACATAAAACAGATAGAAAAAATGATGCACAACAACAATTAACACAACAACAAAAAAATTAAATATGATCAACTGTGATGTTTTTTGCATTAATTTTAAATAGCCTAGATGTGCGTATTGTTGTAGTATGGTAACTTACAGTTAACAAAGTATCGATTTAAAAAATATTTTACACTATGCGCTCTGGCACGAATTAGGAAGTATATTTTTAACATCGCCTTGACGGCACATATTACGACAAACAACATGCGAGCAAAAGAACAGAGTGAAACAATCATTTCCTGAATGCACGAGCCAGCACTTTTATGTTTCTTCGTCCTCATCAAGTAAGAATGTTACTGTTAACTAATCCCTCAACACAAACGCCTCAAAATCGTGATAGATGCGCTTGACAAAGTCCCACTTGTTGATCCCTCGCACTGCACGCGACAAGCCAAAATCCACGCGCTCGCTTCGAACGTTAAAATAGCTATGTTACTTCGTCGCTTCTCACGAGTAGCAGCAGACTACGTGAAAGCAAACGTGCAAATATCAGACTTGATAATGAACTTGGTCTGCGGCGGAAATGGACTCAACTAGTCTTCCCTCCCCAAGCATTGATTGAGACAGCGGCGTGGGTGAGTAAACAGCGGGGTCAGTGAATGAAGAACAAGCCCTTCCAGACACTTACCGCTCGCTCTCTGAGACAAGCTGGAGACAGATGTCTGGCCCATGTCGATCTTCAATGGGCCGCTAAACAAAAATCATACGACGCCCCAAAAACTTGTGCAACAAAGCCCTCTGGATAGACATAACAGGAGACTCATTTCACTCCTCCAACTCCGACAGCTGCTTCTCAAAAGAGCTTTTCCATACTTTGTAAAGTCGCAAGACACGCAATCGAACTCTGAATCTCCGGATTGAAATGCCTGTCATTCCTTTTTGCAAATTGTAAGCAGTCAGAGGTCATAAGGAGGAAGTTTCAAGCCCCTCCTCGCTTCAGCCCTGCTTAAAGCATGGAAATGTATGTGGGTAATGTGTTGGCCAAAAGTGACATCATTAGAAAATACTAGATCAGCCTCCATGCTATTCTTGACTACACTGCTCTACTGTATGATGACTGTAAAATGAAAATAAAAACATGTTTTATTCTGTTGAAAATGTTATTATTATTATTGATCAAGAAATGACTGTGTAATGTTTCAAAGAGTTTTACATCATCCAACCAAATCAATAAAGCTATATACAATATTCATATTGTATAAAAACTAAAGATCATTCCTGATTCTTTCAAGACATGATTATCTTGCATAACACTGCTTTTACTCCAGTAAAGACACATCCCTTAACACTGACCTTCAATACCAGAACAGGTTTTCACACATATTTAAGACAAATATATATAATAAATTACATGTAGCTAATAGTAATGCTTACTGGAAAATCTAAATTGTAAAATCTAAGAAAAAAAAACATTATTGGCAAACAGTAGTATTATCTATTGTATTTTAACTATTAAAATACAGCAACATTTAAACATTTTAAACCTGTGACAACTTGCCCCATTCTGACCTGAATGAAAATTAATAAATGTTATTGAGGTTTTATTCTTCACAATGAGACCATTTTAGGTGTTTTAACCCAACAAATAAAACCAATGTTGACACATCCCTTACGCCAACTAAAAACTAGATCACTTCTCACTTATATTATTCTACACATATTTTTTAGGAGGTCAAAGTTCTCTATATATTTTATATATAAAAGGAAAGACAAAAGGACAACCTCTGGTTCAATTTCTCCTTTACATCCTATGAGAATGAGCATCGACAGGTTTTATACCACCAAATACTAACATTGCTACAGTATAATCTTGTTTGTTTGCGGCTAATGCTTTGTTTTCGTCAAAAGAGGCCAAAAGCCCCACAGACTTAAGGCCTCACACTCCCCCCCAACTTCTTCCTCCAAACCAGAAGTGGTGGGTGGGATTCAAAGCAGGAAGCCTTACAAAAACAAGTCTACTCTGGAGATGTGAGCTATTGTTTTGCACACAGCAAAGCTGAATGTTCTCATCAAGTGTGAGCTCTCCACCCCTTCCCCTCTTCCTGAAGGTCCTCCTTCCCATCATAACACCACAGCTCTGAGTACAAGCAGCTGGAAATGGTGTGATTAGTTGGTGTAATCATAGTTCATGCAGTCTTTCTTATTTTATGTGATGGTTTTGTTACTGAATGTGTGGAATTTTATTTTTTTATTCAAGAGGGGTGACGGAGTAGTATAGAGGTTTAGTATAACAGTCACTAACCCAAATAGGGGAAACCAAAACTGCTAAGTAAAATCTGTCAACTCTTTCCAACAGCTGGACATACCTGATACAGTTAGTTCTAATCTAAAGCAGTGCTTCTAAATCATTAAAATTCTAGTAACCTATATTGTGTATATATAACTAAATTTAGTATATACTTAGACTTACTATATACATTTACATATATATATATACACATATATAAAGCTAGTCTTACTTGTCACTTACTTGTAACTTTTTTAGTGCATCTTTTGCTGGGTTAGCAGAAGCCCTAAATGGCCTGTCTGTGGTCAGGGTGGCATGTCAGTCTGATATCATGGTCTGTCTGCATCTGTTCAGTTAACACTGACAGTGAACCTTGAAACTCACTTTCATACACATCACATATTATACACAAATAAATTACAAAGCTGTAAGGGCACATTCGTTCAAGATCATCTTGATTTTCCATGAATTCTTCAGAGGTAAAATACACCTTAATATAGAGACTGTGATCGTGCCAAACAACTGGTTTATTTTTAGCTTAATAACCTTGGAAATATATCTGGAAAACTATTCTGAATTAGTATGCATACAAAAAAAAGACGTGTATCACGGTATTCTATAATGAGTTCCTGACATGCATCGATTATGGCTTCGACCCAGGTTTAAAAACAGAAGGGGCGTATGGTGAGTCACCAAATCACAACACACCTCCTCATATCCTGACACTATACTCGGAGAACGCTGCCACCTATTGGCTAAGTGCATGCAGTCTGAATGCAAATGTCTTATTTGGGTAAAACACACACGTTTCTACTTACAGCTCGGGAGCGGTATATGGCTTGTGAATGTTTTTGCATGTATTGTGATGCTATATGATCATTTAAAGCCCTCTGTGTGAATCACAGCCAGAGCTGCTCTGAATGTCAGGAACTTTTATCACAGTATGCAAATCTGTTCAATCAAATTGTTTGTCCACATGCCCTACCTGAACTCTTTTGAGAACATTTAAGGAGCTTAATCTGAATTCCAATGTAGTCCGATATCCCAAGAGGCAGACGTCTGGACTTTGTGTAGAGAGAAAAATCTGTCCATTTGCTTTAGAGTGCAGCCTAAGTGCATATGGGAAGACAGTAATGGCATACAGCTAATAACGGCAAAGCAGATCTCTTTGCAACCCATCAAAACAAACACAGCCCTCAAATGTTGATACAATGTCTATGTCTTTAATACACTGTTCATCAGCTCACCTAACCCTATCTCTGCCCCCTTATATCATTAAAGGTAACGGGTGCTGATTATAATCACCACTTCATATCTTCTACTGTAAATGGGTGCAAGGACCGAGACGTAAATGCAACATCACTGGAAACAACGTAGGAAATGCTCATTAATAATTAACTGCCAATCTCAGCACAAAATAGCAGCTAATTATTGTTTAAGTGATGCCATTTAGTTCTTTCCTCTGCTCAGATGATTTATTTATTAACTCTAAACCCAGAGAAAAGTTATAACGTGTCAAGATTCTTGTAGCTCCTTATGATATGCAAACCACAGAATCAACTCTGCAAATTTAAGCAAGATCTGAAGATAATGGTCTCGTGCATGTTTCTTTAATTATGATGCATGAGACAGTTTTGTTAACCAAGCATCAACTAAATATACAATTTCAAATATGGCCTGCGCAAACCACCAGATGATGTATTGCTGGAAATGATTTTGTAGACAACTGGCTCCTGTTGGGCCATTTACCCAATGATGGAGCACAACAAGGTACAGCAAACCTTGCTCGATCAATACTTGACATCCTGCCTGTAAGTGTTTTTCCCCAGCACGGATGGCTCTTATTTGAAAATCTGGGACATTTAATAATAGTACATCGCAAGGGGAGTGGAGAGCATTAAGTTTCACTAAGCAGGGAAACAGATGCTGATGATGCTCCCAGCATTGGGAGGACTAACACTGTTCACCTGCTAAGAGGAGACTTGCACAGTGATAAAAGGTATTACCAGGACACTAAAACGAGGAAATACTCAGTAGGTGTAGTGCTGTGCATCATTCAGTTAAACACATAATTACTTCAGATTTATGTGACAGGATACGTGTACTCTACACATACACATTATAAGCTGTTCATTTTTATTTTTTTGCACTTTGTAAAGTAGACATGAAGAAATATTGTAAATCTCAATCAAGGTTATAATAGTTTTGGATTTTTCATTAGTTTTTTTGTTTTCAAATTCAGTTTTAATTAGTTTTTAAATGGAGATTTGCTAGGTTTTATTGGTTTTTATATTTTGAAATTGCTTAGTTTTAGTTTAGTTTTTATTAGTTACAGTGATAGTTTTAGTTTTTTTTTCTTTTGTAAATTAGGATATTTGTCAGGTGCACGAATCAAAATCACCAGAATAAGTATTGTATAATAAAAATAATAATATATAACTGTTTTCACTGATATATTTAATGGTTTCTGTTGTCAGAAAAAACTGAATGAATATAAAATAGTGACTGAAATGCACCCCATTATTAGACCTTCTAAACTAGCTTTATTTTACAAGATGTTAGTCTGGATTAAAATCCCGATTTATAATAAAGCCGTTGTCTGATGAAATCAAATACACATAAGATATAAACAGTGGCTATGTTGTGACTTTTGCTTTTTTACATATTTGCATGTAAAATCAGGTTAGAAGCAACATAATATCTATTTCAAACAAAAGCTCTGCTCCTCTCAGCCGACTCACTGAGGTTTGTCCAAGAAGTCGCTAGATTTGTCACTTTTTTTGGGAGATTTTGATCAAAGAACCAGCTTTACTGATGAGATGCGCATAATATATCATTCTATATATTTTGCCCAGCCCTAGGACTCATAATTAAAGAAATCCCAAATAGGACTCTGCTGCTTTCTTGCTGCAGCCGTGACGCTAGCCAGCGGTGTCGCGGACAGACTGTGGACACGTGACGTCACAGGCGACACGGTGCCATAGGGATCAATAACTGGCAACATGAAGTATACTTTAATTCAGCCCAAAAGGCTTATTACAAAGACGAAAACGAAGGACGTTTTTGCTATAATATTAGTTAGCTTAAGATAGTTTTGTATACACACAAAACAGTTTCAGTTAGTTTTCGTTTTTTTTAAACGCTTGTTTTTATTTTTATTTCAGTTAACAGAAATGCTTTTTCAATTCTAGTTTTAGTTTTTTTGTTCGTCTTCGTTAACTATAATAACCTTGATATCAATATATACCAGTTCATTTTCACAGCTATTAATTACTGCTTAATGTTATTTTGTACTCTGCCCTGGCTAATATAAAAACATCTTGGGCTTTTCCTAATAAAACGTAGCAACGTAAAAGGAATCTAATTGGCTGTACAAGTTATTCTTGAAATGAAGAAGAAATTGGTTTAATGGAAAAAACCATGCCATTATTTTTGTACGAGTGTACAAGTGAGTAAAAAGTGTCAGGCATTATTGAGGGAACAGAAGTAGTATTCATGTCATCTCAAAATGGCTGCCCCCATAAGAAGACACTACATGTAAAATAAAACACCTTTTGATAGACTGTTGATATCTCTTGTGTGATAAAACTTTTTTTTTTCCATTCACTGTACCTTTAACATTCATTTTGCTGCATTTCTGAATTGTTGGGTAACATGTGGAATAACTTGCACAAAGGTGTTTTATTTGAAAAATCTTACACATATTATCAACCTGATAACCAACCAGATGACTAACAGGAAGTCTTATTTTAACAACAGCTTGCACCTATTTTACTGTGCTTTTTCACTGATGCAGCAGATCCTTTCAGTAACTCTGTGACTAACTTTTTCATAGCATCAATAACCCACATCTCCACTCCTGCCATGAAAAGCTAACCCTGCTCGTATGTAAACCCCAAATCTCAAAGGTTTTACAAACCACTCCCAAACAAATATGAATTTGCCTTGCAAAATACCCAGAGGAGGGAGGATCCCTTGTTTGAGCCACACACATGTACACACATAAGACGTCAGAATATATTTCAGATGGGGAAACATGACATCAAAGCTGTAAGATCTTGATTGGCAAACAGACAAACTTTGACTCTATTTCTGTATTTGTGACACCTGTGATTTTACAATCAAAGTTATATCAAAACTTTCACTTTACTATATATACAGAAACACAGATAAATCATATCCCTGTCAGATTGTTTCGTTGCTGCCAATAAAAATGACAGAATAAGAGGCCGAACCTACAAGCAGCGCTTCCATGCTTTGACACACAAAAAGCATTGCAAATCCAATCGAGCATCTCATAACACAAACCAAAAATAGGACAGTAATACAGCACCAGCGCTTAGCCTGTATGTGTTTATTCAATTATTAAACATCACGCTAGCTGGATTCCCAGAATGTTAGCCGATAATGAAAACATCAATACAATATGATGCACATAAAAGAGCATGCAAGAGTGCACCTGCCAACAAACCATCAATATCACACCATGACAATCTAACACTTGCAATATGCTATTTTAACTGATCATATTGAAGCCTAATAAAAACTTTCTGAACTCAGTTAAGCAGAGCACTATAACTATCTACATGCACACATACACACACTTCAAAATGTCAAGAAGTTGAAGACTTACAGGCATGTTCCATGACTGGAAGGATTTTTAAAAAAGAATCAACTGCTCCAGTGAGATGGTCCACAGTTTCCTTTCTCACTGTTTCTCTCTGATTCCCTCTCTCTCCCTGACTCTCACTCACTCACTATCTCTCCTCACTTCCTGTAGTGCTTTCGCAGCCTTCTTCTCTGCAGTGGTGCGGGGCAGGAAGAGCGGCGAAGGATTGAGGATGACAAACAGCCATTACCTCCATTAAAGTGAGCTGACTGAGCCAGTCTGAGCCCATCAAGTGGAACCTCCCAGTCCACTGGGGCTTTCAGCTATCTCCTTTGGCTACGGGGAATGGGTCTGAGGAGGAGGGGTGAGTTGATGTAGCGCATGGCAGCTCCATAGCCTTCATTAATTTACTCGCGTCCCGCTGAAACAGATGACTATGGTCTTATCCCCAGCGTTAAATTGTTTTACACGCTGAGGCACAAAAGTGAAGTGCTTGCCAGTGTGTTTGATGTGCTACATTCCAAAGGAAAGTAAGCCACGTCGGGGTCAAAGCCGGGCAGAGACTCGAACAAGTGTGCTTGATAGCGTGTAACTTGTGGGTGAGAATCTGTAACAATTTCTTCTAAATCTATTTTCGTGTTGCAGGCTGACGTCAGGAGTTGACAGCAGTTCAGAGAGAATGAATCACTGCTTGCAAGTAGGTTTTTAAAACTCACCCCTGTAGGCTGAGTTCTCACATCAGCCTAAACAAGCAACTGCAGAAGCACTATTCTCAGGTAACACAGGTTCACTGGATGATATTGTATAATTCCAAATTTACACAGCAAAGGTGGCACAGAGGTGCTTCTGGTGTGTATAAGTGTCTTTACACAGATCGTTTAATGCTCCTAAGAGGTGGCATGAATGCATTTACGCAGCAATTACCACTGTACATTTTGATAGTAGGTTTGAGGTGGGTCAGAGCAGGTATAATCTCGTCTGGCTTTTATGTAGTATTCTGCCTTCACTCTTTATTTAAAGGGACAGTTCGAGACACAGAAGTGATGACAAAAGATTGACAGTTCAGTTAAGGCTAGGTGTATATGACTTTCTGACGAATACAATCATAGTTATGATAGAAAATGTTCAAAGTGCATCCATCCATGATTGAGAGTTCACAAGATTCCAGCGGGTAAATTAATACTTTCTGTAGTAAAGTTTAAAAAAGGCATCCATAATTAAAATTTATAAACAATATTAGTTAGCAGAAGCTAGAGATTAGAGTTTATTAAATTTTGAATATGGACTTTTCCTTGAACATACACATTACTTAATTTCAGACGTTTTTATTAACCTACTTGGAAGGAACAAAGCAATAATAACTTGGTTGTGTAAAGACACCTTAAGTGAACACTGCAAAGTTTAGCTCCAACTCTAATCAAACACACCTGAAGCAACTTATTTCTTTTTTTTAGGATCGCTTGAAAATTAAAGGCATGTGTGTTTGATTAGAGTTGGAGCTAAACACCTAAACTACAACATCAATGCTCATTTTATACCAATTTTAAAAAATGAGTTTTGTAGAGGTTGTCCTATTTCTCATAGATTTACAATCAGTCAAGGCTGCTTGAACCATAACATAGGAAGTTGAACTATACAAACTATACAACTATACAAAGATCTACTGACTAACAGTTGAATCACAGGAACCTTATCCTAAGACGGAACGTGGGGTCCATAGTAAGGTGTCTTAAGTAGCAGTTAATGCTAGTAATCTCAACTATGCATAACACACAGCAATAGGGATATTTGTTTAAAAAAAAAAAAAAAAAAGTGGTGTCAAAGTCCAATCAGCACTTCCGAGAGCAATTAATTGGTGCTCCCGGTGTTGTTGAAACAGCACTTTTGCGTTTACGAGATCATAGCAACACAGAGAGATAGTCTTGTGTGCTTTTAGGATATTGTGAAACTACACTGTGATATTTTAACCCAGCCAAGTTACCTTTTGCTATTCAAGTTAACCAGTGCTGAGAGAAAAGCACATAGTGTGATGGAAACATTCATGTCTTTCAAGTAAGAGCGCTGTCACTGATTTACACTTTATAAAAGCGGCAAATAACAAACATCAGGTTACATTATTACGCAACCAATACCTTGCTTTTTTAACCATAACCATAATGAGATTAACCATACCGAGATACTGCCCTACTGGTTGACTTGCGGATAATGCCTCAAGACGCTTATAAATCGTTAAATAAACACCCTTTTGATAAAATGTTGCATAAATGCAGATGCCATCCTCTCAGCTCTAAAAATACAACAGAGCATAGCAATTACAGATAAAAGGCATGATGGCCCATCTTCACATGTGCTCTTTGTGTGTCTGCCGAGAACGCCCACACTGTCTGACGCATAGAGCTGCTTCGCGCTCTTACCAAAGAGAACCAGAACATGAAGAAGAAGAAAAGGAGGATGGGAGAATAAGAGAAGGAGACAGACAGACCGGTGGACATAAAGGGCTCTTGTCAGGAACCACTGATATGCTAGGAATAGCTGCCTGGCAAGATTATTCACGCCCCCATGAGAAAGAACTACATGTACTTGAACATTTGTTATGTTGTCTTTAGCCTTCATTCTATTAAATAGCATAATATGCTATTTATTTGCATAAATGCCAATATTATTATTAAGAATTTTCTTTTCATATCTATATTGTAATATATACATATTTAAAAGAGCAAAGAACAGGCACTAATATTTTGAAAAGAGGTCTCTTAAGCTTACCAAGACTTTTTGGATGAAAATACAATAAACATTAATCCAAAAGAATATTGTAAAATTTTATTAGAATTTTAAATATTTTTTCTATTTGAATATGCTGTATGTGAAAATGTAGCCTAATGTATTCTGTCATAAAGTTATTACTTCAGTTTTCAGAGTCAAATTATTCTTTAGAAATCATTATAATGTGGTACAAGATTTTTTTTAATTGAATGTTTGCTTGTTTTTTGTAACATGATTGTTACAAAAGTATATTTGCTGTCACTTTTGATCATTTTAAAGCATTCTTGCTGAATAAAAATATTCACATCTCTATGCTCTTCAGCTTCTGTTAGAACTTTTAGTAGGTCGGTTGTAACTACTAGACGATTTATGGTACTATTTACAAGTTATGTGTTATATACAGTGGGTACAGAAAGTATTCAGACCCCCTTAAATTTTTCACTCCTTAGCCATTTGCTAAAATCATTTAAGTTCATATTTTTTCCTCATTAATGTACACACAGCACCCCATATTGCCATAAAAACACAGAATTGTTGACATTTTGGCAGATTTATTAAAAAAAAACCTGAAATATCACAAGTATTCAGTATTTAGTAGAAGCACCGTTTGACCTTCCAACAAGACAATGACCCTAAGCACACAGCTAAAATAACGTAGGAGTGGCTTCACAACAACTCTGTTACTGTTCTTGAATGGCCCAGCCAGAGCCCTGATCCCTAAAAATGTCTGTCCACCAACGTTTATCATCCAACCTGACAGAACTGAAGAGGATCTGCAAGGAGGAATGGCAGAGGATCCCCAGTTGTGAAAAAACTTGTTGCATCTTTCCCAAACAGACTCATGGCTGTATTACGTCAAAAGGGTGCTTCTACTAAATACTGAGCAAAGGGTCTGAATACTTGTGATATTTCAGTTTTTCTTTTTTAATAAATCTGCAAAAATGTCAACAATTCTGTGTTTTTCTGTCAATATGGGGTGCTGTGTGTACATTAATGAGGAAAAAAATGATTTTAGCAAATAGCTGCAATATAACAAATAGTAAAAAAGTTGTCATAAAACTTTCTATATCAACTACAGAATGCACTTCAGTATGCCAATACTGTCTATCTGTCATGACACTCTATTCAAAGGCTGTTTAATATTCGTCCAAAGGTGAGAGAAACAAGCTTTTAAGAGGGTAAAGAACAGAAAAGGTTCTGTCTCCAGCACATTGTTAGAAAAGGGCAGCCTCTCTCTGCAGCTCCGCCGGCCTCCATCTCTGTGTCATTACGTGACTAATTGCGTGCAGAGAGGGAAGACACACATCCTCACACCAGCATCAAAGGAGGCAAAACCTACAAATTAATCCAAACAAACAGAGAGCAAAGAGGCTTTCTCTTTGTGCCTCTTCACCATGTCGCACAGTGTAAAGGATAAAGTGTGGGTTGCATTGAATGCAAACTATGTATATTTAAATGTGTCCATTTCTCTCTAGACACAATGATGGGATCTTTGCAAAGACTGCGCATAGATCATGAAGCGATGCTGGTAGAGAGGAAATAAGATGCACACTAAGTAGCAGTAAGTGGTTTCAGGAACACAAACAAGACATTATGAATTATTAATGTGAGGCTTTGTGAAAAACAGTCATGGGGTTAGACTTAAAAGTTTGCAGCACAGAATCATTCTTAAACATCAGACCGGGTTCAGAGCAATACTGACAAGAACTGATGCATTGCAATGGAAAAAAATCTGAAAGGAAACACCCCCTGGTGGACATGCAGAGAGCTGAAATCTACAGTAGTATTATCCAGTCACGCAGCAATAACTGTCAACTGCTGATACTCTGGTATTTTTAAAAACACAGGTTCATTTCTAGGTTCAAAATAAGTCTTTAATCGATAGCATAAGGTTAATTACAACATCCAATACATCATGGTTACAGCAATGGAAGCAAACAAAAGAAAGCAAATGCTTGTAGTTTTCAAGAAGTACTTACATTAAATATTCAGTAATGCTGCTTATAATTTAAGCTAAATCAATACATTTTCTACATTGTTCCTTATCCCTGGGAATACTTCTACTATAAAAGTCTGGAGTGTAAGTGAAGTGGATGGAGTTTGCTAACGTAAACAAGAGATTTACACAGATTTCAGTATGTCACACCTTTTTAAATGTACCACTTATTTTTTATTACTTACTGGGGTTTTCTTTAACATTATAACTAGTCACACTAGTTCAAAGTCATCTTGAGTGCAGGGTTATTATATAATCAACTAAAACTAAAGCCTGGAATACATTACACAATGTTTGACATGATTTTACAGTCTGAACAAGTTGACGCTAGTTGAAGAAAGTCAGTCTGCAGATTAAAGTTGACAGATTCCACAAAAAATTGGGTAGTGTATTATAATCATAGACTCCGTTTTTTTAGCTTCAGACATTGATTCTATCCAGTCGGTGGATATGAAACATGTTTGATATTTTCAGCTGAATTTAGAACCCACTTTTTTCATTTGTCACGCATCTCCTAGCAAGAAGGCGCACGTTTCTGTGTCAGTTTGTTGTGATTGGAACAACTTTTAAGGCCTGGTATTGTATAATCCTCACTCGTGTATGATGCTCAGTTTTCTTTTGGCACGATTTACAGAGTCTGTAAGTGTTTGATGCCTAGTGTTTTCAAAATCTGATCAGATTTTAAAAGTCGTGAACTGCATTCCAGCCTTAAATCTGAAACTAAAACAAAACACAAATATTATTTACTTTTTTTTTTTTCTTTCAGTTAGGTGCCAAGGCAACCTTTCGTATTCTAATACAGTTTAATTAATTTAGGTTTAATTAGATCTACTTACTGTAATTGAAAACGGATATGGAAAATATAAATAGTAAAAAGTAATAAAAAATATTAATTAAAAACTAAATTTAATAAAAAAAATCTAAATAGCAATTAAATTATTGTAAAATAACAATGCATCAGTCTTCTTCCCGTAATTTTAAACCAGAATGAATTTTAAATCTTGATGATCAAAATTCACTCTTCTTTTTTAAAACTGAAGGATAAGTCACAATAATTTCCTGTACTTGAAATCTGAACTGTGAGCATGAAGGCCAATGTCTGAAACAAAACTATGAAATCTTTAACTGTTCACAGACACATGATGCACTTTAACTGAATTCATACAACATATTTTGTACATACGAAAAAACATATGTATTTCTTTGAATATGCACCCTACATAAAGAACTCACTACAAAAGACTCAATTTGAATCTATACCAGAACAAAACAAAAAAAAGCTTAAGCCTGGTTAACTGAAAGGTGAGTTGTCAGGAAGTGGTTTTAAACTGTCATTTTCAAAGATATCTCACTCATCTCAACACTACCAAAGTTGTGCATCATGCAATACAAAGATATGATTCTTAATATCATTAATAAAAAGGAAATAGCTGCAAAATGTGGTTCGTGCACAGAAGCCATTTGCAAATAGCCTTGCATATAACCATTGCCTTAGGCATCTGACCTTTAAAATGGACGTATGAAACAGAACTACTGAACTCAACAATATAAACTTTCCCACTGTCAGTACACGTAAAAACTTTCCACATGAGATCACCTTTCATTTTCATAAATCTACAGAGAATGTGGTTAAAAATGTGTCAGACAACTAGGCAGCTGGATTTAGCATGGTTTAAAGGTTACAGAACAATGTGGGTGATAACATTTAAACCAAACTTTCTCTGAAAGTGTTTACTGATTACAGTTGGTTTAGAAATTATATCTCTCCTACGTGGTAGGACAAGAAACCAGAGCAAAACCTTTAAGACAAGCATTTAGAAAACAGCAGTGGAGTTACATTGTTTAGCCGCCATAAAACACAGACGAACAGACTTCAGTCATGTCATGGATCAAGTAAAACTAACAAACAAACAAACCATATTAAGATTGCTATACATGCCACTTATAAGTTTGTTTATTTATTAAGCCCCTGTTATTTGATTAAACTAATCTCAACCATGAATCCAAGAGACATCATACTTGGTTATTCTAATAGTTGTATAAAAAGTTTGTTTTACGAGTTTCTTTTACAACAGGAAAACCAACAGCCTGCATGCATTTGTTAGTATCCTGTTTAAGAGGTTTAAGAGGTTTAAAATGAAACCAATGCTTGGACAATATGTTGCATTTAGGCCCACCAGACAAAATTTTCACACATAGCCTTACATTACACATAACTATCAACATATTGTAATCAGATTCAGTCAATGGAACGATATTTATTATATGGGGTCACACATAATGCACATTATGAACCTTTTATACAAAAAATAAACAAAGAAATTAACAATGTAAATTAATAGAACAATGTAAATTAGAAGAGCATTAATGTAAAAGCAGCATTTATCGTGTCTTAAAATATCCTTTTTCATATCCTAACAGGTCAGTCACTAAAGTTAACCAAACATTACTGATAAAGGCATCACTGCACCAACACTGTGCCTGATACCAAATGAACTTAATAATAAAAAAAAATAAAAATAAAATGCTAAATTAATAAATAAATAAACTTTTACCTACCTGAGCAGGCTGAACGTAGTCTGGTCAATATTCTGGATTTAAAAGCCGAAGTGTCACTTAAAGAACGGACTCGAAATACAGGAAACACCTGGGGAAATGCCTTTAAGTATGAAAAACTGTCTTCCTCCGCCATTCCGCTTGTATTTTTATTTCTAGAAAAATAAATAAATTCCTTTCAGTGTCCCAGAATCTTGTTGTCAAGGTAACGCTGATAAAATCTGATGCTAAATTCTGTCTGAAGAGCTTTTCCGTCAGTTTATCGGTTGCAATGAGGAACTCTGTTGACCTGTTTAGGAGAACTCAACTTTCACAAACACGAAGTCAACTGGCTACTTCTCCTCTAGTCTCTTCAGAAGTTGTGTTTGTCTTTCCTCTGCATATAATCCTCTGTATTACATCAGCAAATGAGACAGAAACGGAAACACCTCCATCAAAATGATAATCATCTGCAAAGACTTCTATCCGGAGGAAGACGCTATTTACAGCTGCAAGCAGTACCAAATCATCCCTGTGGGGGGCGACACAACACGGACTTCTAATACGAGATTTTGTTTGTTCTTGGTTTTTAATATTCTGAATATATATATATATATACTACCGTTTAAAAGTTTTAGAACAGTAAGATGTTTAATGGTTTTTAAAGATGTTTCTTATGCTCATCAAGGCTGCATTTATTAGATAAAAAATCCAGAAAAAAATTGAATATTGTGAAATATTATTTTAATTTAAATTAAATGTTTTCTGTGTGAATATATTTTAAAATGTAATTTATTCCTGTGATACAAAGCATAATTACTCCAGTCTTTAGTGTCACATGATCCTTTCAGAAATCATTCTAATCTGCTGATTTATTACTAGAATTGTCAATGTTGGAAACATATTATATTTTTTGGAACCTGTGATTTTCTCCCCCTCAGGATTCTTTAATGAATAACAAGTAAAAAACAACATAATTTTTTTACCAAATATAAAACATTTCCAAAATGTAAATCTATGCTGTGTCTTTTGTTCATTTAATAGATCCTTATATATATATGACTCATTCTATAATTGACTTACAATAGAGAACATAGTTGAACAAAACTGACAATTTTATTAAAATTTTTTCAAAAACTCCGCTTGCTGGCATAAATGCTGATAATTGATGACACTAAAGAAAACATGATTAAAAGAGTTTTAAATAACCCAGTGTGTACAGTAGTTATAAATTCTGTTTTCCTTTTGATATCGTTGTAACAGAGCTGACGTAACTCTTGGTGTAAGAAAGTTTTAGATTTAATTATGTTGTCAGAGAGAGCACAGATACGTTTCAGAGCTTCAGATCTTATCAGCGAGTGAATGCGACATCATTTCCTGTAACTTCCACAATCCTGAGAGATAATTCCACCAATTTAAAGGCAAAATGGTAACCGAGTTGACAAGATTTGGGGACACACTTTTTTCTAAGAAAAAAAAATCATTTTAAATAATTGAATGTTGTAGAATTAAGTAAATAACTATTCAGGGCTTCAATAAATAAAATTAATAAACCGCTGCCAAAAGAAAAGTACTATAAAATATTTTAATTGAACATTGATACATGATCACAAAAAATACACTGACTAATGCGGGCAAGAAGAAATCATGATTTTTAGCTATTTAAGACACTCTAAATAAATTATTATATTGTTATAGACTGCACATCTTGTAATTCATAAAGACCAATAATAAATACATTTAAATAACCCAAATTTTTACCATTTGAAAAAAAGTAATGACTTTGTTTTTGTGGGGACACCAATATATACAGTATATATAACTACTAGCGTAAGATGACCTACTTTAGTCTACTTGGGTGTTTGGTTTGGGATTTTACTGATGTAACAAATAAAAATAAAAAAAAGAGTATTGGAGATGATGTACTGTATGATATGATATAAAAAAAAGGCTTACTTACGCCTTTAGAAATAGTATACTTTTTATTTAGGGTGGAGAGTGACGATGGTCTTTAGGCAATTTCATAAAGGGTTAAATGACTCACTCAGTTTCCTGTTTTTGATCTTATGAAAGTCACGTCCATATCTTAGTGTTCTCCACCGACCAGTCTGACATCATGTTTAAGGTAGAGTGTGGTTTCCTCTGACGAATTGTTTATCAACACACAGAAGCCGGTTTGAAGCTGAACATTTGGGAAATCTGAGTGTCTCAATACTGTGTTAATGTGTAACTAAGTGGACTGGTCATCATGCAATATATGTTATTTAAATACTGGGTAGACCCTCAGTCCACCATAGCCCTGCTCTAGAATCAGCAAAGCATCTGAAGGTAAACAGGAGATCTGTCTTTTTATCTTTTTTGACACCTTTATGACTGATTATCTCTATGCCTGTGATAAAAAGAGTTATTATTAAATAATAATGATAAAATGTTTGGCTTAGTTCAATTAGACAGTGATTACTTAACAGTGAAAACTGATCCAGACATATTAGTGCATCTCAGTTTTGCTCTGGGACTTTGGACGGTAATCTTTGGGATGATAAAATAAACAACTGTAAATATATATATATATCATTTTTTTTACAGTCACATAAAGTCGATATGATAAATGACAATATATGTGCATCAGTGTTTTCACATAGAAAAAATGCAAATAAAATAAAATAATTGCCCATAATGTTGTTACAGACAACAACAAAAAAACATAATAATGTAAGAAAGCTCTTGTCCTGCTTAAAAGATTTTTTATTATTTTTTTTAAACTTAAAATAAAATTTAAAACAACAGCATTTATTTGACAGAAATCTTTTGTACAAAAAATAAATATAAAGATCGAAATAAGTGTCTGTTGTCACAAAGGCATTAATTTCTTTCTTTTTGTGTTATACTCTGCACCGTGTAATCTAAGAGCATTTGAACTATGTTAAATCTGAACTGGAATGTACTTATTTGGCTCTTTGCTCCTTTATCTGAGCCATGTGTTCTCTGCTCTTTGGGTTATTGCCCTCAAATGCAGCTCAGTACAGAGACCTCAGCTGCTGTATAGCAGAAACTGGTCAATTTATTCTATGAAAAACGGGGGTGGAAGAGCAGAGATCAGTCAGTCATAGCAAATAGTCCCCTGTTGGTTCATACAAAAAAAAAAAGTGCTGATATGTCCATTCTAATTCCATGGAATATGCAATAAGCCTTGCTATGGTTTATTTAATACTCAAATCAGTTTAATATCCGACAGGCACACCGGAGGGTTTTCTCATTAGGATGAACAAGATGTTTCTCGCCCTCTTAATGGTTTCCTGCTTTGCGATGGGAACAGCCAATCGAGTGTATGTCCACCCCTTCAACCTTTTTAGCTCTGAAAACATCAGCTGTGAGGTTATCCAGAATGAGGAACAAAAGCCCATCGAAACTGTCCATCCACTGACTCTTCAAGACAGCACTGAGCCAGATACACGATCCAGCAGCACCACAGAGAACCTGAAAAACCTCACCCAGCAGACTGCAGTGTTAGCAGAACTGCAGAATTCACTCGGGCTACGCATGTACCTGGCACTTAGTCGTACACAGAAGCACGCCAACACTCTGCTGTCACCCCTAAATGCCTATGGGGCTTTGGTGACCCTGTACCTGGGAGCATCCAAAAAAACTGCTATTTCCTACCAACGGCTGTTAGGACTCCACCTGGAGTCCGAGCAGGCCGACTGTGCATACTTCATTGATGGACACACAGTGCTGCGTACGCTCCAGGCCATAAGTGCGCAGGTAGACCAATCACGAAATGAGCTCAGGACCCTTGTGTGGACTTTCATTAACAGCGACGCTGACCTTTCCAAAGACTTTTTACGTGGAACGCAAGATTTCTCTGATGACTCTTTTGTCCGAGCAGTGGACTTCACGAAGGGAAAGGAAGCTGAGGTGCAGGTGAACAACTTTATTCAGAAAACATCAGACAGCAAGGTCAAGGACCTGTTTAAGGGTGTTACTCCAAAAACAAACCTGCTGTTCGCTAGTTCAGTACATTTTAAAGGTGAGTGATTCAATGATGATGCAAAAATGTAATCCTTAGCCTCATTTGATTAAATCTTAATATATTCTTAATACATAAAATTCATGAAGAATAATGAAAGGCTTAGTGAAAAATTTTAAATTTTTATGGCAAGTTGTTGCATACTATTTATTTTAGCTACATTTAATAAAAAATTTAAAAAATAATAATTGTAAATTGTGAAAAAAAAACAAACAAAAAAAACATTTTTGATTGCAAACAATTAACCTAAAAAAACCCATTTTGATGGCTAAAATAACACAAAGTATTTAGAGCAAGAAAAAAATAGTAGCTTATTTTCGTTGTTTTGTACAACAGAATTAGATTATTTTATCTTTTTTTAAATAGACTCATGGAGACACTTCAAAAATAATATAAAATAATTCCACACAACAGAACAATATAGAAAATAGACATCAAATTACTTAAAAAAAAAAAAAAATTAAAAAATGACTTGCTGTAGTTTGGAATTTTGAAAAATGAGAGAAAACAATGTAGGAAATAGACTCTTTGAGATAAAATAAAACAAAACTTTAACCTGTAACTTTCTCCAGGTAGCTGGAAAACTGCTTTTAAACCTGAAGCAACCAGTGATCAGAAGTTCTGGATTAATGAGAACTCGAGTATCGAAGTCCCCTTCATGATGCATACAGGAAACTACATGTACTTAAGTGATGCTGGCAGGAAGTGCTCTATAGTCAAGCTTGGTCTCAGTAAGAGGACCTATCTGCTGCTAGCGCTGCCTCATGAGGGAGCTAGCCTGCAGGACATTGAGAAGCAGGTCCCGACAGTCATACCTGCATGGCATCGACATCTGAAAGAAACGTGAGTACAGGTTTGTTCTGAGAAAGAGCACAATGAATGTTGTAAATATGACCTCAAAGACCAATCAGAGTTACTTGTTTGTGTTGGCAGATTTCTGGAACTGTCTTTGCCCAAATTCTCCTTAACTGCTGTGACAGACCTGAGATCAGTTCTCTCAGAAATGTCAGTGGAAAAATACCTCATGGGCTCTGATGCCAACTTCAAACGACTGAGCAGCAAGGAGAACTTCACTGTTGATAAGGTAAAATTCTGTTTAGAGCAAATTAAAATCAATTAGGACCAGCAAAATCAGATTGTAACCAGTTCTGTAACAATTATAAATAACTACCTTTATAATCAACATGGTCCACATGGCTCTTTTCATCACTGTTAACCAAATGAATATCTTACAGGTTCTCAACAAGGTCGTTTTTGAGATAAATGAAGGAGGTTCTGAGGTTCAGAACAGAACTGAAGATGAAAAGGTTCCCCATAAAGTCAGGGTCAACCGGCCGTTCTTCTTTGCTATTGTAGAGGGGAACTCTAATGCCATACTCATGCTCGGCAAAATCGTCAATCCAACAACCTAATAATCTGTTTCAATATAAACAGTGTTTTAGAGTTTTCATTTAACTAAGAACCATATGTCAAAACAATTAATAACATCAAGTCAACCTGTTATATATCTTTGTTCAAACTATCTTTTTATGGATTTTCAGGACTTGGATGTCTTATATTGTAGTATCTGCTAATTCAAAATGTTTCATATAGTTTGTTTCTATCCATAACATGGTTACTTGGATTAATAGCAATTATTTTACTGATGTATTCATAATAAGAAATATGTATAAACTGCATTTATGTACTGTTAAAAGAAATTAAATCTAAATATTTATGCATAAATATGACTTGGAGGGGTGTTCATTTTTATCTAAAACTGCAAAATGATAATATAAGAATGAAAGCAAAATACAGTATGAAATGTCATAACGATTACTCAACATCCTACATTCACATTACTCAGTAAGGAGTGATTCATTTAAGCAGATGTATGAAAACAATTATTAAGGAAACTACTATGAAGAGACACCCAAAATCTTAATCTTGCATCTAAAAAACACACACACACACACACACTTAAGAGGTCACTAAACTTTCCTAAATGTCTGACAAGGTCATTTTAGTAACAAATTAACTCTACACACACAGCACTCACAAACATTTCACGCTGTCCTCATTTTTTTTATTGTTAAATCTTAGTAGTCCCATTCTTTCCCAGTAAAACAAACTCCAACACCTATTTTGTTAAAAAAAAAAAGAAAAGAAAGAGGTAATTTCAGCATTAAACCTCTTTAGCGTTTGCACTGTTGATGCTATTTGGCAGGGTTCACCAGAGCTAATGTCTGAGAAAAACAATTGCTAACAAATACTCCAGTCGAGCATCTGTATTGAGTGCATTTTTTTTTTATGTAACCACATATGAACACAAGAGCACTTTATATGTTAAGTGTTGATTGGTTCATACAAAAGAAACTATTCATTTCTTCAACAAGTCTGAATGAGAAAATATATGGCTTTTGGCCATATAATCCCATGTAGTTCAAAAAAAAATAAAAAATTACTTATCAGAGAGTAAATCACATTCTCTTATTAGTGTGCTGTTCCTTCACACAGGTCAAGATAGCTGCTATTAGAAGAGTTGAGGGATGGCAGAACTTCATAAAAACCCTTCTGGAGCATATATTGAGCCATGTGGCATCATTCAGATCAGTAACCATTTTGGACCCTTCTTTTAATCTGTGGCCCCCTTAGGGCCATTCTGGTTCAGGATCCCGTCTGCTCAGCTGAAGCGAGATCTCTTGCCTCCTGTACCAGTTCCAGCAGAGAAGAGAACATGGTGATGTCACTTGGCTGAAGACCCATCTTTTGAATCTTTAGTTAAAAAAGAAAAGTATAATGAAGCAAACTAATAGGCACGAATAAAAGCCAATCGTTCATCAAGAACCATGTTCATACCTGCTCTCCAAGATACTCCACATCCAGTGCCAGCTGCAGGCGGATCTTACTGTCATCTGATGGCCCTGCATTGATGCCTATAGTGCTGGTGGTGGTTGTTTTCCTTGCCTGTTTTAACCTTTTTAGACTTTCCTCCATCTTTCTTACTGAACTCAGCACATCCGATATAGTCTCAAAATATCTATTAAACAGAGTTCATATTAAAACAAAAGATTATTTAATCTAGAACGGATAAACTAGTTTACCTAGACATTTCTGAATTCTAAAAGTACCTGTGGGTGCAGTCTGACAGTGTGACCCGGAGCCACTCTTGGATGATGGAGTCTTTCACCACATTTTTGGAGTCGGTGACCAGCTGATGGAGCGGCTGAAGTGCGTTGTCCATATAAGCTGATGCTCTAGTGGGCACTTCCTGTTAATGAGAGAGCAATTAAAGTTCAGGCCACAGCACTGAGCATCTTCTTGTAGAGGAAAATGCAAACTGGCACTTTTAGGTTTTTAAAATATGTAACTTCTTTCACATTATGACATGCATCCAAGTGAACCATATTATCAAAAAAAAAGCAAAAAGTCAAAAGATTTATAAACATTTCAAAACAAATCACTCAGAATGTGTACATTTCTTTCCAGCCTGCCTCAAATCCTGATTCACTGTTTCTTTCTACACAACCTTTAATTACTATATGGGCATATAACTCGACCTTGTTAGTCCTCCGATAAAGTCGTGGGACTTCTGAAGCGTTTTTCAGGAAACGAACGCTTCTTTCTGTTAGATGCTGAGTCATTCTGCTGTTCAGCGTGGGGGTGCAGCTGGACAGGGACGCACTGGAATCCAGCAAGGCTTCTGAAGAACCAAACAAGAAGCCAATTTATTACTTGGGAACGTTAGAAATGGCATCAGAAACTAAAATATCAGAAATGGCTTCAAACTCCAGAACAAACCTGAAACAACAGCAAAGTTTTTGAACCCAATACTCTCCAATTTGGCCTTGATCATCTCAGAAATATCTGGAATCTGGTAAAAGAGTGAAAGCATTTCTCACTCGATCCAAACAAGATCATAATTAGACTGTGTGAAATATCAAAAACCAGATTTACCTGTCCTTGTAACTTATCAACATCAGCTGCAATGAAGACGAGCTTCTTGGTAGACAAAACAGTGGGGCCGCTGGTTTCGCTGTCTGCATCCTGTGATGTGCGGCTGGATGTTGAGGAGGCAGAGCTTGGGAGCGGTCTCACTGAATCTTTGCTAGTCTCTGAAGGAGGTGATTTTGTAAGAACCTGTGAGACAAAAAACAAAGATATGAACAACAATCCTACTGTTTATAATAATTCTGCCAGTAATGCTTTACCTCTGTTAGAAAGGTGGCGTATCTGGAAATCAGCTGCAGTGTTAGTTTCCAAAACCGATGAGCAAGCGGTGGCAGGTACACCTGGTCACCCCAGCACCTGCACACACAGCTCCACAACACCTCCGTCACCTGCAGGTGATAGCTGCTGCCCGCTGAGTTCATAAATACATAAAGCAAACTGGATGTCAGCGGTGATCATTGACCCACGAATCACACTCTTGTAAAAGTGACAGCTATATTAAAATCACACTTTTCTCTTCATGTGCATTTATTTTTACACACTGACCTGGAGCAGCCTCTAGTCCATTGGAAATTGCATTTTCTAAACTTCCAGCAATCTCTTTGAACCTGAAAAACAAGTAGAGTCCATGTCAAGTGACAAAGATTTCAAAGTGTCCTCTGCTAAATAGCAGTTACATTGATTTTTAATGAAGTTCTCAATGACTTCAAACTTAGAGATTTTAATACACAGCACATGTTATGCAAAGATGATGGGCTTTTTATTGACAAACACTTATTATATATTAAGCAGAACATTAAACAACTGATTTGAGACCTGAAAGGTCAGATTGGTAATGGAGAAACCATCACACAAGTCTATTACTGGCTGTACTGTATGTGACTTCCATGTGGGCTGATAAACAGGAAGTATGGGGGAACAAAACAAAGTGCCACCCCCCACACACACTCACATATATTTCAGTCTGTGTTGGAAGATTTGAATAACACCCCAAAATGTTTACGCAAAGAAAGACAGCATAACTTTTATTCTCTATTATCGTTTCCACCGCCATGTCGTGGAGATGCTGTGTGTTTCCATATATGGTAAGTGTCACATACTTGAGGTATTCAGCCAATCACAATGCAGTGGATAGGTGGCCCATCACAGTACACTGCGCTTTTCAGTAGACGCGTTGGTAACACTTTATAATAGCGTCCAGTTGTAAGGCATTTATAAGTGATTAGTTAATGATGAACTAATCATTTACAAAACATAAGTATGTGTTCATAATTAATAAGTGAAATATTAATATGTTTATCTATGTTTTGTAAATAGAGTTATGAATCATTTAAAAGTGAATAGATGATGATTAACCAATCATTTACAAAACATGACTATATGTTCACAAATTATTAAGTAATATAGAATGTACAAAATCATATAATAAAATAATCAAACATATCCTTGGTAAATGGTTAATAAGTTATTGTTTTTTTTTATGTAATTAATTATATATTAATCTATATTAATTACAAGGCATTTCTGCGGCTAATTCATATGACCACACTCGTAGGATTTGTCTAAAACCCCAGTAATGGGTAGGTTTAGGGGCGGGGTTAGGTGTAGGTCATTCATACAAATTCATATGAATTGGCAACT
Source organism: Enteromius thamalakanensis (assembly GCA_032357475.1). NCBI lineage: Eukaryota > Metazoa > Chordata > Actinopteri > Cypriniformes > Cyprinidae > Enteromius > Enteromius thamalakanensis. The sequence continues at coordinate 7,854,382 of JAUCMT010000024.1, read as the reverse complement.
CATAAAATATGTTTGCAGTGATCGAGCTGTCAAACCTGTTGTGTAAACGCATTAGTAAATCATTTACAACACTTTCTGCATACCCTATTCTAAAGTGTAAACTACTCATC
>JAUCMT010000024.1:7829707-7854172 GCA_032357475.1 Enteromius thamalakanensis | reverse complement strand
CGAAAACAGACTCCATGAGGGGAGATTGGCACGTTTGCCACTGGTGCCCTGTGCTCTACACAGAGGAAAGCAGGTTCACACTGAGCACATGTGACAGACCTGACAGAGTCTGGAGACACAGTGGAGAACGTTCTGCTGCCTGCAATATTGTAAAGCATGACCGATTTGGAAGTGAGTCAGTAATGGTGTGGGGTAGCATTTCTTTGGAGGGCCGCACAGTGGCTTTCTCATGTGGCTGGAGAGTGTCAACAGTCCCTGCAAGATGAAGGCACTGATGCTATGGACTGGCCTGCCAGTTCCCTAGACCTAAATCCAATTGAGCACATCGGGGACATCATGTCTTGCTCACAGACAGTCAGGAGCATGCCCAGGTGCTGTAGGGAGGTCATACAGGCACGTGGAGGCCACACACACTACTGAGCCTCATTTTGACTAGTTTTAAGGACATTACATCAAAGTTGGATCAGCCTGTAGTGTGTTTTTCCACTTCAATTTTGAGTGTGGTTCAACAATGTAAAGAACAAAGTATTTAATAAGAATATTTCATTCATTCAGATCAAGGATGTGTTATTTTAGTGATCCCTTTATTTTATTGAGCTGTGTATATTTTGTTTTAGAATTCAATTTCAGTGAATAAGAAAATTTTCAAACCTACCTACTGTTATGTTACCACTTAGATCAAGAGCTATAAGACCTGCGAAAGTAAACAAGATTAAGCAATCACAAAGTGCATAATTACAAATTAAGTGCTAAATGATCCTGTTAGATAATATTACAGCAGGCCATACTTGGTCTGAATGACAAAAATCATTTTGTCTGCCAAATTCACAACCACAGAGTCATCTTCACATAAAAAATGGGTTTGGCACAGATATTATTTACTCATCAAGAAAGCTTTTGCATTAAATTAATCTCTTACCTATTGTGTCATGCCCACCTCTAACAGGTTTATTTTTTTCAAGGTATTCCTTTTGGAATATAGTAAAAACACAGAAAAAATGTCACTAAAATCAATAAGACATTTGTGTTTTTTTAGGGTTTAAAATTAAAATGAGGAAGAGACAACAACTGCAATTGTAATACACTGTGACTATATGTGTGTGTGTGTGTGTGTGTATGAATAAATACTTGGTAAGCAGTAGCTGAATGGTCGGAAAGCATATTAGAATTGGGTTCAGATGTAAAACCCAATTCCTGAGCAAAAGCTTCTGCTCCATCTCCAACAAGCAAGCTGTGAGGACTCTTCTCCATTACTTTGCGAGCTACACAACATGGCTGTGCAATTCTAGCAATGAAAACACAAGCATACTAAATGGTTCAAGGCCAGGTAGGATGGAAACAAACCTCCTTTTTTTCAAAATGTGCAAGACAAACGAAAGCATTGTACCCTGGAGGCATTTTGTTACGCATAAGAAATTTCACTGGATAAGATAATCAAGGCTTTATTTTTACCCTCGAAGTGCAGCCACAGCCCCAAATCTACCTGGGACACCTTCCATAATTGCAGCATCACATTCAACCACTCCCTTGGAATTTGGATATCCTCCTCTGCCAACAATGTTCCGTCCCGTGTCTACATCATCTTCCACCTCTAAGAAAATATACCTCTTATTATTAATCAGAAAAACATGCATGAGGTTTTGTTGTTCTTAAAAGAAACATACCATAATATAGAAAACAATTTACTTACTATGTATGGCACACTTTTAACTTTGTTTACTAACATTGTCTTGGGATTGCTATGAAAAAAACTTAACTGCAAATGCAAATAATTTTGTTTCATAAGTCACTTGAAAACCTAATGTCTAGATAACCTAATGTGTAAACAGGTGTCTTTTTATATGTACCTGCCATTGCTGTTTCTACAACATCTGTAGCATTTTGTCCAGCTAGCAGCATGCACCTCATTCTGTCCACTGCAGGACGAGAGAAAGACCATGTTCCCACAGCTGCCATTTGACATAAGTGCATTAAAACACGCGTATTTATGTAGAGGAAGTATTCATTTGCCTCTTTTGCAATAGTTAAAGTGTAAACCTGAAGACATAATTTCAAAATAAAAGTCAGGGCGTTTATTGAAAGTTACATTATTTGTATTTGACATGATGGGAGAGATACAAAATAAACAAAATACAGAATTTTAACACTACTTTGGAAGTTGTATGCATAAATGTGGTCTGGCTTTTTAAAATCATGATTAAACAGTATTATAATGTTTTGAAAACGCGTGCAAGCAAACTATATAGACCAAAATATATTTAATATTTAATATCACCTCAAACTTTTTTAAATGAAGCAGCAGTGTTTTTTTTACACTTTACACTTTTGCACTTTTTTTGTTTTTACATGTTTTTTTAGCGATTTTCTAATTTTATCCTCTGTTTTGCAATATTTATTTATTTACTTTTTATTTATCTATTCATTTGGTGCTGTTTAACTTTAAACCAATGGGTGTGAACCCATAATGCACCGGAAGCGCATTATTAAAGTCAGCGGAAGTTGTTGTGAAATTTCATGTTTTTTTGCGCACTCTCTGCGCTTCTGGAACTATTCGGCTCGAGCAGATTGCCAGCCTGTGGGACTCTACAGATAACGGTTTGTTTGGGTGTTTTTCCACATACAACCCAATGCGCTGTTTCGGCAGAGAGAGTTGTTATATATGTAGCACAAACTGTTTGAGTTGGTAACGATTAGATCAGCTCCACAAACTAGCCACGTTAGCCACGCTGGGATTCATTCTGCGCCGCGGGCATCACCATGAAACATGATAATTTGCCAGCTCTGGCGTCACTTTCTGTTGTGAATGTGAATTGTTAGGTTAAACGACATTGTTTATGTGATATAGCATTGATTTAAGTTTCCGTAGAGCCACACTGCAGTGCCAATAACAGAATTTCCCTCTAACGTTACCTTACTTTTGGTGTGTACCGTTACATTTTGACGTGTTTTATATGTTCTAAATTTAATATTTACATTCCCTGAGTAATGACACTTCGTTTTTCAACTGAACCGTTCAGTCACGTTGCTCCTATTTAAAATAACGTTACACAGTTCTATTTATGTCTACAACGCACGCCAGGTTCCCAGAAGAAGTTCTACACTGTTGTGTGAAAGTTTATTTGTTTCTGTTTCTTTTCACCACAGGTCTTTTGGTGGAGAAATCAGAGTTCTCAAGCTACTCCTGAAATCACCGTTTGCTTGTTGTTTTGCTTCATAAACTGTCAATATGGAGCAGAACAACAGCATACCCCCTTTCCCTCAAGGGCTGGCATCTCCACAGGTGAGTAAGCATGAATACACTACACTGCTCTTAAAGTCTGCACAGATTTTAAAATATTAGGCATGATACTTTTGTTAAGAATTGAAGAGTAGGGTGTCATGCCAGCGGTTTTCAAATGGAAACCCAAACATTAATTTTCTGGTGCAATGTAATTTTTTAAAATAATTTTTACTTACTATGAGAAGTCTATTTATGTGGGGGGTTTTTTCATGTCTGCATAATTGGGAAAATTAGCTTTATGTAGGTTACATTATTGTATTATTTTTCTGTATTGAACTGTTACTTTTATTGTAAATAAGTTTAAATTAAATCTGCTGACGATATGCAGTATTCCAGCCTTTACATATAATACACACATTTTTTAATCAACACTTAAGTACAATTTCACAAATTTCAGTAAAATAAACTGTCCCCTTGTATCTGTTCAAAGGGATCCATGACCCCTGGCCTAAACCTTTTCAGTCCCATGATGCCGTACGGCACAGGCCTGACACCACAGCCGGTGCAAAACACCAACAGCTTGTCCCTCCTGGAGGAGCAGCAGCGACAGCAACAGCAGCAACAACAGGCAGCCTCACAACAGCAGGGTGGACTGGTGGGAGGTTCAGGCCAGACACCCCAGCTCTACCACTCGCAGGTCTCCACCACAACGGCACTGCCAGGCAACACACCACTTTATAACACACCTCTCACCCCTATGACCCCCATCACTCCTGCCACACCAGCTTCAGAGAGCTCTGGCATCGTCCCACAGTTACAGTAAGTTCTTGAGCAGTCATCTCGCAGTCCTTTCAAAAACATTATTGATGGACTTTAGATTGGTGCACTTTGGTTTTATATACAGTCTACAATTTCTGTGTATTATGTGCAAGGACAAATACATAAATTTTTTTATTTTTAAGGAATATTGTGTCTACTGTAAACTTGGGCTGCAAACTTGACTTGAAGACGATAGCACTTCGAGCCAGAAATGCTGAATATAATCCAAAGGTAAGACGAGTTTTAATAGATTAAGCATAGACTGTTTTTTTCTTTTTTTACTATTGGCAAAGATTAAGGTTCAAAAAGATCACAAGTAGATATATTAAGTAGAACATTTTATACAGTGTCTGTTTTCTTGGCAAAAACATCCATTTTGGTTTAACACAAATATCCATGTATAACTTTCAGCGTTTTGCTGCCGTCATCATGAGAATACGTGAACCCAGAACAACAGCGCTCATCTTCAGCTCAGGGAAGATGGTGTGCACAGGAGCGAAAAGGTACAAATGCCATCTGCGGACTTGCTGTCATTTTCTTGCTCTCACACAAACTTGTAGAACAAACAGCAGTGTTTGAGTTTGCGCTTTTTGTGTGCACTCACTTCTGCAGTGAGGAACAGTCCCGATTGGCAGCCAGAAAATATGCCAGAGTGGTGCAGAAGTTGGGTTTCCCTGCCAAATTCTTAGACTTCAAAATTCAGAACATGGTTGGCAGCTGCGACGTCAAGTTTCCCATCCGATTAGAGGGCCTGGTGCTTACTCACCAACAGTTTAGCAGGTTTGTCTTGGTTTATTTATATAGCACATCCCTAACTACATTGCATACTTTTTTTTTTCTAAATAAGTTGTACATTTTCTCACTGTTATGGTTTGTACCATTTATCTTAATTAATTGAGGGTGTGTTTTACTATTATACTTGTGTATTTGCGAACCCCTTGATGTTTTGTGCACGTGTGAGCAGCATTTTGACTGAAATGGAACTGACTGTGAAACTGCAACACTAACATGCTGCTGATTGTTGTTTTGTTTTTCCCCAGCTATGAACCGGAGTTATTTCCGGGATTAATCTACAGAATGATCAAACCCAGAATCGTGCTTTTAATATTTGTTTCTGGAAAAGTTGTACTTACAGGTGAGGTTATTGTTGCATTTAAAATGGTAAAACCGTACCATGAGGTTCTGTTATGATACTGTGTCATACTGAAGTTGCATAATAAAAATTCTTTTATTTCCAGGTGCAAAGGTTAGAGGAGAAATTTACGAAGCATTTGAGAATATATACCCTATTCTGAAAGGATTCAGAAAGACTACGTAATCTTGTTCTGTTATCACCAGTGAATTACTTCCTGAGCCCACTGTTATGTCTGGGGTAACCTACGCAGTTTTATTTACTTTTGTAAACCTGTAAATATGAAGGACACATTTTCTTCACTCAGAAAGTGAACGATTTGAGGGTTAACATGCTTTTATTTTTCTTTTAAAATGTTTTTTACCTGCCATTTGGTTTTCAAAATACTGTTTTAACTATGTTAACATTTTAATGTTTTGAATTCTTATATGGTATTATGACGTTAAAATGTTAATTTTAGACTTTTACACATTCCCGTTATTAGCAGGTTTTATGTATTGCATTACTGATTGTCAGTGAGAAGAATTGGTCTGTAGCAAGCAATGGCGATTAGTGTAAGGGAACTTGGTTGGAACAAAGTTTTGTGGATCATCGTTTGTTGAATTCGTCATGTGGATTTGGCCTTTTTAAGTTCATTTTCAAATGCGATTGGTTGACAGATCTAATGATTTATTTGCCATTTCATTGTACAATGACTGTAGGTCTCTCGATAGCCCCATGTAAAGCACTGACATCTTAATTTAATACTTTTCGCTATGTAACTAATTTTCTTTGCTACACTGAATGCAAATAAATGTTTGCCAACTTCAGTCAATCTCTGCAGTGTAAAGTATTACCTTCATTTATCTTGTCGTGTTTTTTTTTTTTTTTTTTTACATCTTCAGTAGTGTTATAATGACACAAAGGACTTGGAGATTCTGTATTGGTCTCTGATCGATAATCAGAACTACACTAATTAAACTATAAATTGTAATATAACAAGACAGGAAATGGTTTTTAAAATGTTCACCTTAAAATACTGGCTTTATTAAAGTGAATATACTACCATTCGATCTAGGGTTAATAGGATTGGGGGTTTGTTTTATTGTTTTTTTTTTTAAATGAGTATCTAAAGGATTTATTTAATGAAAATGATTTACAGTAATTCAGTGAAATATGTTTATATACATTTTTTGTTTAATGTAACTTTTTTCCTGTGACTGCAATACTGACATTTCAGCAGCCAGTCTAGTGTCACACAGTCCTTCAGAAATCAGTTAATTTGCTGCTCAAGAAAAAAAAATATTGTTGAAATACACTTTACTGCTGAATGTTTCTGTGGAAACAGTGATCCGTTGATGTAAATTTGATTCTTAAAGGGAAAAGGTTAAAATGACAGCTTTTACTTGTTTGTTTTTTTTTTAAAAAAAAAAAAAAAAAACTTCACTTTTCCAATTAATGCATCCTTGATAAATCAATTTTTATTCTTTTGATGTTTGTCTAAATGGCTCAACTGTCTGATTATACTTGAATACATTAATTTTATTTAGTGGCTTTATCATTCACATTTAATATTATGAATTTAAGCAACATAATATTCTGAATTTATTCTGAATCTCCTGAAAAGTCTTGTTTCCAGATGAACTCTGCAGAATATTTTGTTCCTTGGTCACAGCTGTTAGCACAGGTGTAGATGGCTACTGTCCCCCAGTCTATGCTGGCATCTGTTGTGTCCACTTTGAGGTAATTAAGTATCTGTGGCATGATCTGAAATAAACAGTGACAATTTAAATGGTGCAATGTGTTCATCTAATGCCATTTATGAGTAACTTTGTGGTTGATGAGATTTTTTTTAAATGTTGTCTTTTGTAACAATGTCTTTTGATCAAATCAATGCATCCTTGTTCTTTCAAAACAAATCTTACTAGCGTTTTAACATTAGTGTTTGGATGACAATGTGCTCTTTTACACATACTTTACCTGAAATTCAAACTGACGTTTTGCACCACATGGACATTCTGGAACATCCTCCTCATGTGGCACATGTTCAGCTGACACCCAGAGAGGAGATCCTACTTTGCAGTACCGCAAAACCTTGAAAATACATATACAAATCACACAGTTGATGAAATGCAACACAGAAAAGCCATGGCCAGCATTTGCTCTTCAGGCCGTGACTTTGTAACTGACCTGTTGTGGTTCATTAGCAATGCGCTTCTTGAACTTCTGAAACACTTTAGAGTCTTGCGTTTCATGAAGGGCCATACTTTCTAGTTCACTGTCCTCCAAACCTGAGAGCATAAATAAACACTGTAAATTATTATTTCTGGATTAGAGGTGGAAATATCCAGCTGCCAAATCTGATCTGAAAAGTGTACCGTTATTTAAGCATGCCATGCTCTCCTGATCCAGACTGTGTGCTTTGTGAAGTTCCTCGTCTTTTGCTGGAAGCTCTTCCGGGTCTGTAACCAGCTCCCACTCAGGAAACAGAAATGAACTGAGCTCCTCTGAGCTTTGAGAAACTGTGGAATCAGATATGAAGACAGCATGCATAGATTAAATATAGAACTGGATCTTGTCTGAAGTAATGCATAAGGCCCTGTATTTTTACGTACCTTCATTTGAACATTCTTTCTTGTGTCTGTGTTTCCAGTCTATGGTCTGATGCTCTTTACAGCAGTATGTGACAGAGTGACATCGAGAGCAGGCTTTCTGTCCCAGACAACCACACAGTCTGCACAGTTTGAGCCCAGAGCCCAGAACCTGATGATCAATCATTAGTTGCTCTGGCTTCTCATCAGGAGGAGGATCAAAGGGATAAAAGTCGTTTTTCCTTGGCAGCTGGCATCTAAACACTGGAAATGTGGGATAGTACAGAAATCTGACTTTATGCCTATGTTATAGAGAGGCTTTTATTATGAGCCATGATTAATACGTTTGACTTTATTCTGTGGAACATAAAGAATGTTAAGAATGTTGGTAACATAAACATTTTTGGTTCCTTCCTATTGACTTATTGTACAGGAACATACAATGGAAATGGAACTGTTTGGTTACCAACATTCTACAAAATATCTAGTTCCACACAGAACAAAAGTAAACATCATGAGGGTATTGGTTAAAAAAAATCATTTCTGAGGTGAACTATCACTTACTATATCTATAAAAAACGTATTATTAAAATATTAATACATAAAACATTCTCTCTTTTCAAAATACGACAGCGTAGAATTTACCTTTAAAACACTTGCTGTCATTTCGCGAATAGCAGGCTGGTGTCTTGCAGCAGAACACAAACAATGTTCTGTGAAAACATCGATCATATTCCGTTATTGGTGCGTAGACCTGCAGAAGAAACACTGTTGGAAGTTTACAGCTCTCACACTGTAACTCAGGCACAGTTGGCAAATCCACTTGGCTCAACCACGCGGGTCTCCCTCCGACTTTACTTGGAAACTGGTTACTTAAAAGCTGCCATGATTCTGCCTCCTCTAAGAAGCCCAATACGACCTCGTTTGTTTTAGATTCTTTCAATGTATTTGCAGCCATCTGTCAAACTGTCATGTATACACAGCTATAGGTTTCATGTGCGTGTGTCTGTTCAGCTGAATCTGAGGCTCGTGTGAAACAAGATCAACAACTAACGTTCCACACGAGAATAAGAAGCCAGGGCAAAAAAACACATAATGTAATTAAAAACCACCAGTATTGTATTCATTAATACTAATAATATTTATTATTAGCGTTACAGCATTTTTAAAGCAAAGTCCCTTAATTAGTCTTTGGTTAGTAATATAGAAGCATTTTGTGGAAATTGTAACCCTTTTTATTCTCTTTGTCCAATAGATGGCGTAACTGTGTTACAGTTAAACTCCACGCTTCCCTATAGTCTATTATTATACAAACTGTTATTTATCTTGTTTTATAGCTCTCTTGTTGATTTTAATTGGGTTCCATTGTCCCCATTTGTTAGTCGCTATGATAAAAGCATCTGCTAAATGCCTATATATATATACTATGTACGAACGCGTTTGTGTGTGCATTCATGCGATATTTTATGACAAAAAGTTGCAGGTACGTAACTTCACTACTTCACTAAATTTAAAGGGAATTGTAATAAACAATAAAATGTAAATAATGTTCAAAGAACACAATTGAATAGGCACTTACACCATTTTAATTTTCAAGGACATTATTACTGATAACAAATAAAAATGCTGACGCGTGTAATCGCGCCAGTTCACTTGAGTTTATCAGTAATGACAACAGGTCTGCTGGACGTCAGTTCACGAATGAATGCACTTCACAGTGATGATGTCATGGGCTCTGTCTCAAATCCTATTCAGCAACCTATCTTGAGTACGGCAAAAAAAAAAAGAGCTGCGCGCGCCTCAGAAAGTGCTGTCTCATGGGAGGCGGACTAGGCTTTGAGACACAGCCTCAGTGTTTGGGAGTAAAGCGCTCACTCAGATCAGTTTTAGTGAGGGGCGGAGGAGGGCTCGCCTCATGAGGGCATAACGGCAGTGTTAGTGTGGGCTTCGTGTTTATTTTTGCTTCAGAGTTGCTTTGTTTTATATCCAGATAAAGCAAACACTTCTTGATTTGAAATGTAGCTTTTATCGGACTTTTTTCCTTTGTGAAATAAATGGACGCCGCTGTGAAATCGGAGACTGGTGCTCCGCTCTCTCATTCACGAGTGGGATGAATCTCTGAAGCCGCTGGACGGTTCGTGTCTTCGGCGATGCCTCCGCAGGGAGGGGGAGAATACAAGCCCGCTCCAGGTACGGTGGTGCCGCCGGTTCCCCCGAGGAGATTCCGGAGCAGAGATTTGTCATCCGCGGTAAAGAGCCGATTCGGGGCGGCAGCGGAGCGCAGGGTGAAGTGCGTGCTGGTTGGTGATGGTGCAGTGGGTAAAACTAGTCTCATTGTGAGCTATACCACCAATGGATATCCCACCGAGTATGTTCCAACAGCGTTTGACAACTTTGCAGGTAAAAATCACCCCAGTTTAATTTTAGGAAATAACATAATAGCTGGTAGACCGTACAGTATAAACCTATAAACCAGCTACTTGCTGTTCATACCAGTACTGCAATACTGATTATTATTTTAGAATTAATATATAGCTTTCACGCTCTAATGTCAAGCTTGAACCAAAAAATATAAATATATTTATATATATATATATATATATTTCACACAGCATTTCTAAATATATAAAATAATATATAGGCTATAGTATCTTATAGTATAATATATGTAATATTAAAGTTATATAATGATAAAGAATGATCCAGTCATTGCAGTTTTCCAGTGACCTAATTGAATTCATCACATGAGCACATGATTGTTTTTGTGATGAGTTTTTGTAAAGCCAGCAAGTTTGCCAACGTTCGTCTTGTTTGTCCATGTGTCTTAATGATGTGCACTGGAAAGGGATAAAATGTCAAATTGATTCCTTTCTCCTCTGCAGCGGTTGTAGCTGTGGATGGCAAGCCTGTGAAACTTCAGCTTTGTGACACAGCCGGTCAGGTCAGTCCAATAAGCCCACTCAACACCACCAGACCCAAACAAACCACCTCACACAAACACATTTCAGGCAGCGCATGTTCATCATGTCACTGTATAAGGATGACATATTATTTGCACAAACACATGCTGGTCGAAGCCCTCGTCTCTTAACTGTAAACAGACCCATGAGCCATGTCCTAATTAGTCATACGGTTGCCTGTCTGTAAGATAAGAGGGAAAGTGATTCAGTGTTGATTTGCTTACTCATGATAAGGCTTTCTGGTAAAGTTCAGCTGAAGTTTACAGTCCAGGCATCATAAGGAAGTGTATGCTTCATCCTATGGGAGCACGCTATTATAGGTCAATCAGTGTTTATTCCTTTGTGGGAGGGGAGAAACCAGCTCTAGGGGATCACAAATGGGAAGCAGTCTAATTGTGATGAATTGGGCTTGATCCGAGGGAAAGGGAGACCTACTTTCAGCCGGGGTACAGCTGGGGTTAGTCACTGGAAATGTGAGATCACTGTGTTTTCGATGGGTTTAGCAAGCTAAGGGGAGACACTGAAGGGAGGAAAGCCAAGAGAGATTTGGATCAGTCTTTTTAGGCCAGTGGAAAGGGAGAGAAGGAGAGAGAAACAGATAGAGAGTACATTGATTGGAGGGTTAAATACATGTTTTTAATGTAAATATAAATGTGGGCATACTCATTTCCCTTATTTTTACATTTATCTACCACTTACTTAAAGTTAATTTTTAAAAAATAACGGTAATTTACTATTGGAACTATTGAATGTAATTCTAATTGAATATCTGTTATTGCATGTTATAATATTGTTCATTTGTAACAACATACTTGCAAATAAATTAAATACAGGAGTGTTTGTCTTGGGTTAGAATGTGTTTAATTGACTAATGTGAGAAGAAAGCAGTTTTGTCATATCAGCAGAAAACAAGCTGGAGACTCACAAGGAAGAGTAAAACAGATGGTATGCACTTGTAATAAACAACAGATCTTACATTTGTGTTCTAGAGTTCATCTCTCACGTACCTGACATCACATCACATTCAGATCTGTCTGAGACACACAATCATAAGCATGGCCTGGAAGTTGCTAGTTTAGTAGATTAAAGCATTGTTACTGTAAGATAAGGCTACTCATTGGTTTTTTATTTACACTACTGTTCAAAAGTTTAGAGTCAGTGAGATTTTTTTATGTTGATACTTTCATTTGGTAAAAACACATTAAACAAAGAAATGCTGTTCATTTGAATCATCGAAAAGCCTGAAAACAATCTATCAGGGTTTCCACAAAAAAACGTTAAGCAGCACAACTGCAGTTTAACATTAAAGATACCAAGAAATAATTTTTGAGCACCAAATCAGCATATTAGATTGGTTTCTGAAAGATCATGTGATACTGAAGACTGGTATAATGGCTGCTGAAAATTAGTCTCTGTCATCACAGTAATAAATTACATTTAAAAATATAATAAAACTTTTTAATGGTATTGCATTATTTTGCAATTTTATTTTACAATAAACAAGCAGACATAAAAAAAATAATTATTAATTAATTTAAAAAATAATTAAAAACAACAAAAAGAATGAAAAATATGTACACACACATTCTGCACAACTTTACATTCTGACATATATAGTTAGTCTGTATCATAACAGTTAAGGAATATAACAATTATCAGCCTACATGCATGCACTTTTATGAGTGGTGCTACTTTTAATTATCCAAAACAACAAGTGTTAGTTTCTCCTACATGCTTATCTCAACTGAATCTTTCTTTACTCTGGGCAGGATGAGTTTGACAAGCTCCGTCCGCTGTGCTACACCAATGCTGATGTCTTCTTGCTCTGCTTCAGTGTGGTAAGTCCCTCCTCTTTCCAAAATGTGAGGGAAAAGTGGGTGCCTGAGATCCGCCGGCACTGCCCGAGGGCACCGATACTGTTGGTGGGCACTCAGGCTGACCTGCGGCAAGATGTCAAAGTGCTCATCCAACTGGCCCAGTACAAAGAGCGACCTGTGGACCCCGAAGAGGCCTGCCTGTGTGCCGAGGAAGTACAGGCCGTCTCGTACATGGAGTGCTCAGCGCTCACCCAAAAGAACCTAAAGGAGGTGTTTGACGCGGCTATAGTGGCCAGCATCCAGTACTCGGACAGCCAGCAGCAGAAAAGGCTGAAGAAGCGGACGCCCGATAAAATGAGGAAGCTCTCTGAGTCCTGGTGGAAGAAATACTGCTGTTTGGCATAGACGTGAGAATATGATTGCATACTGTTGATATGAATGCGGTTAGACTGGAACTGGCTTTTTGGATAGAAATGGACACAGATCCATCTGCTTTATGAGACTGTGTTCATGGATTACACACATGGCCGTGAAATTAATCAGACATTTTTAGAAAAGATCGGCCAGTTTTGTAATGAAATGGAAAGATTCATAGAGTCTCAAAGTTGTCTGCTATATTTAAGGATCTGTTCTTCATTTTGGAAAGACCGAAGCTAACCTCAAATACTCATGTGAACAATCCCTGGTGAGAGTCATCTGTCTTTCTTTACCTTATCTCTTGTTGAAGAGGGTTTCAAGTGGACTGTTGTTTTTTTATCAAAGATCTAGTTTAGGCTGCCAGAACTTTCCTTCTTCATTTAAACACTGTGAACAGCAGCCTGGTCACTCTCAGCACGCTGTTGGGGTTTTAATACTTCTTTTGCTTAAAGAACGGGATTACTTCACTTGTCTTGGAGAAGAAGTCATCCAGAGCGGGTTCGGTCTGATATACTCAAGTGCTCCTTCATGTATCTGTCAAAGCATTAAGTGTGATGTAGAGTACAAGCAGATGTTTGGACACACTATCAACTTGACATCTCTGCCATTTACCTTGTTGTCCTGTGAGGGTGAATGATTGTCCATTTTAGAGACAGCAGGACGCTGGCACATCTCTCCAGACTGTCTTGTTTACATTTGGAGTTAAGTCCAGACCCAAACATGCTGTGAGGTCAGGGTCTTTGAGTGTAAGTAAGTACACTTAGCAGGCCAGTTGAATTGTATATCTGGTCATTGAACCTGGAGCTTCATCAAAAACAGAGAGTTTCAGAGTCAGATGTTATTGGGTATTTATGGGAAAATACACTAATGTTCATAAGTTTGGGGTTGGCAAGATTTTTTTTTAACATTTGTGAAAGAAGTCTCTTTTGCAAACCAAGACTGCATTTAATAAATACAGCAAAAACATTAAAAGTACAGTAATATTGTATTAATAAATTAGTAAAATATTATTTATTCATGTAATGACAAAGCTGAATTTTTAGCAGCAGTCGCCAGTGTCACATGATCCTTCAGAAATCATTCTATTATGCTGATTTGGTGTTCCTATTATCATCAATGTTAAAAACAGTTGTGCTGCTTATATATCTGTCTTTACTGTCCCTTTGATGAATCTTCGCTGAATACAATTTATTAATTGCTTTAAAAATCTTACTAACCCTAAACATGACCATTAGTATGTGTTGCACATTTTCAAATAAGGCCCACAGTTTTCATCCAGAAATTATAATGGTTGACATTGCTTTTCAGTTTGTTTTAGAAAAGACAGTACATATATTTTTTGATTCTTCAAGCCTTTGTAATTTATGGCACTATTTATAGGTGAAATGTGTACATTAATACACCGCTAGTGGCATCAAATGAAATGGCAATTTTATCTTATCAATCTCTTTATCAATCAGGGCTGTATAATAGCAAATGGGGAGAAGTTTAAGATGTTTTCCAAATTATGTTATTTTAAATTATTTACTTATTAATTCAATTCAGTTATTTTAATAAGTGGGGATGTAAGTGGTGTAGACATGATTTTTCCATATTTGCTTGAATGCATTTGGCAGACGGTTTTATCCAAATCAGCCTGCATTGCATTTACGGCATGCATTCCCTGGGAATCAAACCCATGGCCTTGACGTCGCTAGTCACTGCTCTACTGTTTAAACTCAACTTCTACATTTGTCCTCCGTAAAGGATGATGTCAGCCGTGTCATGCTTTGATAAGCATCGCAGACCTATAGTTAAATTTATCCTATATAAAATACGTGGAGTCTTGCCCAAGGGCAAACTGTAGTTTTTATCAGGCTTCTATATCGGATTAACTGGAAAAGTCACCTGCTGCTATGCAATATGTGAAAGAGCATGAGCTAAAAGATAGTAAGGAAAAGTTAATGTTTCACTGCAAAGGCTGGGGTCGGTGTGCAAGTATCACTAACGTCACTAGTGGCAAACATATACTCTTTCATGAGCACAGAATGAACCAAGAATGAAATCAAGATGAGTTTTATGTTTGCCACTTGTAATGTTAGACTGTGCCAGAATGTGTCGAGGCATTGAGAAAGAAGATAGTGGCTCTGAGCAAGTGATAACAGTGCTGTAACCTGCAAGTGTTGAAGGTGGCATAGAGTTGAAACCCAAACCAAGCAATTAAATTGATTTTAAAGACATAGTTCATCCATAAATTAAAATTCTGTAATGATTTAGTCACCTTCACATTGTTTCAAACTTGTGACTTATTTCTTCAGTGGAGCACAAAAGAAGATATTTTGAGGAGGTTTTTGACTTTTAGTCTGTGAAGAAAAGCGGTGGAAACATTCTTCGAAATGTCTTTTTGCATTCCACAGATAAAAGGAAGTCACAAACTTAGAAAGACATCAGGGTGAGTAAATGATGACAGAATTTTAGCCTTTATTTTGGTGAAGCACACTCAAGAAAAGATGTTTAAAGGAGTATTGTAACAGTACATTGTATTTAATCTTTTACCAAGAAGTATTTTTGTGATGTTTCATATATTGTGAATCTCAGAAATGCTTTGGTTGCAAAAACAGGCCTTAAGTTCAGACTGACCAAAGCATATGAGTGCTTCAGTGCTGTGTACTATCACAGGACTGGATCAATTACTGAAGTGGCCAAACTATCACTTCAAACACGCAGTGTGTTTATTCACTGCTTTGATTTGCATGTGAGTTGCATTGCAGTGTTGTATATTTTCTGTGAGTGAGCTCACTGCTGCCGACCAGACTGATCTGTTGAGGATCTGGTGGTCATTCAGACAAAGCTGACATGCAATAACAAAGACCTCCCTGTAGATTATTATCTTTCTCAGAATAAATATACTTTTTGTCTACTTATTGTCTGTGTGTATCTTCTTATACTGTTTTGTTCATTTTCTTGGGATTATTATGAAAGGCCATCCATGAAGGGGTAATTTCATCATCTCAGTGTCTTTTATAGTTAATACTTGGTAAACACTGTCTTGCCTGCAGGAATAATGAACCCGTCTGTTCATAGTGGGTTATATACAGTTCACTCCCTGGGATCTGATGTTGCTTTATCATTCCAGTTGAGAAAATGTAGCAACTTTTTAAATATTTTGTAATGTGACTTTATATCTAAAAAAATTTGACGTTATGCTTTGTGTTTCAGAATAGCAATATTATATCTGAAAATGTAACTTTTGCAATTAGAATATATACATTGCAGCGCATATGTGAAATATACAAAACACTTTTGTTTGTTAACTGACTTAACCATGTGATTATATCTCAAAATTATCACAATGACTTCTTAGATATCTAAGCTTCTTATGATATTCTTACATCTTAGATATGTGGCTTAATGTCTCATAAAGTGACATTATATCTCAGAATGCTTTTACATCTTGTAATGTGACTCTATCTCAAAATTTCAATATGACTTTACACATCACAATGCCACTTTTATACTTCAGAATGCCTTACTACCTCATAATGTGACCTGATTTCACAAAATGACTATTTGACTCTATCTCAAAATTTCAATATGACTGTTGAGACAATACATCACAATGCCACTTTTATATTTCAGAATGCCTTACTACCTCATAATGTGACCTGATTTCACAAAATGACTATTTATCTCATAATGTGACTTAATATCTCAAAATGACTTTCTATCTCATAATGTGACTTTATTTCACAAAATGACTTTTTATCTTATAATGTGACTTAATATCTCAAAAAGACTTTCTATCTCATAATGTGACTTTCTTTCTCAAAATGATGTTTTATATCTTAAAGTATGATTTGTGTCACAATGTGAAATACAACTTTATTTCTCATAACTGTGACATTATATCCTACAATGTGGTTTTATATCTTAGAATTTCACTTATTTCAAACTTCAAAATCTTCAAATTAGATTTTTTTTTATTAATCAATAAACCTAGTCACTTGCTAATCAGGAAATCATGATCCTACTTTATATATAAGGCTTTATCTAAAAAGAGTAGACTTTAGCTGCAGGCGTTGAAATGACAAATGTAAGCATAAAAGCCATGGTTGCTCTGTAATGTCTCTTTTAGTTTGGCAGCATTATTGCCAAAGGGTTGTTTTATCTGGCTTTTAATCACATGTCCACAAGCCCACGCAACAATTAAATTGGAGTCTGGGTTCATTAGCTCCATTGAGCTGCTTTCTTAAACAGCTGACTTGCTCTCTCTCAGTGCTAGACGCCTTAACTGCTAACAATGACATATTTGGGCCACTTTTATCCAGTTGCTTCATATTGCATGTTTCTACGTGGCAGACAAACAAAGAAAAACTTTGCTCACCCCGCAACCAAAAGATCTCATGCTACAAATAGCTTTTAACATTTGGACCAGAATAAATCAAACATGACAGACTGTACTGATAGTTTTGAAAGTTAGAGCTCCATACAGCTTCCTACGCAGGGAGCTGGAACTCTGTCCGGTGATGGATGCCATTCAAGATTATGACAACGCTATGATGGAACATTTGACTTCAGCTGTGATGCATAAGTGAAATATGAATTTTACAAGGAAAATTCATAGGAAGTTCCCACCATACGGTATTCTTTTGAAGCTGTTGATCTGAAGCCTAACCTTTGAGTTGATAAGTAAGATATTTTACCATCAGTATTTGTGTATTGTATGCTGGTCTTCCTTGTACTTCATTAAGCTTCTTAAATAGGTTTTTAGCCGTTATTCAGCAGTTTAGATGTTCAACTAACAAGACCAGCAACAATCAATTCATTCAAGTCTAAACTGAGCTAAGGAATCCTATTTCTTCGAACAAACCAGTAAATAAATGTGACTTTATACCTACAGATTTGGGAACCTTGAAAACTGAACACTGAAAAATAAAGCATTTATAAACCTGAATGTTAATTCCAATTTTATTATTAATACATTATTAAAACCAAAAGTTGTGTCTAATTAATATTATTGGTAACACTTCATGATATGGTTGTATTTGTTAACATTACTCAACCACATTTGTTAAAATAACATTAAAATAGTTAATATCTCACTTAACTTATGACACTTTATTGAATAGTGTTTCCATATTATTAATGACCCTGAGCTAAAACAAACTAAAAATGAACATTATTTCTCTAAAAACTTAAATATGTTCTATAAATGTTATAAATCAAATTAATAACTAGTTAACATTAGTCAACATTTTTACCACTATTACGTTTTGATCTGAGGCTGAAACCTCCATATGTTTCTATATAAAGCCAGAAAAAAGAGTCTCTACCTATGTTTGTATGTTTATGAGAAGAATATTATAATACAGAAAATACAAGATTTACCAAGGGTTTGCCTCCCAGAGACTCCTGATCAAACAGGAAATGAAGAAGACAGACAGGAAGAGCTGATCTGGACATCACAGAAATCTTTTTCAGTGATCACATTTATTGCTCTCAGCTTATGGTTGTAGTTAGAGTCTTCCACGTGTAAGGATGTTATCGGCAGGGAAAGAAATAGCAAGGACAGGGACTGAACTATGGACTTTCTGTAAAGTAAATCAATCTTCTGTGCTTGTTATGTGAGCTCAAGGTCTTGGGAAAATTCCAGTGGTGCTTCCTTCAGTGACATCACCTCACAAAGTAGCACTGTTTAGTTATCAGGGTCCGTGCACACATTCATGCCAAACACAATGAAATGAAATCTGCACTGGCCTATATTGTGCCTTGACTGCTGACAATGCAGGTGAGGGTTAATTCAATCTACCAGCTACCCAAAATCTCATAGTCTGGTGGCCATTCCACTCGGCCTGATGCATTGTGCGATTATGGGTCAGGGTTGAAGGAGCTGCGTGCCGGTGTTAGGGCTCCCACAAAGCACTAATCGCACTGTGAAAGCAGGGCTTTTGACGGCCGCTGACAGGCTGAGGAATTCCAGAGTAGCACAGTGTCTGAGAAAGCCATTGCCACGTCGCTTGTAGCCAAGAAAAACTATTTTCACTCGCACCATTTTGAAAAGAAGAAAAACAGCCGAAAAAGCCCTCTGACAGTCATTTCGAACTCCTACGCATAGCTTTTGCTTCCATGGATAATGTGAGGTTACTGGATTTACCTCAGCAATTCAGAGCAGTATAAAAAGAATAAAACTAAGTGAGGGTTATCACAGTGCAGAAGGGTTATCATACTGGGTGCAGTGGACAAAACATAAGTTAAAGACAGCAGGATACAAGTCTGTCTGAAAAAAACAGACAATAGAAAGATCTCGATTCCACCACATCAGCTAAAGTTCTATGAGTACGATGAGACATAATTACAATTTTGGTCAATCCATGTTGTATAAAACTAAATCTATTGTTTATGTAGACAACATTTGGTGTACAAAAACAAAAAACAAAAGCACAATCAGTATAATGTGTTCATTCACTGAGTTTGTTTTAGCCAACCAATGACAATTTTCTATAAATTAAAATAATAAAAGTATTATAAAACTACTGTTTATTTACCAAATGTTGTCATTTTAGTTCACAAGAATTCATAATAATTAAATAATAAAAGCTAATCGATTCTATTCTATGTTATATTATATTATATTTTGTGACCCTGGACCACAAAAAACAAAAGGGGTCAATCTTGAGAGTATGTTTGCTGAATAAATAAGCTTTCCATTAATGTGTTAGGATTAGACGATATTTGGGCGAGATACAACTTTTAAAAAATTAGGAATCTGAGGGTGCAAAAAAAAATCGCATTTTTGTTAAAATAACATTTTTGTTTGAATTACATTCTTCTCAATGCATATTACTAATCCAAAAATTATGTAGATAGAAAAGGTAGAAAATACACAAAATATCTCCATGAAACATGATCTCAACTTAATATAATTTCATAATGATTTTTGGCATTACAGAAAAATCAATAATTTTGACCAACACAATTTCTTGGCTATGGCTGTTACGATTGCCAGCTGGAGTGCCAATGAGCTCCTTTAGAGCCCACTCCCACTCCCTGGAGTGTTATGCCATGTACTTCCCTTGTCTGTGTCTGTGTCCCTGAGTTTCACGTGTCTTGTTTTCATTGGTTGGTTCTGTCTGTTTCCCTTTGTGTAGAATAAAAGAAGCCCTCACCCTCTCTCATACGCTGATTATTGCAAAGTCATACCCTTGTTTCTTGTTCTTGTGTTTTCCTCGTTTCTTTTCGTTTTTGACCTTGGACTGTTTTTCACATTTTGGACTGTTTGCTGCCTGCCCTGACCCTTGGCCGTTTATTGGGATTACTCCTTTGCCTGGATTAAACTGTTTGCTGTGCCTGTCTGATTTGTGAATAAAGTGTTTGCATTTGAATCCCCGACCCTTAGTCCCTTCCAGATCCAGCAGCTTTATTTCACCTACCCTGCTCAACCATGGACTCCGTCGACCAGCTTCTATATCAGCGGCAAAGAGGCCAGTCGATTGAGAATCGGGGGGGGGGGGGAGCCACCCCAGAGCCACAGCCATGCACAAGATGGACGCCAATCAAGAGCCACAGTCCAGGATGGCCGCCACCCCAGAGCCACAGCTGCTGCACAAGATGGCCAGCAACCTAGAGCCACAGTTGTTTTACAAGATGTCCGCCAACCCAGAGCCACAGCGACAGCCCAAGATGGCCGCCAATCCAGACCCACTACACAAGATGGCAGGTACACCAGAACCTTCAGCCACCGTGAATATGAAGCCACAATCTTCAGCCGACACGGATGCCACTCCAGTGTTTCAAATATTTGTGCATGTTGCATTTAAAGACACCAGGGTGTTTCAAGGGAATTTGAGGCTGGTTTCCAGTCTGGTGGACCCACTATTGATGTCAGTGCATACAACAGGTGTCCCAAGAACTTCAGCCATGGTCATGGATGGGTGCTGTTACGCCCATGCCGGGCTCTACCTCACACCCTCACTATAACCTAAACCTGTCTTTACAAACTGTTCCTCATCTTAGCACCAATCAAGAGCTCTATATAACCACACACCACCACACTTACTGTCCGAGCTCGTTCTTGAGAAATGGTCTCTTTCTCTACGAACACTATTGACTTACCTGTTGTACTTACCTCTCCTCGTTGTCTCCTAGATCCCCAGGAATTTCCTCCTCGTATCTCCAACATCTGTGGTGTGTGATTGTGGTCGTCTTTGAGTCAGCGTCTCCAGTCTGTGTGTTGACAATAAGTAGCTTTGCACCTACATGTCAACTAACTGTCATTAGAATATTAGGACACTCTTTAATTAATATCTGCTTACTCTTTATTTGTAATGGTCTCCCAAAAGAGGCTCTACTTACTATAAGTAACTTTGCAAATACATATCAACTTATTCTAACCCTAACCAGTCTACTAATACTCTGCTAGCACTATTGAGAGTTAAGAGATATGTAGGTGCAATGTTACTTATAATCAACAGAACACGTTAAAGGGACCATCAAAATAATCTGAAACCTAAATTAGATTAGATTATAAATGATTTGGGATTCACAAAAAGTCATTTTTTAGAATTCTACATAATCCTATCCTAAGATTCACTGCTAGAAACAATTGTTGTCATCCGTTTCCAAACCCAGAAGTTACAGAGATAAAGTTGTTGCATCCATTTCCTAATGTGCCAACTAGCCCTGGTTTTCTTTCTCTCTCTCTCTCTGTCTCTCGAGTGGTTTGACATACAGGGGGCAGAGCAGGAGGGAGGGCACAACAGAACAAACTGGCTCCGAGCATACTTACAATCCCCTTACACTTATTAAGTTGCATAACCGCAAACTGTCACCCAAATTTTCACAGAAATTAGTCAAGGTGCTTATGTAAAAAGAGAGAGGGAAAGAGTGAGAAGAAAAAAAGACCCTCTTTATGAGAACATGTGCTAACTGAATGAAAACGTATGTGTTACTATGGAGCATTGTATCTAAACAGTGTGATTACAGTATAGAGAACAGCTGCGAGCCAGCCATGTCACAGTAAAGCAGAGAAATACACCATGATCCCATGTCTTATGTAAGCGCTCTTTTGTCGGGGCCGTTAACCATGGGGCACTTCTGTTTGTGTGTCTGTTTGGCTGTTTGAGAGGAGGGGTCAGAAGAGACTTAGCATCATGTGTAACAGTTCTGGCTACAGGCCAGCTCTTTCAAACACCACATGCAGCCTATAATTGGGTCCAGGCCTTTCAGTCAGATCCGGAGCTGCTTGCAATTAAGAAAGCAAAAGATTAAGAATATAAACATTGCAGAATAAAATTCATAAAAAATTAAATATATTTATTTAATTACAGTATATTAGAATTATTCAAATTGTATTCAGTAATGTTAGATATGGATCATAGGAATACTTGAACCTGAGTGGTCAGTTGCAGTTGATTTTTCTAAAAAATTCTGATACCTGTGCAACTTTCTTGTCACACTATGGACTTGAAACCAACTCTACTGTGCACTCGGTTATTGATTGTTTTAAATGTGAGCCAGAAAATGTGTTGATTCCTTTTGAAAGTACATTACTTTTCCTACAAAAACTGCTCAGCTATTTTTTCAGGATGGTACTAATACTTGTACACAATACATATAGTTAAAACAGAACAAATATTGTTACATTCAAATATACGTATTATATAACTATTAAATAACAAAATAATATTATTTCATACATTGTAGTGAAGTTTTTCTTTATTAACAGAATTATATGATAAATTCAGATAACATCATTTCTACTATCAATATTTTATGTCAACTTATTTATTTTATTGCTGTATAAAGTTAAATGTAAAGTTATCATCACAAAATATAAAGACACCAACGTTGACTAATTAATAAAAAATATTGAACAACTGTTGCCGACATCCCATTTTGATAATAGCCACCAGAATTTTAAAGGCTCTTCTTCTGATGTTCACATCTTCTTCTAAAAATATTAATACGATTCCCAACAAAAGATGGAAAGAGAAACTCTGCATTTGCATCACATAAATATTACTCAAACTGCACTCCAAACTAATACTTTGGCTCTGGAGCAGCTCTGGAACAAATCTGACCATTAAATTACTACCACCTCAGAGCGGGTTAAAGAACATTTGACTTAATGGATCAATTTGTCTCAAAACCTCTTCCCGCAGCAGGTGGGGATTAGTTATGTAACCTAAAATGAAGGTGCTACGACATTCCTCTTTAAATCCATTTCAAACTAGACAATATACATAGACGTCAGTGAGTGCATTGTAAAAACCTACAGTCAATATTTACCTTATAAGAATAAAAGTCTCTTTTATTCCCACCTAGAATCTATTTAATGAGACGCCAATGATGTCATCTACTGCCTGGCTTTAGTTTACTGTCAGCCGAGCCACAATGCAGAACTTAGCCGGAGTGTCTATGTCCCAGTTTGAGCTCTATAAAACTGCTTCGGGGCTCTTTGAGAGTTGATGTGATTGATGGTCGGCGTGTGAATACTAAACAGTGAAACTGGTGGCATGCTGAGAGCTCTACACAGACTAGGGTGAATGGAGTGTGTGTGCTGTGCGCATGCTTGTGTGTGTGTCCAAAAGCTTGATGCTGTTCTGAAGGCGTCCAAACAGAGTTAAGCTCTGACTATCTGCCCTCGCTGCCAATGAGTCAAAGCACAGGCTCCGAGAAAGCATTAGCCATGCCTCCAAAGCCACAAATGATTGCACACAGCTGTTTGCAAATACACCTTCACGTCATGGTATAAAGCAATGCAAACTCTTTGTTAAGTCCGTTGATCCCTGCTGGCCCCTAAATCTGGTCTGTGGGGGGTCTTGTGGTGTTTTTTGTGTTGTACGTTTTAATGTGTGGCCTATACCAACCGAACTGACTGTTAGTTGCTGTTTTAGCAATGACATTCATAACGTGGGATAAAAAAATTGATTGAATTGGAGATTGTGTTATTTTAGGAGTTTCCACTCCCCTAGTTTAGTCAGATGAATAGTGTTATTCCAAAGTGTTTTGTCTTGTTTTGGGATTTTCGCTGCTGATACAATAAAAAAGCAGCAAGTGTTTTATTGCAACAGTGAATCTTTTCCCCATTAAATCAGACACCCTGACTGACACAGTGAGTTTGTGTTTGACCCTTGAGAATACAACACGGCTTTGGAGAATACAATACGGCTTTTTATGCTTTCTCATGATCAGCATGAAGAGAAGCACTTTCACTCTTGGGAACAAGAACTTCTTTCTTTTCCAAGCCCTTCCAAATGCAGCATTTCTTTATTGACTCTTCGTTTGCTGAATGGATACTAAAGCATATTTGTTTTTTCTCTCAAAGCTGTGATCAAGTCACGTCAGAATGATCGTTTTTATGAGCTGAGCACTCTTGAAAGCAACCACCATCATTAAGTTTTAATTACTTGTGGGGAACTCTTTATATCCAGAGTTTCTGAATTGGAGGTGTTCAAAATTGAGTGTATAATTACTAAACCAACATATATATATATATATATATATATATATATATATATATATATTAGTGTTGGGCCGTTATTTGTGTTAA
>JAUCMT010000024.1:7817163-7829607 GCA_032357475.1 Enteromius thamalakanensis | reverse complement strand
TCCGCCGTCCTCCCGGCTTGCCCCCCGGACAGCACGCCACATATGCTAAACTTTATCCTTCTTGATTATGAGGAAGCGCGAACTCTTGAATTAGTATAATCACAAATACCATGGTGAAGCTAAATGCCTAACCAGGTCGATGTGTGGTCACTTAAGCTTAACTATTTTTATTTGTATTAAAAACGTTTAATTTTGATAATTAAAACGTAACCAAGTGCAGAAATTATCCTGCTTAATCTTACTTGATACTGATATATGGGTTGGCCAAAACACATATTACAATATATATATATATATATATGGTCAATTTTATTATCATATAAATGGTTTATCAATTTTGAACAGGTTAATGAGAAAAAACATGATTTCTTTGATTTTTCTTTTTTGGTGCCTTTTTAAGCAGACATAAAAAACTGCACTAAAAATAAAATGAATTGTACTGTTAATTGCATGCCCTACAGTAGTAAACAAGATTATATTTGTGCTGTCAAACTATTACAATTACAATTTTGTAATGCATTTAATTAAGAAAATTTATATTAAGTATACGTATACATAACACAAATTCTATAAATACAAATAAATGTATGTAAATACTTACTAAAAGTAAATACATTCTGTTAATTCTAAAACACAATGAAACACAGTACAAAATTCCAAATAAAATAAACAAGGAAAATTCCTTCTTGTTAATACAGTACACTATGTCCATTTTAGTAGAACAAAATGCATCAGACTGTCAATTTAGAAAGACGTGCATAAAATCATTGTATCCACTAGACATTCTGAATTCATCCAGGTCACACCCAGAGAACAAATATACAGGCCATTAACAGAGACTTCCTCAGAAACCCTCCCCTGACGGCAGATCTGCTGAGACACAAACCCTCCTTTTATCACAAGTACATCATAGAGTTCAGAGAGGAGTCATGCTGCATCTCTGCTGCAGAGGAGGAGAGCTGAAGCATATAGACAACAACAACAAAAAAAGCTTTTCTTGTGTAACATTAATCTGAAGAAATCAAGTTGAAATCAACAGGTGAGTTGCATCACAGAATGAGTCCAAATAGCATTTGACTGTAACCAGAAAGCTGTCCTCCAAAATTCCCCCTTTCCAGAGAAAGCCGTTTGACCATACGCTGCGTTTCACAGCTGAAATCTCAAAGGGGAGATGGGATGGAGAGATCAGATAGGACATTTGAGTTGAAGCACAACAGTTTCTCTCCCACTCACTTTCCTCTTTGACCTCTCCACCTTCTCTGCATTAATCATCAACACACGTCCAGAGAGAAACAGACCCAGATCAGTCTCAAAACACTGAGCTTTTGAATGCATTTTGTGTAGTGTTGATTTATGGATATTCCCACTTAAATTCTATTAATAATAATATTTTTTGACAAAGTTCAGCTTTCACATTTATACATGTAAAATTTACAGTCTGTTTCCGTTCCAAGAAAACGAACCAAAATAATGATGTGATAATATAAACCTTTCGTTTTGATTTTTTTTTTCAATTTAGTTAGTTAAACCTCCATTTTCAGTTTAGAGTTTGTGAAACTCTATATCTGGGATTCTCATATCGGTCCTGGAGGGTTGTAACTCAAACCCTGATCAAACTCTGAACCTGTGATTTTTGTATCCTGAAGATCTAAATTAGCTTCCTCAGCTGTGAGTTGAACTCTGCATGTTTCTAAATTCTACAGTTAGCTATATTCTGCTGTATATTCTAGCTTAAGCCTTTAACAATTCTCCAAATATGGTTTGGTGCCTGGGTCTCATTCCATTTGTCACATGTATAATTGTGTTCGTTGGTGTTGCCTTGCCCAGATCCGGTATTTATTCAGCATGTCTGTGCGGGAGAGGAACAGGAGCCGTTATCTCCAGTGATAATAGCAGTATGACATAAGAGGATCCGTCAGTGTGGGTCCAGCCATGTTTTGGAGAGAAAAAGGCGAAGAGAAAAACAAAGTTAGCAAAATGGAAAAGCAATGCAGAACCGGCTGTGACCAGATTTACTGAATACAAACATTTTAGCCCAGTCATTATACAGTACACTCAAAGCTGTCACTGGGCGGTACCTTTTCAAAAGGCACACTTTTGCACCTATTAGGTTCAAATATGTATACATTAAGTACTAATACGTACAATGAACCCTTGAGGTGCAAACATGTCCCTTTTGAAAAGGTACTGCCCCCAGTGACAGCTCTTGTACCTTTATTTCTGAGTGTATGTTCTCAGAGAGTGATAATCATCTCACATGCTACACAGATGCACTCCAAACATTATGCTAACATGCTTTATATTTAAACTGATGCAGAAAAAGTCATGTGACTGAAAGGAAAAAAATATGCCAATTCATATGCACAGTGTAAAGATGACATTAGACTGTGATCTGTTTTGCTCAAAATGTTGGCTGGACTATGCTTAGGTTCCGAGAAAATGCATATAAACTGAAATCAAATCAATCTAAAAACTCTGTAGCCATCTTTTCCAATTCTTGCCTTTGTATCGCAGAATACGATTTAGAAAATGACCCGCAGTATCACCATTCCTGCCAACAAAAATGTCTTAAGATCATTCTATATGGAATCCGTTATGTAATTGCTGGAGACGGCCAAGAAGAATACGTCAGCATATGGAAACCTCAGTTATATCCGTTGGCTGCACTGCACTGGACAACATATTTATCTATTGCTCTGATATCACCCACTGTTCAGTTTAACCATGTGATCAGTTGCTAATGGGATTTTCACAAAAAAACTAAAACTAGCAGGAGTCTCAGACATGCACATAGACGAAGCAATGATAAAGACACTGTACTGTTGTTTTAGACAGCATTTCAGACATGATTCACATCCAAGCTGTGCAGGAACATCACTGGCGTGTAATGATGACAGCAGATTGTCTGTCATGCATGAACTGCCTCCCTTTTCCTGCGTCTCATGTGAATGTGTGAGGCCTGTGCAATGGCTCATGACAGGGATCCAAGCACATTCTCAATGAGATAAATCTGCAATTGCATTTTCCACTTATCTGCCTTATCTCCTGGAGCCATCCCTGCCTCCATCCACCCATTTCATTGTAAAAACACAGTATAAGTCCAACTCTTTTTAACGGGTGATTCATTGGGATATTATATTTAGAATTATTTTCACCTCATCAGCTCCCAAACAAACCAGCCCACGATAAATTCTTTATTTTAGATTCGTTTAATATTGATATACTGTAGCTTTATCGTAATTGTATAATAGCCGTATTTACATAAGAAAATGTGGCTGCTTTTTTTGATACATTTTATACACACACAACCATTCAAAAGTGAGGTCACTACAATCTTTTGAATGTCTCTTAGGCTCAACAAAACTATATTGGTAAATAATATAACAGCTTAAAATAATTTATTTCTATTTTTAATATTTTCCTGCTGCCAAAGCTGAAGTTTCAGCCATTACCTCAATTTGTAGTCTTACACGATCCTTCAGAAATCATTCTAATATGCTCAAGTAACATTAATTAAAATATCAGATTTTTTTTTGTTAAAGAGATATTTTAAAAGAAGAAAAAAACATTAATCTATATAAATTACATTATAAACATTAGAAATGATACTTTACATTAATTGAATGCACTCTGGTTGAAAAAAACTCCTCATTTGTTTGACAGACCTTCTTAAAGTCCAGCCCTTCTTAGATACTGTCGCTATGTCCGACAAGCCATGCCATTCTCACACAGTAAATAAATTACATTGCGGAGCAAATAGGAAACTGACAACTCACCAACATGCAAGTCACTTTGTTTGAAACTTTTTTTTTTTCTCTTTGATGTGTCGCAACAGATCGCTGTACCACAGGCCATCGATCATTCCTCTTTAGATGTTATTACATGAAATAAACATTACTGAATAAAGGTATCTTCTTTCAACTACAAAAAGACATTAACCCAACATTGAGCTACTCTCTTGTCCAGTTTGCTTGTCACACACAGCATTATAAATGGTCGGATCACCTGTCAATCTAGTCTAGTCAATGTAATAGTCTATTAAATTAAAAGTTATTAAATGTATTACTTATGTTGCATAAAGGGTGTAAATGGTATTTGAATTTTTTATATTTAATCCAAAATCTTTAATATCACTCCCACAATGACTGGATGACCTAAAACCAGTATTTCTAGGCATGAGACATGAGAGGACGGTTGGATTGCTCATTAAGACAAGTTGCAGTGTGGTAGACACTTTAATCTTCTATAATCCCTGTTGTCTCAAAGGCAACATTCCCATCTCCTCTTGTCCACGCTCTGCTAGTCTCCAGTGCTCAACTCGTTATATTCCAATTATCAGCGATTGTATTTCACCCCTTCGGCATGAAAGACACAATGAATAAAAGATCAGTATTTTTGTAAGGTCCACGTCATTGGCGGTGCAGTACAGACACATCTGTTTAATTCAAGTGTGAACGTGACATTGGGTGAATAATCTGATACTAATTTGTTATTGTTTTATTTTGAACAAACATTAAAAAAAACACTGTGTTGCAATTCGCACAGATGTCTTCTGCTGCTAAGGACACCATAAAGGCTGCAGCTGTAATAGATACTTCAGCTGGGCTAATTTGTCAAGAAAAACAGTTATGAGTCATATTAATGTTTACTGCATGCTTCTGGATTTTATCTGCTTTTGGTGTATATTTATGATTTCGTACCCTGGTACTTTAGGAAAGATGGTCATAGCTTCTGTGTTTTTGAGTGCACATGAAGCGTTTTGACAGGATCTATGTATTTCCATGGAGATTCGAAAGAGTCATCAGTGGAACAATTGACTTGTGCATCTGCATCATGACAGCTGGGCTCAGCCCATTAGTATTCGGT
This sequence comes from Enteromius thamalakanensis, assembly GCA_032357475.1. Taxonomy (NCBI): domain Eukaryota; kingdom Metazoa; phylum Chordata; class Actinopteri; order Cypriniformes; family Cyprinidae; genus Enteromius; species Enteromius thamalakanensis. Next base: position 7,824,741 of record JAUCMT010000024.1, on the reverse strand, counting down.
TCAAGGCCTGTTGAATACAACCACTTTCCAAAAGAGACACGTATTCAACTCAAGCATATTGTCAGAGATCAAGGCCATCTATCATGGTGTTCTTTGTCCTGACCATCCTTAAACCATCCAACATTTACCAGCTAGTCTGGTTCAAAGGCATTGGACTGTAAAAGAGAGATGCTTAAGCAGGGAAAGTCTTAGACCACGAGTGAAATATTATTTTCTATTTTTTAATTAAATGCAAAAAAAAATAATAATAAGTTGCAATTTCATAAAACTTTTTAGGATTTGTAATGTCCATGACTGTAACAAAGATAAATATCAACAGAAAAAAAACAGCTTTAGGGATTATCAATATTCTTTCTGGATTTTAGGTAGGAAAAAAAATCAATAATAATTTTATTGATTAGGCATTTCTGTTTTAAATCCCAAATTTTTAATGTGGTCTCAGACATTTGGACTGTAGTCAGTTTATAGAATGTATTCTCTCAATTCATCACAATTTATATTAATCTATTAGTTTTCTAAGTTTTCTTTTTGCATATATTTTAAAATGTAATTTATTCCTTTGATGGTAAAGCTGAAATTTCAGCGGCCTTCAGTGTCACATGACCCTTCATAAATCATCCTAATAAGTTGGTTTGTGCTGAAGAAACACTATGTATTAGCACAGTTGGACTGCTTAATAATTTCGTGGAAAATATGATACTTTTTCAGGATTCATTGATGAAGAGAAAGTTCCAATAAACAGCTTTTAATAAATAAATCACTCTAATAAACAGAAAACTGAACTTTTTTTTTTTTTAGAGTGGATTCTACAAATGCTGGGTTAAATACAACCCAGTGCTGGCTAAGGTATGGACAAACCTAGCTATAGGGTGGCAGGGTTACTCCAAGGTATATGGGTCAAAACAACCCTGCTGGATTTGTCTGTTTCACACAGAGCTGTGTTTTATTTAACCTAGCATTTTTTGAGTGTATGAACATGAATTTACTTTTTAATGAATTAATTAATTTGCATTTTTTTTAGGTCAAGCTAAGTAGACATAGTTTAGTAATGCCATATGTGTAAGTGAATGTTTAACATTATGAGACACAGAGAACTGATGTAGACTTGCAGCGTTCAGCCGTGTTCCCATAGAGCCCTCTAAAGACTCACTGTGACCCAAGGCAGACATGCCAGTGATCCCAGCTCCCCTTTGTGCCAGGTTACTAAACGCTAGAGTGATCAAAACAGGGCCAAGTCCTGCCTCCTCCGTCCCTCTCTTTAAACCCTCCCCTTCTCTCTCTCTTTCTTGTTCATCTGTCCACTGCCTCCCAAGCTGTCTGTCTCCAATAGTGATGTGCGGGGAACAATGGTGAACTCTTTGTACCATGAAGTGCTATGGAGGCAGGGCCGCATGAAAGGACACTTTCAATAAAAGGACTTAAAAAAAAGATGGGAGACATTTTTCTCTGTTAAATTATTGCAGTTTGGTTGAGTGCACTGAACATTCTAATAACAAATGACCTGCATCATTATGGGAGATAACAGAGATAGCATGCATTAACATCAACTTCTGTTACTACTGAAATAATGAGTAGCTCAACTGTGACCTTTAGCATGAATTGTCCAGTGACCAAGCTCCCTCATACATATTACATCAGATTATTAAGTGAGTTTGTCAGCATGGTCCTGACAATAGAGAGCTGGCCACAAATCACTTTAAACGCAGGCCAGTCGAGGTTTTAAGACCAGGATGCAGAGTATCGCCACCCAGGATTTTTAGGCCTGTTTATCTGACACCTGAGGCACAAACATTCAGTTAACTGCCTTCTACTTTGAATAACTATGATGAGACTTCTACAATCAGTTTATGTCTGCATCTAATCATCAACACTTTTCAAAATCATATCAGTTTTTTGATTAATCTCAAATGAAATCTTTGAATCAGTTCACTAAAAAGATATTTTCTTAAGGGTACATGGGCAACAGGTGGAAATACATGAATTATTCGGCCATATAAGCTCTGTATCCAGTGAAACTTTTCTTCCTTTTCACCACGTTAATCTGTCAAGCCTCAGAGTAGCTTTCGCCTTTTCTGGACACAAAACAACGGCGATACACAGTGTGGCTGTGATTTAGAGTTTGCAACTTGGTCCCAGAGTTAAATCTGTAGCGTTTTTCTGCATAGAGGATACTGTGCTACAGTGCTAAACAACCGCTTAACAGAACACACTGCGTTTGAAAGTCAGAAACACTAATGCACTGATCCTAGATGAAGGCACCCAGTCAAAACCCTGTTAATGCTATGCACGACTCTCTGGTGTGTTTTCCCAGTCACCTTAAACTAACAAGCCATATGTTGTTCTGCAAGGCACTGAAAAAAAAACATGAGGAATCTTGCTGTGTCTGCGCTGTTTATGCTATTAGTGTCATAAAGAGTGGATTGATTCTATATATGAGGGCTTAGACCTGTAGAGTAACTGAAAACTCTTACCCCCAGTGTCACAGACAAGGCTTAAGCTAGTCCCAGACTTAATTGCATGTTTGAGCTGTCACAGATGAAAATATCTTGCTCTGACATATCTTAAAACATGTCATTGTTATTGTTCTGTGTTAAGATGCACACCTGTAATATTTTCCTATAAGGCATTTTTGTAAAAGTTAATATCTTAATTAAACTTATGCCTAGTCCTGGCTTAAGCTAAGCCCCATTTGTGAAACCGGGCCTTAATGTACTGCAGCATACAACACTAGTCTGTAGGTAGTTAGATGCATCATAGCATACAAACTCTTTGACACCTGTAAAGAATTATAACTGCATGCATGTTTATTAATAAGCATCAATGAAACACGTCAACATTGTAACATTCCAAAGGAACACTGGAGAAACAAACTACACAATAGCCTTTCTAGTCCTGTCGTGACAGCAGTTGTGATACTGTTCTGTGCTATCTCACATTCTTTGCCCTGAGGTTTAACCTGGCACAGATGCAAGCCTTTCTAATCATTGCTTTGAGCTGACAAAACCTCCCACATTTCAAAATAACATCCTGGTACAGACAGTGTGATGACAATTTTAGATTCCAAGGACAGTTAACTTCCCTTCTTCCTGGTTACCATTGTGCTCTTGTGATAGCAGAGCTCCTCGGGGATGAATGCGACCCCCTTTTTTCCATACCACAAACTCACAATGGCTTAGGAGGAACTTTTACATGCAAGACATAAAGCTTGTGGTACGTACAGTATGACATGTACGTTTACATAAAGGTGTCTTTATGGTATCTTCTTAAATTTACCATTTTATACTTAAAATTAGACACACAGTAATTTGTGCATTTTATATATATATATATATATATATATATATATACTTACATTATAAGTTGTAATGTTATTGTTTTTAATATTATGTTTCGGAAAGCAGTCTCTTACACGCACAGTAATATTGTGAAATATTATTACAAATTTAAAATAACTTTACAATTTGAATACATTTGATTTATAAGACATTTTTGTTTGTGTCATAATTCCCAAACCTCCTTTTGAAAATGTGTAAAATAAAACACATGAATAAAAAATTGGTGTGTGTGTCCAAACGTTTGACTTGTAGTATACATGACTATAGTAGCGTACATGTATACATAAAAACATGTTAACTGAGTGGTTTGTTTACATGTTGACAAAACTCCTTTGTTCAGTCATGTATCTTTGACATATGTTTAGAGAGCCAGGAAAGATCTAAAACAAACAGGACATGTGAACATAGAAAATAGATACGCAGCCTATACATCCTGAGGCATTATGCAGTGGACTCAGGACCAATGTACAGCCATCTGGAAAAGATATGTGGAAGCAGCCTTGTTTTTTTTTCTGTGTTGAAATTATATTAGATTTTCTAGAAGAGCTTCAAGAGTCATTGGAGGAATGCCTTAATGACAGTAACTGTTTGCTCTCCACTATGAACTCTCTGACCTTTTTGCATGTTGATTTTGAAGGATCTCATTTTTCGTTTAATCGTGAATTGATTGTACCATCACAGAAAGATTAAACAAAACCATTTTATGTTGTACCCTTTGTTTCATATGCTTCACATTATGTTTGTGTGTAATAACATCCATTAGTCATTACTGAATGACACGTGGTCTACAATTTATAGTGGGAAATTTACATCAACCATAAACTGTTGCCCAAGCATCCTTGATATGCTTTCAAGTATGGAATCTTGATTTCATTTAGACAGTTTTGACTCCATCACGCTATGTTCCTGATCAAGACTGTGTTGTAATTATGGCTTCTGGGGTTAATGTAAGTGTAACATACACTAGCAATTATAAATTGTGGATATGAAAACAAAATATAATTTATTAGTTGTGAAAGGTACAAAGAGATTAGCCCTGTAAAATGTGGTTTAAATTATCACGAGTTAGTGTTTTTCAGAACAGATGCAACTAACTACCACCCCCTAGTGGTTACTTGAAAGCACTTGTTTTGGACGAGTTTTGATGAGTTTTGGAGTAAAACAAATCTAAGTAATATATAAAAAGTGAGTTTTAATAGGAAATGTAAAAAACACATTGTTAACATTTAGATTCACATACATTTCTGTCAAAACATAAATCTAATCAATAAATAAATAGAAACACCCGCGACCAGGAATAAAATACATACTTAAACCTTTAATTTAATGTATTATTATTATTATTATTATTATTATTATTTAATAAAAAAAAAGAAAACCTTTTTCTAAAATGCAATATTTTGCAAACAATCAGCGACCTTTATTTTGAAAATCTCAACAGGAAGTAGCTGCTCCACAAACTTCCGACTAGGATGCGCGAAACCCTCTAAGGGATTTCCCTTTATTTGATATCCTTGTTGATTGCCTTGAAAGAGAAAAACACAGTATAAACAGGCTAGAAACTCAGCGCCAGTCATGTCAGAGACATACGGTAGGATGACTAATTTTCATTTTGTCCTGCCACACTTCCTATCGACAGCGTAGCATGAATTTGAGCAGGTGTCCTGAGCTCATTCATCACAGTATTTGCTTACAAGCTCTGTTCAGTGCCAGCTAGGCAGCAGCTATCTGCCATATGTTTCATCTGTCGACGCAATTCATATAAGTGTTGATTAATCTTTGTTTAGTCAATTAAAACAGTACTTACAGTAGCACTTAATATAGAAAGACCGTTATTTATTTGGATATAACTTGATGAAAATCTCTTTAATGCCTGCTTTTTATTCTAACCAGTGTCAGTCTGGTTAATGTTTTGATATTGTAACATTCCTATACTATCCTATTATTATGAAAATTCTGTGCAGTTGTAGACGAAACATCTTTATTGTTTTTGTTTTCCTCCCCTTATAGATTTCCTGTTTAAGTTTCTTGTGATCGGGAATGCAGGGACTGGAAAATCTTGTCTTCTTCATCAGTTTATAGAAAAAAGATGTATGTCAGTTTTTGTTATCTGATCATTAAAACATACAGAAACAAATTAATGAAATATTACACACACACACTGGTCATTGTTCTGTTCTCTTTTCCAGTCAAAGATGACTCCAATCACACTATCGGGGTAGAGTTTGGCTCGAAGATAATCAGTGTGGTCAATAAGTTTGTCAAGCTCCAGATCTGGGATACAGCAGGACAGGAGCGTTTCAGGTGTGTTCGTATGGCTGTGTCATATTACTAAAAATGTTTGCCTTTTAGATCAGACCTGTTTGTAAGGACCACTGTGAGATTTGACTTATGATGATAATTTCCAGATTCTGGAGCATTTAGGGAGGGAGTGATTCAAGTCCAGATTGCATGTAGGAGTTTATAGTACCTTGCACAGATTCATTTGTCAGCGCTATCAACAATTTGCACTGAACATTTGCCAGCAGCTTCCTTAGAGCCAAAATAGCCTCAGCGCATTTAAAATGAAAATATGCTGATGTCACACAAACCACCTTTTGTTCATGTAAGTGTTTTTGTGTTTATACATATCTTTGAGACTTATTAAAACATGTTTTTTATTCTTTAAAAGCCAAATGTGCCAGTGGTGCCCCTTTAAAAAATTACAAATTACTATAGAAAAAATATGCCAAAGAATTACTGATGTCAAATGATAAATTGTGATTATAATATAATTTAAATATGTTTTTGTTTATATAGTATATGTGTGTGAACCGTGTACATTAGGTGTATATAAGTACACATACAGTACACAATTAAACAATATTTAGACTTTTACATGTATTTATTTATATTCATATAATTTATATTATATATAAATATATTTAAAATATTAACATAACATTTTTCTTAACTATATATATGCATTAATGTATTTATATATATTCATCATACATGTACACAGTACACACATGTATATTAGGTAAACAAAAACTTTAGAATTAATGGCGATTGTTTAACAGCACTATTTAAAAAATAATGATTTATTAATATTAATAATTTATGTAGTAAATTTCTATATTATTATTTTGAATTATGTGTAATTTTATGTTTGTGTGTGAATATATATATATATATAAGGGAACACTTAAACAACACAATGTAACTCCAAGTCAGTCACACTTCTGTGAAATCAAACTGCCCACTTAGGAAGCAACACTGATTGACAATCAATTTCACATGCTGTTGTGTAAATGGAAGAGACAACAGATGGAAGTGATTCTGCAGGTTGTGATTCTATGATTCCTATGATTTCTAGCTGATATTTTGGTCACTTTTGAATGCTGCCACTGCTTTCAATCTGCCGGTAGCATGAGATGGCGTTTACAACCCACACAAGTGGCTCGGGTAGTGCAGCTTATCCAGGATGGCACATCAATGTGAGCTGTGGCAAGAAGGTTTGATCAGTGTAGTGTCCAGAGTATGGAGGTGCTACCAGGAGACAGGCCAGTACATCAGGAGACATGGAGGAGGCAGTAGGAGGGCAACAACCCAGCTGCAGGATCATTAGACTGAGCACACTTGACAGAGTCTGGAGACGCTGTGGAGAATGTTCTGCTGCCAACAACATCCTCCAGCATGACCGATTTGACAGTGGGTCAATAATGGTGTGGGGTGACATTTCTATGGAGGGCCGTACAGCCCTCCATGAGCTCGCCAGAGGTAGCCTGACTGCCATTAGGTACTGAGATGAGATCCTAAGACCCCTTGTGAGACCATATGCCGGTGCGTTTGGCCTTGGGTTCCAACTAATAAAAGACAATGCTAGACCTCTCGTGGCTGGAGTGTGTCGGCAGTTTCTGCAAGACATTGATGCTATTGACTGTCCCGCCCGTTCAACAGACCTAAATCCATTTGAGCACATCTGGGACATCATGTCTCAGTAGGCTCAGTAGTGTGGGTTGATTCCAGTGCCTCAGTAGTGTGTGTGGCCTCCAATTCTTACAATGCCTGGGCATGCTCCTGATGAGGTAGTGGATGGTCTCCTGGGGGATCTCCTCCCTGACCTGGACTAAAGCATCCTCCAACTCCTGGACAGTCTGTGGTGCAACGTGGTGTTGGTGGATGGATGTCTGCTCCTACATTTAGATGCCGGGAATATAGGTGGCTCTTAGTGAGAGGGACCTTTCCCGGGCCCACACAA
>JAUCMT010000024.1:7780821-7810760 GCA_032357475.1 Enteromius thamalakanensis | reverse complement strand
CTCAGAGAATAATAATAATAAATAATGAGTAAATCTGTGGAGAGTCTGCAGTCGTTGGTAAAATGAGGAGCGCACAAAAGGTTCTCATTTTCGAAAGACATATTGAAAAATGAATCCTGTATGTAGTGTTTGAGTGTGTAAATGTAGAGCAGGTCTTTATATGAATCTTGCAGTGTTTTCAGTGTTTATTGAGCTTTCATATGATGTATACATCTCAGTTTTGTAAAATTTTACCTTATGACTGGTTTTGTGGTCCAGGGTCACATATTACTATTTTCCCCAGTAGTTGTCTTACTGGTCAGTGCTCTCTTATAATATGGTGTGCTTCCTGAAAGAATCCTCACCTCTGCAGTTGATGCAGCAGGACCAACATTATGGGTTTTCTTGTAAGCCATATCTGTCTGCCTCTCTCCTGCACCATACAGGGCAAAAGGGTGACGATTCTCTTTTTCAGGGTCTTTGGTGGCATGAGGCTTGACCTTTGATCTTGTATAATTGTGTGAGGAGCGGCGCTTGCTCTTTGGTGAGTTCAGGATATGCGTGTCAGTTTCTGGGATGAGAGCAGGAGAGCTTTCTCCGGGTCTTTCTTCCTTACCCTCTTGATGACTTTGCTCAGCAACTCTGATAACAAGCTCTGTTGATAAAAAACAAGAATATGTTTTTTATTAAGTATTGCCAGTTAAGTATTGTTTTTTATTAAGTATTGCCATAAGTTGCCATTGTTTGAACAAAATCTATGCAGTGTTCATATTTTGGTAACACTTTACAACAAGGTTCATTATAATAATTAGCATTACTTGTACAGCATTTATTAATCTTACCTAATGCTAATTTTAGCATTTACTAGTGCATTATTAAAATTACAAGTTGTGTTGGTGAACATTCAGTAATGCACTGTGAGCTAACATGAACTAACAGTGAATAGTTGTATTTTAATGAACTAATGTTAACAAAGATGAATGAATACTGTAATAAATCCATTGTTCGTTGTTTGTTCGTGTTAGTTGTAACTTACAGTGTTACCCATATTTTAATAATGTAATGTGATCAGATATTAATCATATTATTGCTACTACCATAAGTATAGATGTTAAATGAAGAATAAAAAATAACATAAATATGTCAGTTCATTTAATTTTAAAGTTTAATTTTAGTTAAAAATTTAGTCATGTGCTTCTGTCAATTTGATTATTTTTTATATATATTTCTTTAATTTTTATTTTATTTAACTTTTCGGTTCCTAAGGAAATTTTCATTTAGGTTTTCAAACTTTGTGTTTTGTTCTAATTCTTGTATTTTAGATTATTATTTCAATTTTTTTCAATTAACGCAAACTAGTTTGATGGCTTACTATTTAGTTTCCAGTTACATCACTAGTAAACAGCCGGTTTAATAAAAGATACGAGTTACATAAAAGATAAACAATAGAAGATGAATGCAGTTCAGGGCGTAACGTACTGGTGTCTGCAGTGTCTTCTGCCTGTGGTTCTGGTTCAGCTGCAGGTTCTGGTGTCACACATGCAGATCGTTCTGGTTTCTCATCACGGAGCCTCTCAGGTTCAACTTTATTCCGACTTAGAGGAGTAGATTTACCACTGGAGCCCGTCTCGCTCCCCCATTCTCCCCAAAACCAGGGCTTGTGTGCCTGCTCCAACAGCCGTCTTGATAGTCTGTACTTCAGCAAATCCTCATAACATTTTCCATAAGTGTCCCATTTCGGATCCTTAAATTTCTTCATGTATTCAGACCTAATTCGCTTCGTCACCATATTCATCTAACTATCGTTAAACTGCAGAAAAAACAGAGAAAGTGGACATTACAGCGAGTCTATTCCGAACCCGCCCACCTACCGCGCCAGACATTTAAACCAAATCACTATGGCAACCAAATTCTAATAGGCAAGTGAAAGCCAATCGCTGGCCAGCTGTGAAAGGCGCTCCTTCGACACGCCCCCTTCACATACACGCCTACTTAAACTATGGCGTCATCTCTGAGCTCTCTGAGCCTCATAACACATTTGCATATTAGGGGTTTGTAAGGTGATAGTAAACGCGGACTCCATTAATACAGTTTACTAATCTAAAACACACGAATAAGAAAAAGACATCAGTAAATTGTTATAGCTATCATGTACAATGTGTTGCCACCGACAATCTCCTGCACAGATATCGAAATGGGTTTATACTGTAAGTATGACACAAGGACTAACGTTACCCGAAGGAAATCAAACAGCGCGGGATATAGTAACGTTAGTTTACAAAGACATCAACGCTGCATTCCAGCGTCGTCTAGTATCTAAAGCGAATGGTTATGTGACAGCAACGAGCGGAGGCGAATTGGATGTTGATTCGCACATAAAACACCTGTCAAAACTAATTTGAGCCGTTTTTTGGTGATATATTTACTTACCGTAATAATTTAAGCAGGAATGAGAAGGTAAACAGATGGCGCTTTTCTTCTGCAGACGTCAAGCTTGCTTTATGAAACACGGTTGTAGCTCCGCCCTGTGGTGGAGGCGCTGGAAATCACGAGAAGACGTCCACAGGTGTTGCTATCCCCAAAGGAGAGGTCTATTTATCTATCTATGGTGCTGATGGTATTTTTTTCAATGTTGCTCAGGCAGGGTTACAGCAGTATTCAACACTGATTACTGTCAGACTTTCAAAATGCTTCCTTACTTGAATTAAGATTATAATAATTGAATTTTAAAGTGCACCCTCCGCAAAATCTTACTTTTTATCTTACCATTGTGAGGTTAATACAGATTAAGATGTAGTTTAATAGTTATGATGCTGTGCTTGAAATCTAGCACTGTCAGGAAACACATCTAAAAATGCTTTGGGAGAAAATCTGTGAAAACACATAAAGACAAATAGTAAATAAAACAGGCCATGTGTCCTTAACTCCTGAAACATTGGTGTTTTATATTTTAGAGCAGTTTATGCAATTTAGAATTTACATTTATTTTGTAGTTAATATGTAATTGTATTACATGTAACTAGTTACACCCCAACACTGCTTATCACCTACTCGCATGGCTAAACAAGTTCGACCAAAACCCTTTCTAAAAGTAATTTATTTAAAACCACCTCATAGAGTCATCACGGACTCTTTGATTTTTTTCTTTAAAACCAAATTATTGATTATTATAGTTTAATTATTTATTCCATTCAGTTGGTCAACATCCCACCCTGGAAGCAAATGAAGTCCATTACAGTGAGGTCAGACAGAGGACCATCTTGTACTTGGTGAAATCACGCTCGCCAACTTGGTTGACCATTTGATGATTGATTTTTGAAAACCTGTACACTTAAGCAAACTTCACTAAGATCTCGATCACTATTCTCAAGTCTCCCATTTCAAGTCATACAATTCATTAACACAAACACAGTTCAATAACCAAATACCAAATAATGGACTTTAATAAATTAATGACTATTTATGTACAGATTACAGTGATAGGTAACATAGTGTAATGCTCTTCTGGATCTTGATTGTGTCTGTTTGGACAATGCTGGGGCCTGCCTCTTCGTGTTCCTGCATGGTAATCCAAGGTATGTTCATCAAGTAATAAATGGGTACAAAATAAATCTGTACCAAAGCTGTCCCATCACGATGAATGTATTCTTCATTATTGCGTATTCCACAGCAAATAGGTGTAGGTGATGGACTTAGAAGCACTTGCGGTGGACAATGCTGGGGCCTGCCTCGTCGTACTCCTGCTTGGTAATCCACATCTGCTGGAAGGTGGACAGGGAAGCCAGGATGGAGCCACCGATCCATACAGAGTATTTACGCTCAGGTGGGGCAATGATCTGTCAGAATAAAGACGCAGGAACAGGTTAGTCATGCATTGTGGAGAACAAGACCATGTTAACGATAACCACAGACACATTACCTTGATCTTCATGGTGCTGGGGGCCAGAGCAGTGATCTCCTTCTGCATACGGTCAGCAATACCTGGGTACATGGTGGTACCACCTGACAAGACATTGTTGGCATACAGGTCCTTCCTGATGTCAATGTCACACTTCATGATGCTGTTGTAGGCGGTCTCATGGATTCCAGCAGACTCCATACCTGTTTAGAAACACCTTATTAATAAAAATAAAGCTGTATGGAAAATTCAGCATTCTTGAGGAGTGTTTTTCTTTACGCACCAATGAAAGAAGGCTGGAAGAGGGTCTCTGGGCAACGGAAACGCTCGTTACCAATGGTGATGACCTGGCCGTCAGGCAACTCGTAGCTCTTCTCCAGGGAAGAGGAAGAGGCAGCAGTGGCCATCTCATTCTCAAAGTCCAGAGCCACATAGCACAGCTTCTCCTTGATGTCACGGACAATCTCACGCTCAGCTATAAACAAAATTTTAATAAAGTCAGTAGTTACTAACTACAAAATGACAAAATAACAAATAGATGCACCATAATAAAGACCAATACAGACAAGCATGTGACAATATCATGAAAATGTTATATTATTGATGGTAATGTATAATAGGTTTATATTAAAATTCTTTAGTGTATTATTTAAAAAAATACAACTAAAATGTTTTAAATTAAGTGTATTTGGGGATAAAACCATTATTTAAAATACACTGCTCAAAAAAATAAAGGAAACACTAAAATAACATATCCTAGATCTGAATGAATGAAATATTCTTATTAAATACTTTGTTCTTTACATAGTAGAATGTGCTAACAAAAAAAAAAAAAAACACACAAAAATGATCAATGGAAATCAAATTTATGAACCTCTGGAGGTCTGGAATTGGAGTCACACTCCAAATTGAAGTGGAAAAACACACTACAGGCTGATCCAACTTTGATGTAATGTACTTAAAACAAGTCAAAACGAGGCTCAGGAGTTGTGTGGCCTCCACGTGTCTGTATGACCTCCCTACAATGCCTGGGCATGCTCCTGATAAGGTGGTGAAGGGTCTACTGAGGGATCTCCTCCCAGACCTGGACTAAAGCATCCGCCAACGCCTGGACAGTCTGTGGTGCAACGGAAGGAGCGAGACATGATGTCCCAGATGTGCTAATTGGATTTAGGTCTGGGGAACGGACGGGACCATCCATAGCATCAATGCCTACATCTTGCAGGTACTGCTTACACACTCCAGCCACATGAGGTCTAGCATTGTCTTGCATTAGGAGGAACCCAAGGCCAACTGCACCGGCATATGGTCTCACGAGGCGTCTGAGGATCACATCTCTGTAGTCAGGCTACCGCTGTGCAGCCCTCCAAAGAAATGCCACCCCACACCATTAGTGACCCACTGCCAAACCGGTCATGCTGGAGGATGTTGCAGGCAGCAGAACATTCTCCACGGCGTCTCCAGACTCTGTCAGGTCTGTCACATGTGCTCAGTGTGAACCTGCTTTCATCTGTGAAGAGCACAGGGCACCAGTGGAGAATTTGCCAATCTTGGTGTTCTCTGGCAAATCCCAAACGTCCTGCACGGTGTTGGGCTGTAAGCACAAACCCCCACCTGTGGACATGGGGCCCTCATACCACCCTCATGGAGTCTGTTTCGAACCGGTTGCTCTTTCTGTTCCTCCTTGCAAAAAGATGGAGGTTGCAGTCCTGATGCTGGGTTGTTGCCCTCCTACGGACTACGGACAGACACAGCAAACTTTCTTGCCACAGCTCACATTGATGTGCCATCCTGGATGAGCTCCACTACCTGAGCCACTTGTGTGGGTTGTAGACTATGTCTCATGCCACCACTAGAGTGAGAGCACCGCCAGCATTCAAAAGTGGCCAAAACATCAGCCAGAAAGCGTAGGAACTGAGTAGTTGTCTGTGGTCACCACCTGCAGGACCACTCCTTTATTGGGGGTGTCTTGCTAACTGCCTATAATTCCCATCTGTTGTCTATTCCGTTTGCACAACAGCATGTGAAATTGATTGTCAATCAGTATTTGCTTCCTAAGTGGGCAGTTTGATTTGACAGAAGTGTGATTGACTTGGAGTTACATTGTGTTGTTTGAGTGTTCCCTTTATTTTTTAAACAGTGTAATAAATACATAATATAGATTTTGAGATTTGCTAAAAATTACATTTGTAGAGTACTATTTAGTTATATATTTAAGTTAGCATGCATATATCCAGTATGATAGAAATTTAAAAAAAAAGTCAAAAGAACAATCTTTATTTGAAATAATAATATTGTAATATTTCAGATGTCTTTATAGTCACTCAATCAATTTTAAATTATGTTCACTTCATTTAATATATCCTTGCTTAATAAAACAATTTCCTTCAGATAAAAGTCTCACTGTACTCACCCCAAATGTATATAACTTATACAATAAATTATAAAACATTTTGCCAATATAACAATTAAGGTACTGAAATATTGTGTATCCAAAAACAAATTCAACAAATATTAGTTGAAATACACATCTTTTTGAAATACAGATATCTGTTGTGATAGAAGAAAACAAGGCAGAAATGAAATTGCAATTTCTCACCAGTTGTGACGAAAGAATAACCGCGCTCAGTCAGGATCTTCATGAGGTAGTCGGTCAGATCGCGACCGGCCAGATCCAGACGCATGATAGCATGGGGCAGAGCGTAACCCTCATAGATGGGGACATTGTGGGACACACCATCACCAGAGTCCAGCACAATACCTTAAATACAGGAGAAAAAAGGCACATTTTATTATATACAATGAAATTATTATTTTTTTTATTATTGAGCATACATGGTTGATGGGAGTGTTTAAAGCTAAATAATTGTCTCACCAGTGGTACGGCCAGAAGCGTACAGGGACAGCACAGCCTGAATGGCCACATACATGGCTGGGACGTTGAAGGTCTCAAACATGATCTGGGTCATCTTCTCACGGTTAGCCTTGGGGTTAAGAGGGGCCTCAGTCAGCAGAGTTGGGTGCTCCTCAGGGGCGACGCGGAGCTCGTTATAGAAGGTGTGGTGCCAGATCTTCTCCATATCGTCCCAGTTGGTAATGATACCGTGTTCAATTGGGTACTTCAAAGTCAGGATACCCCTCTTGCTCTGAGCTTCATCTCCTACGTATGAGTCCTTCTGACCCATACCCACCATGACACCCTGGAAAAAGAAAATGAGTATTTACAACAGCACAGTATTTAAATGTTGCAATAGCTTAAGATTACCCATGTGAATGATCTTTACGAAGGGCAAAATGCAGCTGAACAAACCTGGTGACGGGGGCGACCAACAATGGAGGGGAAGACAGCTCTGGGTGCGTCATCACCGGCAAAGCCAGCCTTCACCAGGCCTGAACCGTTGTCGCACACAAGGGCGGTAGTCTCGTCGTCGTCACACATCTTGATGGATTCTAATGAGGAACATGTCAGCACACTGTCTAAAACTGGTGGCTAATTATATGAATCTGTATAATCTCATTCACACATTTTAGTACGATCTGCTGATAGTTTCTTTAGGTGGTGACCAACATGCTTTATGTCTAGAAATCTTATGCTTCCACATGAATCACATCATATGAATTCTTACAGAATCATACATCATAATTGGATGCAGCTTTATGCAAAAGGATCAATTAAAGTAAGCATTTCGACAGCAATGCACTCATGCCCCTGCAGTCAGTTTATATACTGCATTTCATTTTATTTGCATCCATTTAACAATATATTGTCATAATACTAACTGTATTAGTCAGATTCATGACTCATTACTTTTTTTAATTAAAGCCAGAAATTAAAATGACATTTTTTATACTGTACAGCAAAGATAAAGCTGCATATTGCACTGAGCAAGTTTATGTGGTGAGAAAGTAATATTCAAGCTAACATTTTGTCATAAATCCATACATCTTTTATAAATGTGACAACAGTTTATATGTTATGTTAAATATAATTCTTGAGTGCTGTCACATTATGTAACCTATACAAACTATTTCAACACTGCCAGCAACAACTTCAAAGTATACAAAACATAATAAATAAGTGTAATGATTATTAATATTAATTCATTAAGGCATTGTTAGGTCATCTTAATACATATTGCAAATGCATTATTTATATCTTGTATCTTGTATTAAAAAAAATAGGTTAGTTGCCTTACATTGACTAAATGTTTCTCTGTTAGTCGTCGTAAGTAAACTAGTGCTGCATAGCTCTTACCTTTCTGTGATGAAGCTCAGTGCAGAACACAGCCGCTGATGGATCCAGTCACGGCTGACTGAGGCATGAAAACCTTATATACTCTTCGTGTTTGTCCCCATGCGCACTGTTAAGCATATCTGTAAGTTCAGTAGGTGTTTTTTCCCATCCTTCATCCATATTAGGCTCTAGCAGGGTAAGCGAGGGGTGACTTCCTAGTGAAGCGGCGTGTCTCCCAGTGTCTCCAGGTTCCTAGTGAGCATGACTGTCCTTTTATGGTTTGATAGTAATCATTCCTGACCCGGCGTGAGCTGTGTATGGTGTGGGGGCGGAACCGGTGTTGCTACTAGCCCTTTCCCACATGGTGCTTTCTGTCACTGTAAAACGGCACGTTTACAGATTTGTGCACAGCCCATATTTTATCGCATTATTGTCATATGGTGATCAATAATTGTAAACGAAGACAATATAAGTGAATTGTGGGTAGTCTGATCTTTTGTAGACGTTTCCTATTTTAGACATTGGGACCATCTGTTCACAAATCATCTACAAGCAAATGAATTGGATGGTGTTAAAGCTTACGTAACATTTATTTTATTCCCTTTAGTGGATAAGTGATACATGTGTATTTGTGATTTTTTTTAATTAATGTATTTGTTGTGATTTGTTTGTGTTTTCGCTGTACTATACAGTATATATTTTCTGAATATATTTACATCATAAAATAAGAACGTTTTTATATGCTTATTTGCTTCTCAAGTAAATGTATTTTGTATTACGGATTTTTAAATAAATATTTTACTGAAAAACAAGACAAAAAATGCTGATTGTGATTTTCTTTCTTCCTTCAGTGCAGGGAGGTATGTGGCTGCTCTGCATACTTCATTCAAAAGAGGCCCGTCTCTGCGCAGATATTCTGCCATAGTTGGCCCTAGAGCTTATGTTGAGCTGAGTGAGTCAATGAAGCCTGTAGCCAGTCGCTGAGGGTAAGCAGCTTACTGCTTCAGCAAACAACAACAGTCTGAGCTACAACCTCACTGCTTCAGATTTATCAGAGCTGATCATTTAGTTTCTAAGGTTAGGAAAAGGACACAATGAGAATAAATTGTTAAATCAACCCACTTCACTATTTATTTAGGTGTAGTACAGTTCATACCAATAAATATTTGACACAGACTATAAGATTACAGTAGTAATCTTGCATCAACAGTACTTTGCCATGGTAGAGCCAATTCTGAGCCTTCCCGTCTTTGGTTTAATCAACTATTGCCATCACTCTCTAGGTTTCCAAAATAGCTGGTAATTTATTTTGAACTGTCAACAGCACCCTCTTTTGGCAACTAAAATAACTTATGTGCTCAAACACAAGGCAGTGTTTCAATGTAATTTATTAAGAGTACAGATAAAACAATAGAAAATAAACAAACAGACAAACAATATACATTTCACAAACCCGAAACCTAATAAGTTACCACAGTAAATATTAAAATCTTCTAAAGTTCTGAATAGATTTCTTCTTATCCAAATGATTCATATATATATATAAATATATACTGATTAAAAGTTACATTAAAATATCTCTGTTATAGTTTCTGTTCTCATTTACAACTGAGACAATCATATCTATCTTTTTTTCTTTTACAATTGTTCATTCAGGTGATCCTTCTAAAACGCTATCTTCCATCATTATTGGCAAATAACAATGGCACTGTAACTGGGTTGGAGTATCCCAGTAAAAGCTTTGCGGTTTATGATCTAGGCACGATTCACTGACATCTGTGTCATTACCAAAGGTGATAAGAAAGGACAGAAGCACCATCGTGTCTGTAATCACCCTCACAAAGTACTTCTGTATAAAACATATGCAGAACGGATTTGTGTACATGAAATTAATTTACGTTTTCATAAATCATTCTTGTGTAAATATTCCCAGTGAATCAAATGCAACTGTTTTATGTGCAGTTTACACAGAAATTAATTCTGCTTGTGTTTCATGAGTAAGGCTCTAGGTACACACTCAATAAACTGATTATCACCCGTTCCCTATATGTAATAAGGGACTGACATGATTTACTACAAGTAATAGTAGCAGTAGCATCAAGTAACTTTCGCCTTCATATTCCTTTCAAGCTTAATGTTTTTCTTGGGCTATGAAAGCATAAAAACAATTTAAAAAGCAGTGTTTTTCGCAACTCAGATGAGTATTTAATAAGGTCCACAGCATTTATGCTGTGACTGTCTGCCATTGTAATTAACAATGATCAGTATACAACTGGTTTCCAGTTACTTGGCAGTTTATGATAAATAGCTACATTTCAGTCTTAGTCATTTCGGAGTGCACAATAAAAAAAATATAGAATGCTTTTAAAAATTTTTGAATGTTTGCGCTCCCTTTAATGTCTTTAAATGACTCCTATTTGGAGAGAGCGTGTTTCTGCTCGGCCTGCAGGAAGGCCTGCTTCTCCATCAGCTTGCGAAAGAGCCCCTGATCGTTTGCAAGGAGCATGGCATGGCTGCCGATCTCCATCACGCGGTGCTGGTCCAGCACAGCCACAGCATCTGCGCTCTGGATGGTGGAGAGACGGTGAGCGATGATCAACACAGTACGGCCATCCATTAACCTCTCTAACGCTTCCTGTACCAGGAACTCATTCTCTGCATCCAGAGCACTGAAACAGAGACCAGGGCAAGTCTTATTATATAATTAGTTGACATTTCTCTGGAAGCAAGTGCATTTTGCGGTTTGAAAATATGGTTGCTATTTTTTAAAATAAAATAATGTTAATGCTAGTGTTTAAAATAGGGTTCATGTATACTGCATTGTACATCTCAGGATAAATTAATCAAAAAGTTAAGCGGTTGAGACTTTGACAGGATTGATTACAAAGCTTGTGCAGAAGGTAGTTTTCAAGGTTGACATGTAAAGATCATACACTACTGTACTATTAATAAAACAAGATAACAGGATGACCACGAAAGGATGATGCCAAGTTTTTTAGTTTTTTTTTCTGAGTCATTAATTTAAAAAAATGGAAAAGGTGAATGTTAAAGAATTGATGCATAACTTGAGGACACATATTTTAAAGTAATAAATTCTTAACACTATATAATTATATTAACACAGACACACATAAAATAAATATCTAAAAAAGATTGAAGACTTAGTTAAAAATAGGAGATTTTATTTATTTTTCATTTATTTTAAAAGATTATATAGATAAGACTAAAGAAGAAAATACAAAAATAACTGTTTTCATTAGATTTTTGTGGCTTATATACAGTATATATAAAAAAGTGATTTTAGTTGGGAATTACCCATTTAAAATTTGTAAAGTTATTTCAGAAGATGCCACAGTTTGAAAATGTTTTAACAAATCTAACTGCTAATTCAGTAGTGTATTTAATTAAATACAAACAGCATCTCACCTTGTAGCTTCATCCAATAACAGTATCTTTGGATTCTGTGAAAAGCATGAGAAAATAGACTTTAATGTTTCTTTGATAAACAACAAATATTTAAAATTCAGTAAAATGCTGTGGAGGAGAGATTACCTTCAGCAGGGCTCGTGCTATAGCGACTCTTTGTTTTTGTCCGCCTGTTCAACAAATAAATGTAGTTATGCATAAATTATCAGGTGAATTATAAATAGAATATTTTGTCCTGTTACAGATTTTTCCATACCTGACAGCAATACCCCCTTCTCTCCTACCACTGTATCATAACCCTTAGGGAATTCCTGGATGAAGTCATGAGCGTTGGCTATCTGCGCTGCCCTGTAGATGTCCTCTACTGTGACATGACTAGGGTCTGCCGCCCCGTAAGCGATGTTCTCAGCAATAGAGCAGGAGAAAAGAACTGGCTCCTACAACAAACAAATTCACACACAGAAATGAGTAAAATGCAGATTGTCTGATGTTCTTTTTGCTGGTGGAATTTCGTACCTGGCTTACAGTACCGATGTGATTCCTCAACCAGTAAGGATTCAAGTCTCGTATATCACGGCCATCAACACTGACCACACCTGCATTTAAGTCAAAACCTCACATTTATCTATACATGATCACTGCTGTTATGTCTGGGGCATTAAGATTTTCCATTATGTTCTTACTTTCAGTTCTCACCTGAATCAGGATCATAGAGTCGGAGCAATAGTGACACCAGTGTGGATTTGCCTGAACCACTGGATCCCACTACTGCCATTACTGACCCCGCCGGCACAGAAAGACTTAGATTCTGGAAGATGGGGGAATCCTTCCTTGTTGGGTAAGCAAAACACACATTACGAAACTCCAGCTCTCCTTTCAACTGCTCTGGTTTTAACACAAGCCCTTCTAAAGAAGAAAAAACAAACAACACAAAAATAGGTATGGCACTGCACTTCACGTATGAAAGGTAAACAGTTCTTCTTAGGAACTAATTAGGATTTTAAGCAATATTTTAGGTAGTCCTGTTTACCATTAAGAGGAAATTCAGGCTTTCGGTCCATTAGTTCCCATAGACGAGTCCCAGCACCAAGCCCCTTCATTAACTCAGAGTAGAATGAGCTGAAACCTTAAATTAATCAACAGAAAAATGACAAGTTGTACTTTAAAAACTTCTACAAAGGGCAAAATAAATACAGCTAGGCTGGTTTCTACCTATGAATAAGGCCCAGTGTGAGATTCTCAACCCCCACAATAGTGGTTTTGTTGGGAAATCCCAACAGAACTGTGTTGAAAGAAACCTATTCTTTGCCTGCTCTCATGTTGCACGCTGACTACAAAAATGATAAAGCATGCCTTGGGACCAGATAACCTAAATCAAGTAGATTTTATGCAAACCTCCTAATGTGGAAACTGAAAATGAAGCTCTGGATTTTACTGTACTGAAATGAAACGTTATCAGAAAACATACAAGTCCTAATATATGTAGTAGTTTTTTTAGGATCAAAATACTTTGATAGAGTAAAACATAAAATATTACGATTAGTTACATTATTGTAAGTATAACCTATTTTATTCCTGTGATGACAAAGCTGAATTTTCATCAGCCATCTCTCCATTCTTCAGTGTCACAAGATTCTTCAGAAATAAGTTGCAGCACTATGCAGCAGAAGTCAAATTTTACATAATTATAAAAAATATATGAATATAATATTAGATAGTGTAAAAGAGTGCTTCTTACACCAAATAAGATGAACATGTTCAAGCACCTGCAAACTTTGTTGAATTTTGCTGTTAACCTGATGTTGTTTTTTTATTTATTTGCTTCTAGAGTGTTTGCTAATTTAAAACTTGGTGTAATTTAGTCATTATATAACTATATAATAAAGCATGCCATCATGCCTCTCCTTTATTTTCTTAATAAACATTACAAATGTTACTGATTGTAGTATGTAGTTTTGTGTCTTAAAATAAGGACACAGAAATGGCAAATTTGCAAAGGTGAATATGAAAGCACCCAAAGACTGAAGTACCAGTTATACCATTATATCCTTACCTGCAATGCTGATGCCTACCCAGAAGGCATACATTAGGAAAGAAGAGAGCTGCCCAACAGTCATGGCCTCACTGGCCATTAACAGACCTCCCTTATACAACACACTCAAGATGATGACATTTCCACTCAGTCCTGTCTGTAAAAGAAATGAAAACCTCAGAGCAGAAGTACACAGCTACTTTACTAGACAAATGATCTACAGAGTGCAAATCTTAAAAGTAAAAATCATAAATGTCTGCACAACAATTAAGCATCTCACCACTCCATAGAATCCAGCAGACAGCACAGCCTCTTTCTTAGCCAGTTCAAAAATATAGTCAATCTTTTCAGAGTACTTCTGAACCTCGGTCAGCTCCTTTCCAAAAGCCCGGACTGTCCGTATGTTGCTGATCCTCTCTTCTGCCAACTAGGAGATGAAGAGCAGCTACAGAGTAAAATGATTCCTTGGCTACCTGGCATTTTATGCTTCCAATAGAGCAACCAAATGATAACCGTCTAAGGCTTACTTCCATATCTGCCATAAAACATGCAATAAAGCTCCATTAAAAGGAAACATGACATCTTACCTGTGTAGCCTCTGCCAATGCATCCTGTGTGCGTCTCGATATGGATCGTAAGAATCTACCGAAAATTACAGCCAAGCAGGCAATAGGAGGAACAACCATCAGCACAAAAGCTGCCAGACTAGGTGACACATATAACTGAGAAAAAAAAGAAGAAGAAGAAGACATTTTTTGATGAATATAGACACAGTTCAAACGGGACACACATGCTTTAAACACATAGTTCAATAAGGAACCAAAAAATCTAAGTGCGGCAACATTACAATCACCACATTCTGCTGTATCTTCTGTTTTTAGAAACGGACCAGGAAGTATCGAGTGTCGGATGTTGTGGTGGGTAGTTTCGCACCTTTCACATTTTCTTTAGAAAATATGGTTACAATGCGATATTCGTAAAGGGAATTAGCTGCTAAAATGTCAAACTATCACAAGCATCTCACCATCATGCCAACTCCGGCCCCTGCCTGGGCGAGGGAACGCAGCCCATCAGACAGGTTGTCAGTGAGGCAGCGCCCGACGATGGCTGTGTCCGCTGAAAGCCGGTTAATGAGCTCACCGGTTCGGGTCTTATCAAAGAATCCCACCTCTTGCTTCAGAATCGAGGAGAAAAGGGACTCGCGCAACTTTCGCACAATCTGTTGCCCTGTGGAAGTACAGAGAGGCTTATTAGAGAGCAAGCAGAGAAATGCATGCTGGACAACACAACACATGCATTTAAGACTAAACCAGACTTAATAAAAAAAATCAATATGTACACAGTTTGGGGTCCATAAGATTTTTTTTATGTTTTGGGATAAAAAAAAAGTTTGCAGAATTTATATAAAAAACATAATAAATATCTTTACTTTCACGTTTGATTAAGTTAATGTGTCTATTATTATAATATTAGTTATTGTGTTAATTAAAATAACTAATTATTTAAAAAAATAATAAATAAACCTAAAATCTTATTGACCCCAAACTTCTGAATCACAGTATAAACCACAACTAATACAAGGCCCTGCTGCCCTACCAAATGTCTTTACTGTTTTACATGATCTGCCTTAAGACTTCACCTGAGATTTGCATGAGGTAGACACGAGCAGCATTTGCAGCGCCCCCACTGAGGAAGACCCCTGTTAGCAAGATACACAGGGAGGTAAGGGAGGAGGTGAAGTCGTCTGTGGGGCTTGTGTAGATGGTGTCGATCACTCTTCCAAGAAAAAAAGGTGCAGACATGGTGACAGAGCTGGAGATCACCAAAAATCCCACGGCCGCTATGGGGACAGTCAGAAGGTCATTTGCAAAAACACAAAAGTGGATATTTAATAAGCATTTTTATTTAGTTTCGATTGCAAAAAAAAAGTTCTCTCAGCATTTACACAGTAGCTAACTACAATTTTGACACTTGTGACTAATATCAAGTTAGTTATATTCTTTGCTATAAGGCTATAAATATATATGCATATACATACACACACATTTCTGTAAAGGGTTGTTAAACTAAACAGTTGGATTTATCTCAGAAAACAGTGTTAAAGTGCCTTCTTTAACATTTAATAATGAACAGTAGCATATAGCTGGACTTGCCTGTCAGCCTCCATCGCTGAGGATGCGCCAGCTGCAGCAACTTCTTGACATCTTCTGACGGAACAGGTAACGTGTTTTCTGAGGTTTTGACTTTACTCTCCTGATTTACCACAGACTTTGCGGTTTGTTTGGAGTCTGTAGATGTGCTATAGACAGCAAACGTGTGTCTGGAGTGTGTCCACACTCTCTTGGGCAGAAACAACCCTCCGGTTCTGAGACCAGAGAGCCAGGACATGCTCCTTCCCTTATAGACAGGCATCACAAGGACGTCAAATAATCCGTTCTTGCACAGTTGCCTTTTCCGCGGTGTTCTTGAGGTCCGATTAGATAAATGATAGAATGCATTTGACCGACAGCAGGTAATGTTGCACTGCTGTAGTTTCCCTACAGTAAATCTTGTCATTCGCAACATTGTCCCGTATATTTGGAGAAGACAACCAACACGAAGTTTACAAGTCTCACCTAATCATTATCTGTGGAAACTTACTGTATAAAGACCAATGTATGTATCAGATGACCGATGTATCGAGCGATGCTGTAAATATTGAAGTATCTGGACACAATCTTAACTGCATGGCACTGGGCTCTCGTTAGAAAGACTAGCTTGTTGCAAGCCGGGGTCGACGGTTACTGAGCATTATCTGTTCCTGACAGTTTTCACATCCAACCCTTGTTTGCGTTATCTTCACACACGCCCAGCGCATTCACCGGCAGCGCCCTGTCACAAAAACCTGCTACACGACATCTGTCAGACTTTACTTAACACAAACTCAAATACTACCCCAGTCACAGAAAAGTGGCATTTGGAGTGTTTAAATATGAAACTGGAATAAAAAGGTGACCCCCGGTGATTCCTTGACTTTCGAGGAAGCGAAGCGCTACTACACTAATAGATGATCTCTGTCATAGATGTTTACAAGGAGATGTCGCATTGGTTCGGTCAAGAGCGCAGCCATCTTGGAAAGGTCAACTCGATTTTAATATATTAGTACCTATAGTCTGAGAGAAATTACTGTTACTGAAATTAATGGTTCTGTGTATTATGATTAAGTGGCAAGTATATAACGTTAATTAACAGTTCTGCCATGTTTTATGATTTAATTGTAAACACATTTAATTAATTGCTGGATTTATTTTATTTTATTTCTGTATTGCTATAAATAAACCGGACCATCTGTATAATTACAGATAGCGCTAACCTAATATTTAGTTTTCTGTCGACATTTGTATATTACAATATGCATAACTGGTGAGGTGAGCGTTTATGATAAACCTTATCGTGTAAAAATGCTGCCTGTTGCGCATATCTTGCGGATTGATATTGACCTTTTCAATATGGCGGAATTGCAAAGACCCCAGCTAATACGGAGTCTACTTATTTACTCTATAATCTCTGACGTAACCTTCCTCAGACACGATAAGTCAAATTGTTTAATCAACCGACCACCTGTTAAAAAACTGTTTTATCGGTTTATTTTATGTATTTTATGTCATCATCCAGTCCCTATTAAGGGTGACTGACATTTTGAATTTCAGACTGACTTTCATTATCCTGTATAATTAGCTTTAATTCCATTATTACTTTGATCACAAGGCAACGTTAACATTGTCCTGCTAAAGTAGGAAAAAATTACCTAAATGTTAGCAAGACAACGTTATAAACATGACTGGCTTTCTGAGGCAATCCACATATCTACATTTTTGTTGTTACAATAAAGTGAACCATTATTTTGTGCTCCATCCTCCGGTGTTGGTGCTCGTTGTCGATTATTATTGTCTGGTGTTAAAGTGAAGAGGTTAGAGGTCTTTGCAGATTCCTCAGCGACAACACGTGTGTGATGAGATTGTAAGTATTTTAGATAGTTAATGTTATCATATTAAAAAATCGCCTACAATAACACTTGTTATACCACGGTCCGTTTAATAAAAAAAATGTAGCACGCTTGTCGACGTTGTTTCGCGATGTGACTCGCTAGGGGCTGCCAGACATCTGGTGTGTAAAATGAGTTTCAGAGAGAGAGTTTACTTCACTTATTATAATTTTATGGGACTTGAAGTGTACATAATGGATGTGTTTAGACTTGTGTTCTCTCTATCTAGATTCGTGTGCATAATATTTAGCTATGTAATAATAATAACCCACGTAACAATACTATAGTGATTTATAGTTAGTACTTTGGTATTTCTTTTGAACCTCACTGTAGTAAAATGCATTGTACTGTATATTAGAGGATTTACAACACTTTGTTGTAATGCTACAGCCTACTCTAGTATACTACAGCCACTACAGAATTACCACAACAATTTATTCAAGTATTTTACTATAGTATGGATTATATTAAAATATTATAACTTTTATGCTATTGTTGATGGCATTAAAGTATATATTAATGCTAGATTTACATCTTCAGAACTACAGACATTTTTTTAAGTTTAGGAATTTATTCAAACTATACAAAAATGTACTTCTAAATACAGTTGTTGGGTTCTGTTCTTATTTATTGTTAATATTTAAACATATCTAAACATAGCATGACAATCCCTGTTTAAATCTCAGTTTATTTTCTTTCAGACACAAGGATATTTAGAAATGGCTGCCATTTATTCTGGCATCCATCTGAAACTGAAAAACCCTGGCACACCCTGGCCAGACAAACTAAAACTTGCTCGATTTGCATGGATATCAACACAATGCCTTCTTCCTAATAAAGAGCAGGTAATTTATCTGATATAGACTTTCTGCATATGTTTAAGAGAGTAACTCTTGTACTTTTTAACTCCATCTATCTATCTATCTAGCAAATCTAGGGTGTAATTTTTAAGTGAGTATTTTTTTTAACATTGATGCTTGTTTCACTATCAAAGGTGCTGTTTGACTGGACAAATCATGTCCTCACTGGTTTTTACAATAAGAAAGTGGACGTACCCTCTGAGGTGGTGGAGGGTTTATGGACCTACCTAGATGATATCCTTCACAGCAGGAAGCTTCATAATGTGTTGAGTCAGGGAAAAACCATTAGCCTTCGTCTCACACTAGCACAGGTAATTACCAGTACTTCAGTTTTGTCTCAAATGGACTGCTGAATATATACAGCAAATACAGAGAGTATTCATACCCTCTTACTTATTTTTCACTCTTTATATTATGTTATATATATATATATATATATATATATATATATATATATAATGTTATATTGCAGCCAATTGTTAAAATCATTTAAGTTAATTTTTTCCCTCATTAATGTACACACAGCACCCCATATTGACAGAAAAACACTGAATTGTTGACATTTTTGCAGATTTATTAAAAAAGAAAAACTGAAAAATCACATGGTCCTAAGTATTCAGACCCTTTGCTGCTGTGACACTCATATATTTAACTGTTGGGTCTGTTTCTTTTGATCATCCTTGAGAAGGTTCTACCCTTTCATTTGAGTCCAGCTGTGTTTGACTTAAGGTTTCTAAGAGCACAGGTGCCTCCATAATCCTTAAATGGAAGACCTTTAGGACGTCTAGAGCTGGCCGTCCAGCCAAACTGAGCTATCGGGGGAGAAGAGCCTTGGTGAAAGAGGTAAAGAACCAAAAGATCACTGTGGCTGAGCTCCAAAGATGTAGTCGGGAGATGCGAGAAAGTTGTAGAAAGTCCACCATCACTGCAGCCCTCAACCAGTCGGGGCTTTATGGCACAGTGGCCCGATGGAAGCCTCTCATCAGTGCAAGACACATGAAAGCCTGCATGGAGTTTGATTAAAAAAAAAACCTGAAGGACTCCAAGATGGTGAGAAGGTTTACCTTCCAACAAGACACCCTAAACACACAGCTAAAATAACGAAGCAGTGGCTTTACAACAACTCTGTGACTGTGCTTAAATGGCCCAGCCAGACCTAAAAATGGCTGTCCACAAACGTTTACCATCCAACCTGACAGAACTGGAGAGGATCTGCAAGGAGGAATGGCAGAGCATCCCCAAATCCAGGTGTGAAAAACTTGTTGCATCTTTCCCAAACAGTATTGGCTGTATTAGATCAAAAGGGTGCTTCTACTAAATACTGAGCAAAGGGTCTGAATACTTGTGATATTTGAGTTTTTAATAAATCTGCAAAAATGTCAACAATTCTGTGTTTTTCTGGTAATATGGGGTGCGGTGTGTACATTGAGTAAGAAAAAATTAACCTAAATGATTTAAGCAAATGGCTGCAATATAACAAAGAGTGAAATACTTTCCGTACCCACTGTATGCACAGGTGCTGGTCGTATAATTAGAATATCTTTAAAAAGTTTATTTCACTAAATCCATTAAAGAAGTGAAACTTATATAATGTATACATTCATTCCACACAGACTGATATATTTCAAGTGTTTATTTTTTTTTTAATTTTGATGATTATAACTGACAACTAATGAAAACCCCAAATTCAATAACTCAGAAAATTGTAATATTACTTACGACCAATACAAAGAAAGGACTTTTAGAAATTTTGGCCAACTGAAAAGTAGGAACAGCGTGGCATCGAGTGATCAGTCTGTGGCACTGCTCAGGTGTGTGTTCACTACTGTGTGCATGCACGTTGGATGGGTTAAATGCAGAGCACAAAACTTCACTTTCAAAACGTGCTGCATTGACCTTGGACCTCAGAAAACACAGTGTACCAACAGCAGCAGATGACATGGCACCCCAAACCATCACTGACTGTGGAAACTTTAGACTGGACCTCAAGCAACGTGGATTCTGTCCCTCTCCACTCTTCCTCCAGACTCTGGGACCCTGATTTCCAATTAAATTTCATCAGAGAACACAACTTTGGACCACTCAGCAGCAGTCCAGTCCGTTTTGTCTTTAGCCCAGGCGAGATGCTTCTGGTGCTGTCTGTTGTTCAAGAGTGGCTTGACACAAGGAATGCGAAGCTGAAACCCATGTCTTACATACGTCTGTGTGTAGTGGTTCTTGAAGCACTGACTTCAGCTGCTGTCCACTCTTTGTGAATCTCCACCACATTTATGAATGGGTTTTGTTTCACAATTCTCTCCAGGGTGCAGTTACCCATATTGGTTGTACACTTTTTTTTCTACCACATTTTTTCCTTCCCTTCGCCTCTCTATTAATGTGCTTGGACACAGAGCTCTGTGAACACCCAGCCTCTTTTACAATGACCTTTTGTGCCTTGCTCTCCTTGTGAAAGGTGTCAATTGTTGTCTTTTGTACAAATATCAGATCAGCAGTCTTCCCCATGATTGTATAGCCTACAGAACTGGACTGAGAGACCATTTAAAGGCCTTTGCAGGTGTTTTGAGTTAATTAGCTGATTAGAGTGCGGCACCAGGTGTCTTCAATACTGAACCTTTTCACAATATTCTAATTTTCTGAGATATTGAATTTGGGGTTTTTATTAGTTGTCAGTTATAATTATCAAAATGAAAAGAAATAAACATTTGAAATATATCGGTCTGTGTGGAATGAATGTATACATTATACAAGTTTCACTTCTTGAATGAAATTAGTGAAATCAAGTTTTTGAAGATATTCTAACTATATAACCAGCACCTGTGTATATATATATATATATATATAATTTCCAAAAATCATATTTATTTTGTTATCATGTTTTTAATTGTTTCATTGTATTAGTGTTTTTTAAACCTAGTCAAAATAACCCAACCACACTTAAGATTAATTGTATTTATTAATGCACAGTAAAAAACATGAGAATTTTTTGAGAATTGTTAAATTGTATATATAATTTAGTTAATTTCATCAATTTTGCGTTCTCAAAGACCATGTATATTTTGATTATTTTTCTAATAAAATGTAAACAAATTTTAATCCAAAATGTGCGGTTGATACAAAAAGGATAAAAAAATAACACCACAATGTGGTATTTTTTTTTTTATATATATATTTAAAAAGAATATGATTGTTTCAAATAACACTAATAAAGTCCAAATGAAAGTCAAGTTGTTAAAACACTTTTTCTATAACAACACTAGAATAACTAAAACATGCACAATAATGTTTACAAAGTATACTATGTTTTATTTGCAACGGGTAGTTTTTAAATGTAGTGTTTTTAAAAATGTTTATACATGTTTAAATTAAAATATAAGATATTACATTTTGCCAATGCTGTTTTTGATTTCTAAAATTAGATCTAATTTTATTCAGAGTAAAAATGATCAAAACTAATGAATATAGCATAAAGACATTTTAAGGATTTTTTTGGTCTTTAAAAATATAAAACATGTTAATATAATTTTTACATTTTATTCTAGATTATCAACGACAGAATTTTGGACTGTTCTTCGGGATTCAAATCTGTCAGTTTCTACACCATTCTGAGTTGCTGCCATGGCATCTTGACCTCTCCAGTGCTTTCCGTGACCTACACTGCTAAGTATGAGTTGTTAGTGGAGCTCTTGAATCGAGTCTGTGGCTTGTCCAGCATGCAGCTCAGGCAGCAGAAAAGCGAGGAGCCTCTCTCTCTCAAAGTCTTTGAGGTTCTCCTCCTTGTTCTCAGCACCTACCTAACAGTGCAGAAACAGCAGGCAAATTCCAACCGAGTGTTTTCCCAGGTAACAGCACACCTTCTTCATCCTCTTCTCCTGCTCAGACACTTGCTGAACACTAGAGTGTGGACTGAGAAGGATGATGTTAAGATTCGCCAGCATCTGAGCAAGGAAATCCGGAGCAAAGTGGACGCTGTTCTTCAGTCAGCGCTCTTCGCTCCTGATCATTTACTGTCCTACAAGGAAGAAGTTTTACCATCAGAGGATAAAGCAGGGGCCAAAAAGCGCCATGTGGGGAAGGGCTTGCAAGGCCCCGCCAATATGATCCTTTTAAAACTTAATGTCCAAGGAACAAACAAAGAGGAAGAGGCTTTATTTTATGGCGTTAAATCAAATTCTCTCACTCTACTATTTAAATTTGCCATAGATTCATTTTGCAAAGGGGGAGAAAACAAGCAATTGATCTTCCACCTCATGACTAAGCTCATTACTGGTTTGGGGTTCACAGATGAACTGGATATTGATGAGAAATTTAATGCATTAAACTGGGGTATTGCTTTACTCGCTCTGGAGAACCTCGTGAACTCCTGTTTGGTCGGTGATATCTACAATGTGGCTGCAGACAAAATACAACACGGAGAGGTGCAATTGAATTTCTACAGGAAACTGGCTCGCCTATTATTTAACAATACCCAGATGGGCATCCCAGCTTGGTACCGCTGTCTCAGAGCTCTGCTAGCACTGAATCACCATATCCTGGAGCCAGATTTAGATGAGCTCCTTTCAGCTGTGTGGGTTGATGCAGACAACATGGAAGTACGTGTTAGGAAAGCCAGAGAAGCACTCATGTCTGCCGTCTTGCAAACTTATGCCAAACTCCGACAGCTGCCTAAACTTATAGAAGAGCTGCTTGATGTAGTGTGTCGGCCTGCAGCAGATGAATTGAGACCGCCGTTGTTGCCTGAAACAATACAAAAGGCCCTGAGTCAGTGTTTGCTTGACAATCCTCCGAGCCAAAATCTCGAGATCTGTTGGCTCATTTTAAAAAAGATGCAGAGCCTTCTTCTCCCCCATATCCAAGATGAAACATCGGATTTGGCGCTGAAAGTGTTTTCTTTGAGTTTGCTTCTCTACGCTGTACTCTTCAGTTTTAAGAGCCTGGACAATACCACCCCGGTGCCAATCGTGAAGAAGACTCAGAATCTCATGATGGAGATGTTAAAGGTTATTGAAGACCTGTTGAAGCAGAACCTTGTCACCAAAGGTCCTTGGATGAAAAAGATCCAAGAGGTGATTCTTCTGCTTACTCATACTTGGGTTGAGGTGGACATGCTCTTCCAGATTCACTGTTTTAAGTACACATCACCGGCAGTCTCACAGAGTACCGCTTTAGTGGACAAAGCCCTGACATTAAGGGACATAGACAGTCCACTTAGTAAAGTTTTACAGAATCTTCTTACACTAAACAAGCTGAAGGTACACTTGCTCAAACCATCTTCTGAAACATCAGGTGCATTAGAGATGCAGACAATGGCTCAGTTTATTCTAAAAAGGCAAGAACTTTCAATGATGGTCGACACCAACCAGATCTGGGACTTTCAATTTTGTACTGTTAATGCCAGCACTTATATGGCAGCCCACTGGCTTCTTGTTACCTCCAACCTTCCATTAATTGCCCCTTATCTTGGACCAAATGACACATCTGTTTTTGCAGAATGCATGTTGAAGTCTTTGCTTCAGAGTTTGGATGCCTCTGGAAGCAATTTGGAGAACACAGGGATCTCTGTCTCCTTAATATCCAGGCAGTTAGTCGAGAGCCCTGTTCTTGCTGAGCTCCCTGAGATGTTCTGTGCAGTTATAAAGTGCACCATCAAGGCATTTATTGGACTGCTTGGCTCATCACACGTTCTGTCTGTCAGTCCTTCGCTTTTGAAACCTTGCATGGAAACGGTTGGAGTTGAAGAAGATGAAACAAACATGAAGAGGCTGAAAGCCATCGGACAAGAGGTGTTGAACTCTGTCAAAAAGAAGTCTTCCATACCTATATCCAAAACACAGGCAGATCGATTACAGCAGCTGCTCAAAGTCACACGTCTCCTGAATGCAAATGCAATGTCCTCTGAAGACTATTCAGAACTTTTTCTGACTTTGTTCACGCTGACTATTTGTGTTCAGTGTGATGAAAGCATTGATCTCTCTGTATCTATTGTATTGCTCAAAGAACTTTTTAATGTTATGGCTTCGTTCCTGGCAGTTAAAAACTCTCAAATGATCCTGAAAGTTGTTCATGGGAGTAATTTCTTAGAGGCAACTATGACAGCCCTCTTTTCTCTGAGCAGCAAGGGGCTCTTCAAGGGTTTGGATAGCTTTACGTGGTTGTCTTTCCTTCAGTCAGTTCAAGACTTTATTCGGTCCCTAATTCAACTCATAATTGACAGGAAGAGCAGCATGTGCCTCAATCTGGAGAAGTTTACCTCCTTCATGGTTGAAAGTAACCTCACCGCAGGAGTTCTGGCTGTGGATGCAGAGGATCTCTGTTTGCTACAACTCCATCTGGTAACTTTAAGCACGCTTTGCAAAGAAATGATCACAAGCCTCGGCAAGAACAAACAGCTGGATCAGACTTTGACTCATTTAATAGAAAAGGCCACTTCTGTCATGGAGCCAGCCATACAGGCTATGCTGATGCGCAAGGGAAGTAGAAAGATTCAGTCCTTTTCTGTTGAAATGGTAACGGTCATGATCAAGAGTGGACTAGCAAGAGCCTCAATCTCTGAAAATGAGGGGCAGGAGAAAATATCCCACATGGCGTTCTACCGGAGCTTCTGCCTGCAGATCCTAAAGGAACTCAGTCCGGCACGTCTCCCTATGGACTTCTTCATTTCATCAATTCACTATCTCTCTGCGTTCTACGTGGCTGCAGAAAAGACTGAAGTGAAAGATCTTGAAGAACTCCATATTAAGATTTTGCAGAGTGTCCATGCGCTGCTGTCAGGTACGGTGTCCTATAACTTTTCAAAACATTGGCTTGATTTGAGTAAATTGATGCCTCATATTTGAACCTTCTGCCTGTTCTGTAAACAGTCTGTCAATCATTTCACCAGGAACATGGCTGTCGTTGTCAGACGTGAAGGAGCTGGAGGGGCCAGTAAAGGAGCTGCTAAATCAGCTGGTGTCCAGCTGTTCTCAAGAGCAATTCCATCTATTACTGCTGATGCTCAGAGAGGGACTTGTGCCAGCAAAGATTGAAGGAGGCCATTACACTGTAAGATTCTTGTAGTGTCGTAGGGTTTATTGTTGTGTACTGATATATTGTAATAGATGATACATGCACTTATTCAGGTTTTGAAATCTATGTCCCAGTCTCTAGTGCTCGGTTTGTTGTTGCATAAATCAAGCTTTGAATGTTATTCAGACAAACTACTGAGACTAATAATCAAATAAAGGCCTATTAGTAGGTTTTCTTTGCTTAAAAATTAATTAGTGATTATTAACCATTATTATTTAATTAAATGACAGTCTTAGGTTGTATATTTAAAAGTCTGCCGCCAGATTCACTGTGTGAATTATTCTGGACCACTGAAGTTGACATAAAAAGATTAAGTTAACACAATCCATTCCTTTTTCTTTCTCAAAGCATTAGAGTTTCTAAGCATATTTGTAGTGTGCATTGATTTTTTTTGTTTTGTTTTTTCTTTCACAGGAGGTTCTGGCCACGGTAACTTTAATAAAGCTGCTTGCCTGTTGTCAGTTATCAGAACATTGCTCAAAGGCCTTTTGGCTCATCACCCCACAAATCATATCTACTGTCATTGTAAGTAGTACTGTTTTCAATTTGTTTCCCAGTTGATGTTTTTTATCTCCCTGAATAAGATTAATCACACATATATTTCTGTTGTACTTGTCTTTTTTTAATGCAATCATCTTTAAAAAAAAAAATCTTACTTTTTGTGTAACAATTTACAAATTGAGGGAAGCGTTGTCTTCCAAAACCCTGGAACAAAAAAAATGCAGAACAAAGAAAAACATTATTTAATTAAGATACCTTTACAGTTTAATTAATACACAAAGAAGAAGTGCTTAAACAAAAAAACATAACATTTCCACTTTTAAAAGCTCCAGTTGCATGGCACTGTTTATTTCCTTAATAAATAATTTCCTGGACGTCTTGCTTAAATAAAAACCATGGGACATTATGGAATAAATACTATAAAGCTTTGCTTCTATCGAGCCTGTAACGTTCCTTTAAGCGTGCCTAGAGAGATGGCAGTGAAAAACACCATGCAGCTAGCTTTGTAAAACATATCACATACCTCACCCACCGGACTGACTCTCTCTTGTCTTTTTTTAGCATTAAAATTCATCTGCCTGGAAAAGTCAGGTTTCAAAGTCTATGTCTATGTCACTGAGTTCACTCAGAAAAGAACCGTGTGTCTGTCAGGTTACTTTTATCACTGCACTTTTCTTCTCAGTGTCAGAACTTGACATATTAGAGCTGCCGCTAGTAGAGTTCACCACAGCGAGCACAGGCTTTGTTCACTTTATGTTGTACACACACATCTATACTAGTACACAAATATAGAACAAGCTCTGTAATCGTCACGTTTGTGATTAATATTTTATAGCACTGATCGTTTGCTCTGCGGTTGAAAAGTATTCTGTTCGAAAGTGAACTGATATTGTGCTACATTTGAAGATTTCTGCTAAATGTCAGCCTGGTTTCTAAGACATCTTACATCAGATTTCTTTTTCAAATAAAAATGTGGTTCTTTGAACTTTCTATTCATAAAAGCATCCTGAATTTATTCTTATCATGGCTTATGCAAAAAATAATAAGAGGCACAACCATTTCAAACTTCAATAATAATACAGAATTCTTCTTGATCAGCATATTAGCAGATTGTTTATTGAAGGATCATGTAGCACTGGAATAATAATGCTGGATATTCAGCTTTGCCATACTTTACAATATTATGGTTTTATTGTATCAAATATGTTTTGTTTTTTGGAAGTATTTCAATCAAATAAACATAGCCTTCTATCAAAAATATTAAACTAATAGCAATATGGTCTTTCTTCTCACATATAATTTTTTTGTGATAAAAGAAAGGGACATTACTTTTAAATTGTTTTTTTTTTCCAAATCGTTTTTAGTTTGTTATAAAGGAGTCCAGCAAGATCTCTTCTCTGACTCGTATGCTGACATTACCAAGTCTGGAGACTCTGACTGTCCTGATCCGGCAGAGTGAAGCAAACATCTCCAACCCACACCATGTCATTGTGGTTCTGGGTGCCCTGCAGTTTGTGCCTCTCGACAGTCATTCCATGGAGGACTACCATGCTGTTTTTGAGGCTATCCATGAAGCCTTGTTCGCGACTATCCAATGCTACCCTCAGGTGAGTATCCTGGGACGGGAGGGAGAGACACATAAGAGCGTATACCTAATAAAATATATTTTTTTCATAATTGAATTCCTTCAAGCTTGAATCCTATCCTTAAAATGTATTAAATTGACTTAAGACATCAGCCACAGGCCATAGAGAACTGTGCCAGATGCTATCGTTTTTTTAAAGACGGTCTCTGACATCTGTTTATCTGCACTTGCATTGGATAAATGTTTTATTAATGTGGCTTTTAGGAGTTTGTTTCATGAACACACCTAACGTACTTTGTCTGGCAGAGGAAAAATTAATCCCAAAGCATGGATAAAGAATACAATATACAGTAATAAACACATATTATATCCGTTAGTAAATACAATATGACATGAAAAGCGTTGTTACTCAGACTGACTGTTTAAGTAAAATACAGTCATTTGATCTTATTGTGAAACAGTGGATATGATGTTAAATATGGTACATTAAACTGAAATGGTATATTAGTTCCCTAAGATGATTTGGATAATGCTGATAGGTAGGTAGGCCATAGGTTTATGCAAATGGGTGTATTACAGGTTAATGCTGCTTGATTTTAGGAGTGAATATTACAGGGCCCTAGAGAGACGTTTAATTTGCAGTTAATATGAGTGAAAATTAAAACGTAGTTTGGAAAGTTGCCACAAATCCTGAGGGGAAAGGTCATTGTGTGTGGTTTAGTTAAGGAATATTGGGACAGTGTAAGACTTCAGGGTGGACAGGTTGCTTGCGGTGAAAGTAGGAGATTTTCATGTTAAATCAGAGATTTCAATCAAGTAATTGGAATGTCCACATTAATTATTCCTGTTAATTCTAGCTATTCTTAGTTGTTTTTGCCACTTACATCTCTCCTAAAGGGATAGTTCATCCAAATCAATTCAACCAATTTGGTGGTGAAATGTCACTTAAATACTCTCATACTTCAAACTTTACATGGTCATGTCAAAACAACTGGACTTTATTAAAAACATAATGGTTATAAATCATCAATCACTAGAGTCTTGCTTACATTGCTAGGATTATAACTAGTACAACCAGTCTTGTATTAAAATAAAACCAAATTTATTCAGGGTCTGATGTTTTTGTATTCATTGGATAAACATAAAGGCCCATGGATGAGGCCTTTACACACTGAGCCCAGCTGTGCACCAGTTTTGAAATAAGCTTTAAATGTTTGCAGGTGATGCTGAAGGCTTCTCCCACCTTCCTGAATTGCTTTTATCGTTTGGTTTCATCAGTCATGCATGAAGGCAGACAGCGGGGCGACTCTGACAGAGGTAAGCATACGTAATATTAGCCACATTCAGAAGTGTTTATATTTAAAGGTTACGTAGAGTTAAATCTCTTCTGCTCACTAAGTCTACATTTACTTGTGTATACAGTAAAAAATAAAAGTAATATAGTTATGATTTAAAATAACTATTTTATATTTGATTATGTTTCCAAATGTCAATTGTGATGTCAAAGCTGAATTTGCAGCTGCCATTACTCTAATCTTCAGTGTCAAACACTTCCGAAATCATTTCAATAAGCTGATTTGGTGCTCAAGAAACATATGTAGTATGTTACATATTACAATCTTTCACTAAATTACCCTAACCCTAAAGCATTTGCTTGAAATATAATACGTACTGCCACTATTGATACATCGAATGCATTCTTGATAACTAAAATATTAATTTATTTCAATACGTTTAATTGACCCCAAACATTTGAACTGTAGTGTGTACAGTATATGTATATAATAATGGCAGTACATTGAGATATCAATTCACCCGCTGTTGCGTAAATGCTATTTAATTGATAATCAGTGGGTATTATAGTTGTGTAAATATCAGTGCTGAGTTTCTCCTGGCTGTTAATATTTTAATTATCCCATTGTTGTAACCTTTTACATAAGACTTTTGTACAAGCAAACTAATTTAACATCAATGAATTCAAAGGCCCTGTCTTGTCATCACGTCTGCAGTTATTGTTGGCTGTAGTGGAGAAAAGAAACTGGAAAGCAGGGTTGGGGCCATTTATGAATTGAATTGAGAATGAATGGTAATTTCCAATTCATTTCCTGGAATGGAATTGGAATTGCATGCAGCTGACAGGAAATAGAATTGGAATGACAGGAAGTAGAATTAAATTAAGGAAGAATTCCACTGCATTCTGTTTATTGCTGAGCATTTTTTTGTCATTGCATTTAAAGACATACATTTGAACTTTATTTATGTTGATTTACAAATATCAAGCAATGTAACAAAATGGAGTTGATCAAAGGCAAGTAAATAAAAATGAGAACAGTACATT
>JAUCMT010000024.1:7768692-7780732 GCA_032357475.1 Enteromius thamalakanensis | reverse complement strand
TCTTCCTGAATTGAATTCCTCTTCCTGTAATTCCAATTCAATTCCAATTCTGTTTCCTTTAATTGTTGTTTAATTCCAATTCCGATTCCATTTCCTTCTTTGAGTTGGAATTGTTGAGTTCATTCCTGAATTGACCCCAACCCTGCTGGAAAGCACCTGATGCTGACGAGTTATTAAAGTTTGATGTGAAAAGAGCCCGGTTCTCAACAGGTAAAGTAATTTATTGAGTATCTATAGAGCCATATATCTCCTGATACTTTCCCTTCTAAAAGCTGCACTGAATTGTACAGAAGGATGTTATTTGAGGTATGATTCACCTAATGAGACAAGCGCATCGTTGAGCCGTGTTCAGAAACAGACGCGCACAGACTGTGGCTCTGGATTGAATTTCAAAGTGAAGGGAAGGAGAAAAAAATCCATGAAGAAAGCGGGTTGAATTTGATCCTGAAGCTCGGGGCTCAACACATTTTAGCACTGAAGGCATAGCCTTTTTGAATTGAGAATTCTTTTAATGATTTAAGATTTAAAGCCTTTTTTCTCTGTCTGTTAGTCTGTCTTTATTTCTCAGACTTTCATATTTGACATCAAAGTTTGGTCAGAACTGAAATGTATTCAATCTTGCTGTGAAGCTTTCTTAAAACATGAATTTCATGCTCACTCTTATCTGTCTGACAGATTATCTGGCATTGAAAAGATTTAACCAGGATTCATATTTATAAGCAAAAATGTTTTTTAAATTAAACTGAACATTTTAACCACCAATCATCAAAGCAAGAGAATAAAATGTGTATTGAATCAATGCCTTATGAAGGTTTATTAAAGGGTAAAATGCATTATAATTATTCACATTGTGCAATGTAACATTAAATCTTGTTGTAAAAGATTATAACCACATTTAAAATGCATGATAACAATGAATTGATAAGTGTTATAGTGGTTACCGTTATTCATGAGGCCGTATAATGCATTGTAAATTAGGCATAATTAATGCATTGCTTTTATAATGTATTACACAAAGGCTTTAAATGAAGAGTTACAGAAATATTTATTGAGCACCCTATCAGCATTTCAGAATCATTTCTAAAGGGTCATGTAATTTAAATACAAAATATTTATTTTATGTTGTAGTAGTACTGTACAAAATAAATCGATCAAATAAACGCAGCCTTGGTGAGCATTGAAGAATTCTTTCATTTTTTATGTTTTATTTATGTTTTGATTAAAGGTGCCGAAAGTATGCAATATTAAATGTAAAATGTATATCGATATGCACACCCGTCTAAAGGTTTATAGACATGTCTTATGGAGGTCATGCTACGTTTTTTGAATTAGAGTTAATTATTAGATTTTAATTAAATGCACCAACGGCGTTAAGCATAATTAATCACATTCGTTAACAGTTCTAATTAAAATATTACAATTACTTTGATCTCTCTCATTTTTCAGCTTCTGAGAAAGACAAAGAGAGTCTTCTGAAGTGTGCCATGCTGGTGGAGAGGATGTACACTCGTATTGCCAATACTGCTGAAGATTTCACCGTCCTTTCTTCATTCATTGTTGCACAATATGTCAGTGAACTGCAGAGGGTGAGGCACTAGTCATTGTCAATTTTTTATCTGCCACATGCCCATGCTAGTTTCTACTCACATCCTTCCTGAAATTGTACTTTCTGCTTTCGTGAACCGCCTGCCAATATTTGCTAGAATATTCTATTTTTCTCAGTGTCATAAACCTTAAACCGCACAATTATAGCTTGAGAGTTGATGCACTGGGATTGATCTGATGTCCTGCAGTCTTGGCAATAATGCTAGTCTAACAAACCAGAGGTTGTGTTGGAAAGAAGAAACACAATGTCCAGTGTGATTTGAGAGACAATTGTTTTTGTCAACAAGTGTGAAATGCATTTGACCTCTAACTGGCCTGAGACTCGTGTTACTGCACTGAACAATCACATTTCAGATAATCGCTGTCATTGTGTACTCTAACTATAATTTTTCTTGATTTCCTAGGTGACGCTTCAGCCGGAAATTAAAGCACATCTAACAGAGGGAATATACTGTATCCTGGACCATTGTGTTGAACAAGACATTAAGTTTTTGAACACCACCCTTCAAATGGGCGTCAAGGAAGTGTTCAACGAACTTTACAATAGTTACACACTCTATCACAAATCTCAAATACAAGGGGAAGAAAAGTACACAGTCTAAAAATTGCATCCTCTGCCTGACGTGAATAGATCTGTTATTTGTAATGTTTGTTTTTAGTTACTCTATTATAATTAAGGATGAGTTTAGAAATGTTTAAAGAAATATGGTTTATGTTAGTTCACCCAAATCTGTAAATGCATGTCGTCATTTACTCACCCTCATGCTGTTCCAAACCTGTATGACTTTGTTCTGTGAAACGGAAAGATATTTTGATCATTCGTACAGTGGAAGTCAATAGGCTCCATTGTTTGATTCACAGTGTTCTACAAAAGAGTCTTTTGTGTTCTGCAGAATGAAAATCATACAGGTTTGGGACAGTCAATAGGGTGAATAAATAACACAATTCTACTTTTTGGGTAAACAATCCCTCTGAATAAAGGGGGAAAGTTTTTGGCAATTATGTGTTTTGTACCTCCTCATTTTTGGTAATTGATAAACAGGATGCTTTTTTCAGTAAATGTTTCTGTGTAACCGTTACTGATGTCC
The DNA here is from genome assembly GCA_032357475.1 of Enteromius thamalakanensis. Taxonomy (NCBI): domain Eukaryota; kingdom Metazoa; phylum Chordata; class Actinopteri; order Cypriniformes; family Cyprinidae; genus Enteromius; species Enteromius thamalakanensis. Next base: position 7,778,039 of record JAUCMT010000024.1, on the reverse strand, counting down.
TTAGACTAACCCTTTGAAGAAAAAGACCTGTCAAAGAGTTAAGGTGTTACAGAGGCTTACCCCAACTGATAAACCCCAACTGATAAACCCCAACTGATAAACCCCAACTGATAAACCCCAACTGATATACCCCAACTGATATACCCCAACTGAAGTCCTGAAATGAAGTTATGAAATCCCATCTCAGGATTGTGCTTCTGAGTAAACCAATTAACCCGAGGCTGCTCCAGGTGGACACACTAAAATTAGTGTACTGTGAAAGTGTCTCCTTGAAGACAAATAACCAATTAAAAATGCACCCCGTTAGACCTATATTGTAAAAATGGTGTTAAACATTTATAGAGCAGTCAAATCAAGTGATCTGGTGTGCCTGGACTTTTTTAAGCTGTACTGCAGTGTGCAATAACATCATGTTCCTGAGGTTCTCTTTGAAGAGAATTTAGATGCAAAGCAGGAACAACCTCAGATGCAGACTGAGTAAATGTACAACTATGTGAACACATCATCTCAAATGTTCAACATGCACTGTAAAAGCTGGTGCTGTTACTGGATCCATGAGGAAATATGAAGGAGGGGGGCCACCAGGTCTTTGTTGAAGGCGTAGATGTGATTGTGCAGGACAAGGCAGGAAACATGAAAGAGATAAATTTATTACATTAGCTGGAAAGCTTATTTGTGACTCAGAACCACAAAACCAGTCATAAGTGTCAAATGTGATATATAAAAAAGAAATCAGTTTTCCATTGATGTATGTTTTGGTTTTTTGGACAGGACAATATTTGGCTGAGATGCAACCATTTGAGAATCTGGGGGTGCAAAAAAAGCGAAATGCTGAGAAAATCCTCTTTAAAGTTGTCCAAAGGAAGTTCTTAGCAATGGATATTATTTACGTTTTAATATATTAATAGTGGGAAATATCTTCATGGAACATGGCCTGTTCTTAATATTCCAATGATTTTGGCATAAAAGAACAATCAATAATTTTAACCCATACAAAGTATTTTTGGCTATTACTACAAATATACACCAGTGACTTTAGACTGGTTTGTGTTCCAGGATCACATATGCCATTACGGCCCAGTTTCACAAATGGGGCTTAGCTTAAGCCAGGACTAGGCATTAGTTAAATTGAGATATTTAAGCAACTTTTACAAAAATGCCTTATGAGAAAATATTACAGGTGTGCATCTTAACACAGCACAATGACACTGACATGTTTTAGGATATGTCAGAGCAAGATATTTTCGTCTGAGACAGCTCAAACATGCAATTTAGTCTAGGACTAGCTTAACCCTTGTCTGTGAAACTGGGAGTATATGTTTTAAATCGCCAATAATCTTTATTGTTTGTGACTGGCTCTATGGAGCTCAATTTACAATGTAATGTACACTACAGGACCTACTCAGTCTGCAAAGTATATTGAACATGTTTTTAGCACACCTTTTTTCTTCTACATTATTATTTAGTCATTTTCCTGTTCTTTGAAGGCCACTGTCCTGTGGTTACAGCCCCTAATTAAACACCAAAACCAGCTAATCAAGGCTCACTAGAAACTTCTAGTAAAGTGTGTTGGAGCAGGTCTAAGATAAAATCTTTAGCTCTTTGTAGAACATCATGATGGAATAATAGCACATATACAATAGCAAAAAATAGCACATACTAAAGCACTTGAGGCTCTTCAAAAATTCTTCAGGTGTTTTATCATTGGTTGTGCTTTAGTGTTGCTGACAACCATGTTATTCACACTATCCTGGAGGGATCCAGGAACAAGTTATTGACTATGATATTCTGGGTTTCAGATTCAAACTAACAGATGTGCGTTTGGTGGGTAAACTGATGGTGGAGCTGTTTCACAACTGCTCCATAGGACATATATCGCAGTGATTCCCAGCCACATTCCTGTAGGGCATCCAACACTGCACATTTTGCATGCCTCAGTTCAAACATACTTGATTGAGGTCATCAGGTCATCAACTCATTAGAAAAAAACTCCCAATACCTGGGTGTGTCAAAAGGGACATGCAAAATAAACCAGGAATGTGGTTTAGAAGACCTGGTTTGTGCAGCCATTCCTGTTTGAAGTTTCCCCGGCTTTCATTTCCTTTGTTCAGGAGAGTAATAGTGGGTACCCTAGAATTGGTGTCTGTGGGGGGTCTTGCATGTAAGCAAAGGAATAAAACAGGGCAGAAAGCATCCCAGCCGGCACCCAGGAGCTGGCAGGGATGATCAGACCAGTGGACGATGGCCAAGTCTGTTGAAAAACAGATTCGCCTCATTAGTCTGGGTGAATGCTCAAATGTAGGATCTTAGATACAACAAACCACTGAATGAAGAGGAAACAGACGTTTGCCATATACAGATATGTTATAAAAATGTTCACGCTTGCAGAGCATGGATTTCTGTGAAATTTTGGATGACAATTAGAATTGCGTACTTATCAAAGATTAAAACATAAAAAGTAAATGTGTGTTTGTTAGTTCCAATGTATTTCTCACGTTCTATCATATTTCACGAATGCGTGTGCGTTTATTATCATCACAGTCAGCTGGCCTTAAATTTGAGGTTGAATCGCTCAGTGAGAGTGTTGACGTGTTCGAAAATATGACAAGATGTCCTTTGGAAATCAAATTGTTTTCGAATGTTATTGTTTTTTCAATCATGGTTAAGAGTGGTCATTGACTTCATGTTGTTATATAGTCCAGCTGCCAATTTTGAGAATGCTGTTATTTCCCTATGGAGATGGAGCTTTCATAAAAACATGTTGACCTTTTATAGCCACTAGGAGATCTTTATTTCCCATAAACTCCCTGGACATTTTTACAAAACGCCCCAGGCTGTATCTCAGAACCCAAAGCCTCTTATTTTACATCTTTAAATTTGACATAATTGTACATTGAGAACCTGTCATCAGAATTAAAACTTTTTCCCTGAATGGCTAAATATCTACTGTGTGTTTATGTAGAGGGATATTCATATGACATGAGACAATAAGGCATATTTTTGTTACCACCAACAAGAGAAAATTGTAGGTTAGAATTATAATCATATTCTCTGCCTAAATATTGCAGTTTAAGCATATAGACTTTCCTTTCGTTCCTCCTCTCAAGGGATTCTGGATGAAAAGCTGATTTGGGGGGACTGAAAAGGTTGTGAGGTTGAGGGAGTAATAAAGCAGACCTTTTAGAAAACATGGATGCCACTGAAATGATACGTACTCTGCAGTTGTAGGATACGAGCCAAATGTTCCCACGGTAAAGAGGTTTTAGATGCCAAGTTTATGAGCAGGAAATGCACAACCACACAGTTACAGAATAATAATAATGTGATGTTTAAAGACGTTCTTGAGGCTTGTATTGGTTTTTGACTATAAACCATTTCTGCTAGAATTTGAATAGTGCCGGAGTAGTGTATAGGTCATTTGGGATTTTTCTGTTATGAAAAAAGACTGACAGATTTATGTAGCGTCCTATAAAATCATGGCAAACCAGATACAGAAATTGGCTTAAAATTTGAAATACTGTAGATCCGGGGACATTTTATTCTATTCCTGGATGACATTTGAAAATCTTGATATTTAAATTTTGTCCTTAAAAGGGAAAGGTTATTTCACATTTAGATTCTAAGTTTAGAGTTTTGTATATAAACTATATGTTGGTGTCATCCACAAATAACAAAAGCATTTACCTTATAATGTAGTTATCTTTGAGAGGCCTGAGTCTTGGCACATCATGATTGAATCATCTGGCTATTTGTTATTTCATAGACGCTCAATCCTAATCAATTTACAGCACACTTACAACATCAACAGCTGTCATGGAGCAATCTGAGGATAAGTGCTTTGCCCAAGTTTGAATGGGGTGCCACTTGCCAGCCCAAATCTTTAACTGCAGCGCTGTGTGTTCATAAAGATCCAGTCTGCATTGCTTGTCATCATATGAAAAGTAGGTCATTCAAGTGTTTCCTTGGAAGTGCAGCAGTGTTTCTAAATCTGCCTCATCCTTTATTCAAATTATTAGATGGCTCAAAAACACTATGGATCTGAGGTGAAATTTTAGTGAGTAATTTAAAACTGAAGAACTAAGTTCGTCTAGCTTATATTATTCATTATAGTAGGCTACTGATAATTTAAAGCAGTTTTTATTTATACATTTGGCTTTTTTCCCACAGGTTTTAAAAGACACCCAGTGTAGCCATTTTGATTAATAAATTAATGTCGACATCGGCTGTCTAAAATCAGTCATCAGCAGGGTTCCAGCACTGCTCATCTTGAAATCTCTGAAGGGCTCTTTCAAATATTTAAGCTAAATCTTATTGAGATTCCAGCAGACATCCAGCATCAAAGTGGAAAACTGCTTTCATTTAGAATTTGTGTTATGAAGCTTGGGCCTGACAGACAGGGCGGTAACTACGAGTTGAAAGGTGAAAAATAACTGGAGAAGTGGTTCTCAACCAGGGGCCTTCTGCAAACTTATACAGGCTCCGAAAGTCAAAATTACAATTGAAATAGTTCCACCCCAAAATAAAAAAAATTGCTGAAAATGTACAGTATTACCCTCAGCCAATCAGTTGAGATTGTTTCCTATTTGGAACTGATTTACAATTTCTTTTGCCCACCTATGGATCCTCTGTATTGAATGGATGCCATCAGAATAAAAATTTAATTTTCCATTTTTTAAGTGTTTTTAATCATTTTATTTCAAGTAAGTAAATTTGCTGATATGAATTACAGACAGGAATTACAGTGTGGTTGGTTTACTACCTTTGAGATATTTATTTGTATTTTTAATTATTATTTGTTTTTATTATGTCTGTATAGTTTTTCTATTTATATCTTTTTATGTTTGAGTTTTTAAGTAATAAATTTTTATGGTTTTATTTTTGGTTAACTATATAATCCTGAATCACAGAAGAGAGAAGGACCTTGAATACAGTATAAAACTTCTGTAATTTAAACTGCTTTTTTATTTTTAATTTAATGCTGATTTATATAACAACCTGCTGATATAAATGTACATTTTTACCAATTAAAATATACAACAAAATAGGCTAAAGCTGTTAACTTACAGTTTGTTGAAAATTAATAATTTACTGTTATGGGGCATTGAATACATCACTGCTGACACATAAACTTCTCTAAGATTTACTAAATCTTTCCACGTACGTTTCATTAAATACATTTTTGGTGAATTATTGCTTACTAAGATTAAAATTTAAAACAGTTTGCTAAAATTAATAAATTAGTCATTAGTGAACAGCCGGACACAAAACATTGCAGTGTGCGTAAGGCAAGCACACAAATGGGCATTAGCGAAAAGTGAGCATATTTTCGTATGAAAAGAGCATAACTATAAAACAAAATGTGTTTGTCAGAAATCCAGAGTGAACCAAAGAATGATTCCTCGGCGCATCTTGAGGTACAGGCTAACGATGGATGTCTCCACCCCCACCCCTCCTCCGTCCGCGTCTCTGCGGAGCGTGATTGGATTAAAGTCGGTTACCCTTTCCCCTCTAACCCGGTGATGCTGGCTGTTTCCTGCTTCTTCCTCTATCCAACCGCTGCTGCTGGTGATTTCGTGTTAGTTGGGCGCTGTAGCCACAGCGAGACGCAGAGCGAGGACGTCAGTGGCTTTTCACGGCACAAACCCCGAGACAGCCACTGCATTATCCCATCCAAAACCACAGCAATGCGCAGGAAATCTAGGGTATTATTATGTTTCGCTGTGCTTTGGGTTCTAGGCATAGCATATTATTTCTATTCGGGGACAACGCTGAGTCGAAAGGTAGGTTTTTCTGTTCTTTTTGTGTTGCATGCTGCTGGATCGGTGCTATTATAAGTTGTTTGGGATGACCGTGTCGAAATATTTCGTTCCTGGATAAATTAGGAAAAACAGTCACTACGGCGAGAGAACCATCACGTTTAAATAGCCAAAGTCTGCTGAGTGGACTCACACAGATAGTGTTATCTCCGTGTTGTGATTTTAGTGCAAGACTATCAAATAACCGCGTTTGTTGTAACTGAATCCAGCCAAAGCCGCTATGCTGTGTGTGTGTTTCTAAAAGGCGCATTTATTCCGAAGTCGTTTTTAAACGCTTTGCCACGCCGATTTTCTTATGAGCAAGAGCGACGTTAACTGCTTGTACAAACATGAGCTTTTCGCTTGTGAATGTTACAGAGTAATGCTGAAGCTACGCTTAATACGTGAGCTTTCAGGGGTTTTTTTTCCCCAAATTTGAGGGCTAGTATTTAGTCTTGAGACTTCTTTCTGGGGTTAGGGACTATGATTTTTCTCCGTGACTCGAATCTTTTCACTGAAAGATTCGTTCAGACTCCGTCGGTGACGCTTTCTGCAGATTACGTCGTCGCGCCAGTAGGAGGCGACACGATAGAGTATGATTTTGTGTCTTTGAATCGTTCACGACTAAAACGTTTTATTTAATTTTTATTGCACTTTGCGACAGTCTACTAATTAGTAGTAGTATAGAGATCTATTGAGTTAATTTTAATAAATGTTTAAGCATATCTGAAGTGTAGTGATGTAGTGTTAATGTGCAAAGTTTCTGGTTTTAGTTGCTTTCAGTTATTTTAACTGCACAACTTTATTATTGTTCTGTCTACCTATTGGGCTGATAAATCATACATATAACCTATTAACAGGAAATGGCTTATTTCCACATTGAAAATTAAAGCGTGTATAAAATCCCAGTTCATTTGGACTGTGCTACATGTCAGACTGTTGTAACACCGCAAACAATTGTGAACTGACTGTTGTATAAAGACAACAAAAAAAGACAACAGATTTGCATTTAAATTATAATTATTTGTCACATACACAGTCATACACCGTGCGATATGCAGTGAAATGCTTAGACAACTGCTCAGACCTTAAAATAAAAGACTATGAATAGGAAATAAATATGAAAAATAAACTAGTGTAAATTAGACTAAGAAAGAATACAAATATAAAATGAAAATGAAAAGAAATACCTGTACAGCACAATATAAGAAACATATGAATAAATACAGAATTTACAAAGTAAAATAATAGAAAGCAGATGCATAAATAAAAATGGTAATATCCAGGGGCTGTAACTTTTGATCTCGAGAAGTTGTATGTCTGTGTATCTCATTAACCATCACTTGATAGTGTGTACATATTGCACATTTTGAGTGAGGGTGGTGTACCATGAAACCACACTTTTTAGTAACATACCATCTGTCTCGAAGGAAGGAAGCAGAAATGCCTTTGCTCACAGGCAGATATTCAGCTCGTGTACTGCTCTTTATATTAAATGACATGTACTGTCTTGAGGATTTGTTGTGTTTCATGCTTTGTTTCCATAGCTGTCCATCAGCCACAGTCAGCCAACTCATTTTCTATTGTGAGTGCATTTGATATTGTGATCAAGGCACAATGAGGTGAATGGACCGCTGCACATTTGGGAATTGCTCCCTTATGTCACCCTGAATGTATATTACTGAATCTAACGCTGTTGTTTGTAGATTAGAGTTTGTTGTTCACAAGTTTTTATTGTCCTGATACTGGAAACATTGCATGGCTAGTCTAGAATAGAAATATACTGAACTTCAAAGACCTTGCTGTTTAGATGCTTTCTCCACTGGTTAATTGCTGCTTTTATCATATTACCTCATAATGTATGAAGACGGGTGCTTGTGGATTGGTTTTTAAAGCTTCATGTAGTGTAGCATAAGCAAGTGGCTGAACAGCTGGTTAGCGCTCCTTCATCCGGTTCGGGGCACTTCATGTTGATTCCTTCCCTACATTGAATGAGACATCGATGCTGCATAGTTTGGTGCAGCTTGCGTTCACTTATATCCTTAAAGTTGCACTAGTGAGTTTATTTTATTGAAGATTTTAACTTCACCTGACCTTTCCCTTGTGTCCTTGTGCATTAATTTCGGTGAGAGCTGTGCTAGTTACGCAATAGATTTTAAACAGATGTCAAAAATCGTGTCTCAGCAAGGAAATGAGTTACTGCAACCAGCGAGGGTGGATGACTGCCCCGGGATGGTGGGGTTGCACAGATGCTCCTCACGGATTCTAGTACCTCAGTTATGCAAGGGTCAGATTTTGAATATTTTCTCTACTGGATTGCTTTTTGGAGCCTCGGATGCGGGCGGGATAGGAAAACAGGAGGCTTTTATCTCCACAGAGAAATGCGTTTGATCTGATATCTGCTCCACAACACAATTATTGACATGCTGATTGTTCTGCCCCTGTTGGCAGGATTACAGTGGCGGTGTTGGGATGGGGCCGAACTGCTTTCAGTCACTTGTTCAAATCAAAGCTTGTTAACATCAGGATGAACCAAAGTGCATGACAGATTCGGTCAGCTCTCACAAAGCTGTGTGTATCTTCCTTTTTTCTTTGTTCTGCCTTTTGATACCGGAGGAAAGTAAGCCATTTGGGTCTGATGAGTGTCCTTCATGTGAATTTGTATTGAGAACAGATTGATTATTTTGAGCGGTTGGTAATGTTGATATTTTAGAGAACAGGATCTCTAAAATGAAGCTGATCTATATAGTTGGGTTTCCATCCAAAGTTGCAAATTGGAAATAATGTATAACTTGTGAAGAAGCATCCAGTGAATCAAAAAGAGAACAAAATCCATTTGCTTCCTGATGAACTGGCTCTATAAATTAATAAGAAAACCAGCAAAAGCTACTAAATATTATAATTTTCTTGTATAATAAATTATTTGCCCCTCAGAGCAAGCAGACAAAAAAATGAATGTTCATTGCTTTCGGTGGTGGATCCCTGCTGTTTGGGAAGGTAGTCGAAGACCATTCTCAGAGGCAATTATACATAAATAAGCCTACTTTAGTGACACACTTTTTGACCATAACATTTCAAATGTCACAAGACTTTTTTTTTTGTTAAATGTTTTGTTTGCATTAACCCTTATTCACACATTTCAAAAACAACCTCGAGGAGTGAGCATAAAAAAACTTTATTTGTATCACAATTTTCCATTTCCATCACTTTTTCCATCATTCTTGAAAATGTGCATTAAAACAATGATGTAATATAGCTAATGTTATCACATGAATAATTCAATGCAACTGTTAAACAGAGAATGCAAAGTAATAAAAATAATAAAGGGGTATCATTGGCGTTTTCAGCATTTTCTAAATAAAAGTCCATCTTTAGGGCTTTGGTAATTGTTTAATTGCCTACTACTAAATAACGCACATGTCAAAGAGCTTTAACAGTACCCCAGTCAGTTCTGTGTGGAAGAACATCCTGGACGTTGATATATGAGGTTACGTTTTACTCAACAGAAGGTGAATTGGGTTTTAAAATTGAAGGGCAGTATTTGAAGGCTTC
>JAUCMT010000024.1:7725953-7740636 GCA_032357475.1 Enteromius thamalakanensis | reverse complement strand
ATACAGGAATTCAGTTTGTGATGCTGTGTGTGATTAGTAGTTCTTTTGCCTTTTAAAAGACATTAAACAGTCAGTCCTGTACTTTTTCCCCCCTACAATAGGTTGATTACTTGTGATCCTATTTCTGGTGCTGCATTTTGTCAAAATGAAGCAGACCTGGTATATATGTAGTACAAACAAGTTAAGTGCATTTGGAAAATGTGTACCAGATTCAATCGTTTTTTTTTTTTATTAAATTATATTAAAATAACTGAAGCTAGACCAAATTTCCACATTGTCCAAATTAGGCATGTCACGATACTGGTATCGAGTACTGCCCGGTTCACGGGCATTTTCCAAAATCAAAGTGATTGTCCTTATCCAATTGTTAGTGAGGACTTTGGAGTGAGCAGAGCACGTTTGGAATGCACTTGTCAAAGGGAGCGATGCAATTTCCTCATTATCTTCAGGTGGGATAACGAATAGTGTGCACCAGCATGTCATAAATGTCTTTTTATTGTTGCAAACTGACATACGTTTTATATTTGAAAATGTTTGTAACATATGCTTATATAAAAAAAGTATGTGCAATATATGTATAAAATTGTATACAAGTAATACTAGTATAGTGACATGCCTAGTCCAAATTAACAAAGTTTTTATACATTTTTCTGTATAAAGTGTGTTTTTTTTAAACAAAGTAGCATATTTTTCTATATATATATATATATGGATTTAATCCAATATTTATGTCATGTCATTGATTTAAAACAATGTACTAATTTAAATCAGATTTTTTTTGGGGTTTAATAATCTATATTTATATGATTTATATTATATAATATATATCCCTCAGCCTACTGCAGAACTTTGTAGATCGAGATAGATCTATTAAAACACTGTTAGAATAAATTGAATTCAGCTGTCAGCGCTATGAAGGTTTCCCATCACTGATCAAATTGAATCTTTAATTAAGCTCTGTTTCACCTGCTTGGAGACAGAGGCCGGTCTGTGACTCATTTCATTCCTCAGCTCACAGCGTGACTGCTGATTTCTGGGTGTGACTGGGTTGAATAATTGTCTCAGTCGCCAGCAGGTGAGGCTGAACCTGCCTTGAGTTTTTCCATCCATGGGGAGTCGCCGTGTCAGGTGGTAACTGGCAGTCTTACCCGAGTCATACACACTCAGACACATGACGGAATGGCACAGCTGGGCAGAAAACACAGAGCCACAAAAACAACAGTTTAGGTCTGGAGCTGTTGGATGGATCAAACAGTAAAATGTGTTTTGAATTTTTCATAACTACCATTACAAATATTTACATCCATCAGTCTTCTACAGAGCCTTCGTTGTTTTTAAAGCTGTATGATAGTCTTTGTGTGAGGAACGAATTCTGCATTTAGGCTGAGCTACGTGAATTGTACGTGAAGCTAAATGAATTGAACTGATCTATATCAATACATGCTATGGATGTATAGCCAAATGTAATGAATTTTAATGAATAACTATTTAAGGTTTGTTCTGTTTATAATATATTATATTATTATTGTATGGCTATTATATTGTTCGTATTCATTTATGGTGCGTTTTTGTCATTTGTGGAGCTTGACATCCACAGTATTTATTATACTGGAAACAGTGGCCAGGATTTACTTCAGAAAGATTTAAAATGACCTGAAAGTGATCACAATTTTTATTTTTGAGTGAATAAATGTGGCTTTACACAAAGAAAAGTGTTTTTCTCACTCATTGAATCATTTTGGGTTCCTCAAAGACCTTTTCAGCGAATAGTTTAAAAATCTGTTATTTTCTTTGTGTGAAGCACATTTAGAGTAAAAAACATTTTCTGACAAAAGTTTTATGAATGTTGAAACCTCTTCATGGAACCATAGAGGCCAATAAAGAACCTTGTTTTTTTTTCTTTAAGAATGTACATGATGTCAACCTATTCTGTACAAACATGCAGAGAAAACCAAGCTGGGCACGGATGAATATAGGGATTGAAAGAACTGCTTGGAGCAATATGCTAGAATATAGTGCATTAAACCTGTCTTCACCTGTGCTGTCAATAAGCTTCCCAACCAATAGTCAGCGGTTGAGGTAATGCACTGATTCCCTTGCTAAATATATTACAGTTTGATGCAAATGAAGGATGTCTGTTAATTGCTTCACTCTTTCTGCCTTGGCAGCGCAGAGTAGGATTAACAAGATTATTTTAGGAAGTGTCAAGTGATATTTGTGGTCAAAGGAGTTTTTACCGCATTGAAAATGTAGCCCTCACATATGGGTTTGTCAAAACGTATGACGTTGTGCATTGAGCTTTGATGAAAAATGTTTTTGATTTGTTTTGACACCCAACCATGGATTGCAAGTGTGTGCCCTGCTCCTGTTGTAGCACAGCATTGTGGAAACTCATTTGTTCCACCCTGTAGCACACAGTAATGAAGGGATAAAATAGTCCTTTTATTTTGTGCTGAGGTGAATTGCATCTTCTACGTGTTCCTGGCAGCTGACGATGACAGCGGTCGCTTGCGTTAAATAGACGTCATTCGCTGACATGCCATCTTCTTGTTTCTGCCTAAAGTATTTTAATAAGGTTTTAATGATTGATGATGCTTCCTGTTTTTGAATTTAATTTATAGCAGTGACCTTGTTGTCATAGCAGATTGGTGTTTAAATATGTCAACCAGTGAATTGACCAAATAAGTATTGAAGAGCTTAAGAAACTGCAGTTCTAAAGTGGCACTTTTCATGAATAAGGTTTCTCACATTTCAAGGATGCATGATACTTTAGATACAAGGTAATGTGGTTTTGAAATATTCGGAGGTGTTTTATTATTTACTTTTATTTTTAAGCAGTTACAAGGAAGTCCTCTAAATAGTGTTGCAAAAAGCACTTTTTATCAAAGCAATAACTTTTAAACAAAACTTCAATACATTTTCTTTTTTAAAGAATGAGAACCGAGCCTGGTGAATGTGGTTGTAGATTAAGCCTCATTTAAAAAAAATTAACAAACTAATTGCCATGCTGCAGAAAAGATCCCAAGTACAGGTAGATGTTACTTCAGGTGTAACGATTTCTTTTATTATAATCAATTTACAATTGAATGAATGAAATTTAACCTGTTTGAGCAGGCACAATTAAAATAAAGGTTACTACAATTAATTAAATATCAGCAGAAACTGGTTTGTAATACTTACAGACATGAATATATCAAAACAATGTATTTTATACTTGGTTTAGAAACCATGTTATCTGTGCCTTGAATGTTTAGCTGGAAAAGCCGTAGCAGGACACTAAAGACTAAACCCCTCAAAACATGAAATGATGAATGAAGATCGATTGCAAATTTTGTGTTTTCCGAGCACTAAACCCGGTTATCTGGCATGTCATTGCCAATAGCTCATAATAGGTCATGAGCTGTAGAAGACGACCAGCTGCTGAGGGGAAGCTCCGTGAAGCTTGGCAGGACGATACTCTGTTCTCAGCGTTCTCTCACACCTGCTCCCTCGCCCCGCTGACCCAAGAGCCAAATTTCCCTAACATGAATCACAATCTGGGTCAGTGAAAACTCAGCAAAGGCGTCATGATGCTTTGAGTTATTATAGCTCTGGGAATTGTAACATTACTTGTTTTATATTAAAATCATTGCTTCATGTCAGTGGCTCTAACATATTTGACATAGCTGATCACCTTTTGCTGACAGGTTGATTTGAGACAATATTACGTTATGTGTAAAATAGTAATAAGTGATTATTAGTATTAATTTTTACAGTGGAACATTTGTGGGTTTAACCACGTTTTCTTGGGCTGGTGCACCAGACTTTGGTCCAAGTGGGCTTTGGAAGTGGCTCTGCGATCCCAATGTGCTCTGCTTGTCCAGACTGCACATTTATTTACTTCTGACCTTGGCAGAGGGTCGGGCGTGAATTATTACTAACTCTTTTTGTGTGTGGTTGTTTGTTACTTGTTGGCTTGGCCTTGACACGATTGACAGAATACCCGTATTTTCCAACATTTGTTATCAAGGGAGCAGAAATGAACTGACTGTTTTGTTGATGCCAAAGCCTTCTGTAGATTGGGTAATCTCCACCAGCTTTCTGTTGGCTCATGGCCGTGGTATGCCCTGGTTTAGTGGGAATGTTGTATGCTCAGGCTTTCTTCTTGTGTTCATGGTCTGTTTGGTTTTCACAATACCAAACTTTCAGTAGTTGGTACCAGTGGAATTTCATGATTCTTGGTACCAATTTAGATGCTGTAGCTCCTTGTATATCAGGTACAAATATAAGGATCTTTAATAATCATAGAAAACCAGTCTGAATCATCTCTTTAAATTGCAAACACAAGTTATACCCTGCCTTCATTGATTTACAAGCACGAAACCAGAGGAGTTTGAACAAAGACTGTCTTGGTTGAATTTCTTAATAAATGCCCATTTGTAATACAATTCCTTCATTCTTCCATGTTCAAACTCTTTTGGTTACCTGCTGCTATAATAATACATTCACGTGGTGAAGTCAGACAATAATAACTTTGTGACTACAGATTACTAAAAGAGTTTCAGGTTCAGGGGACAGTCATCAGAAAGCACTCAAAATGGACTTTAATGAACAGCTTGCACTAAACAAGGACTAAGGTTTTTTGCTTGTCACAAAGATTACTGTAATTTCCATAATAGGTAAACACACAGTTGTTTTCACTGATCTTGCTTGAATGTTTTGACCACATTTGGCCATCAAGTTGTTACAGTTGGTGTTTGGTCCTAATAACAGTGTGAAAGCACTTGGTATTGTGGTTTAAATTTGACTTTTTGAGCGTTGACTTTTTGTCTTCCTGTTCTAGTGAATATATATTAGGCTACTCTTAATGAATAATGTGATTTTATATTTAAAAATTGCTATAATTTCCTTTCATTGTTAAAGCATCCAATACATTCAATCTGTGCTTTCTCTTTTAAAAGCAGATTATAGCTTTGGAGTGTTCCCTTCATTTGATTATCTGCTGCTAGAATTCCCCTTAAAAGAAATGAGTAAATGTGATCAAACTAGGAGGGGGAAAAAACAGATGCAACACAAGCTCCTGGTCATGAGATCTGTAGTTACTACAGCAACTAGACTGAAAGGAACTTTTTTGTGCTATTAAAATTGGACCTAATTCAACGTAGAGTAAATTAGATTTGAAGTAATAAGAGTTTTTAGGTTTGGATATATCTGGCAAAAATATAATCTTCTGTCCATTTTGGAGTCTGCATGAAGAAAAATGACTTGATACAACAGCCATACCTTAACTTGCTCATAACCTGTTTCTCTTTAGTTTGTTTTTCAATTGCCATTTTAGCCAATTAGTATGCCTTAATGCTCATGATCTGTTCCTCTCTTTGATAGGATGACTGGAGTGGCATTAATTCAAACAGAATTCAATCACACAGCAATGCAGATGACAAAGCCCACAGCCTAGAGACCCTTCCTCCAGGTAAGAGCCAACCTGACAACCCAAGTGCATAATCAGCTCATGTCAGGATTAGCCCGCTCTCATAATTCAAGTTTTCTTTTTCCGTCCCAGATGAATAATGGAGCGTTTCTTCTTAAGGAAACGCTCAAAGATGGACTTTAATGAACACCTTGCGTAAAACAGGGCATCAGGTTTTTCTTATCCTGTAAACAGAACTTAACTATGAGGTTTTCTGCAGAAGTAGGTGTAAAGGTTTCACTTAAGGGCACCTAAAATGCATGAGAGTGATTTGAGAGTTTTTATTTTTTTATATAACTGGCCTGAAGACAAGAACTCTGTATCTTCACACTTTATTTCCTTTTGGTAATGTACTCCTTTGTGATCTAACCAAACTGCTCTGCTTAATGCATTATGCCTTAGATATTAACATGTGCTTTTTATAGACTTATAAAACAGTATTGTAGTATGGTTGCAAATGCATTATTTAGCTCATTAGTTTCTATGTCATGCAATCGCTCTGTAACTGGGGTCCATGGAGAGCTGTTCTATTAAATTTGTCATGAACATCAGATTACGTTCATGTCTCGTAGCATGCATTACAATATGTTTCCTGTCTGTTGTTGTTCTCCCAGGCACTGATTCGGGGAATCATCAGTAGTTTCTTGTCTCCTTGCGTTACTCTTGTAATTTAGGTCACCCAAAAGATTCCCATGAAGCAAAAGAGTCACCCAGGAGTACCTGATTTCATCTGTAATAATTAAAAGAACAGATTTAAAGTGATAGTGTGCTTAAAATTGCCTTCTGCTCACCTCATGGTGTTCCTGGTAGATTTTTCCTTTTGAAGAACATAAAGAAAAAAAGAAACTCATACAATGAGCTTTTTCATTTCTGAGTGAAAATAGTTTCTCGACTATTTTTGAGTCACAGCATGCACACTCACAGATATATAATATATACATAATTAAGCCAAACAAGTCAATTTTAATTAAAGCTGAAAGAACCTAAAAATATGTATTTGAAACAGATATGATGGGGAAAAACTATGTGTGGCGCTAATTGCATCACTGCAATTTGCATTAAAATCATGTCCAAAATAGTAAAATTTTGATTACATCCAAATTATGTTGGATTTTGTGAATGAGTCACTAGCACTGAATTTCTGTTTCCCAGATGTTTTTCTCAAAATCATATTTGTTTATAATGCTCGTTTGGTGCACCAATTAAATCAAGAAGGTCTGGAATAAAAACTGAATTTTTAGTAATATTAAATGTGTATATATAATTTGGCATCAAAGCATGAAGTATGTGCTCGCTGTGAGTAGGACTGAGGAATAGATCACGTTACACATGTAGTGTTTCTTCCTGGAAAGTGGTGATGTTCACACTCTTCCTCCCGCTCCTCGGCTATGTGTGCTTGCTACATGTCGGAGAGCACTTTGTCTAGAATCTTGCAGTGTCAAGTGAAGTGTGGAGGTCGCAGCTGAGACGCTCTGTTCTCCTTTGAGCAGCTAATTAGTTTGATGACAGCCCCTACAGTCCTCTGCTGTGGGACGAGCTATCGACCTCGCACAAGGAGAGTTTGTGTTTTTTTTCTGGGTTTTCTCGCTGAGCTTTCAGCTGCGTTATACATCGTATTGGAGATGCCAGACTTTGATTCTTTACTCTAGCTTTCTGTGGGCATCTCTTTTTTTTTTACCTATATTACAGGCCTGAGCTATAGAGATGACCTTTTTCTAATGGTTCTGTCCCAGCCATCACATAAGGTGAACTTTTTAAATTGTGTGACAGGGCTGTTCTAAATGTGGCTGTCACCCTTTGGTGGATCAGTGCATTTGGTGCATTGCAGTTCAGGATAATTAACCTCAGATTTCATTAACTTATGCTTCCTAGATTACATCACTGTTGTGCACAGAGCGTAACGTTGATCTGTTGACGCCTGTGCATTTTGATTTACCTGCCTCTTGATTTTTACAAATAAATCACAGATTCTAGTGCGTAGCGTATTGGTAAAGTGCTAGTATGTTTTGCTGATGAAAGTTGAACTTTTGAATTCTCCCAAATGGCTTGAATGGAGACTCTTCATCTGCTTGAATTAATCTTTTATGCTGTCTTTGCATGTTCAACACGATTAGTTGGCAGAATCGAGAGCGGGTCCCCTTTAGTACCTTTCAGGGACATTTATGGGTTCCATAATGTTGACAAATGATCGGCGGTATTACACTTCAGAGTATTTGAATTCACCTTAAAGGTTTTACCATTGGGACATGTAGACTAGTTAAAAAGACAAGGGTGTACACTCCAAAACAAAACAAAATATACTCTTACTTCAAGTTCACACTGGAAGTTCTTTTTTTGTATTGGTGGTGTTGTGTATTAAAATGAATAATTATATTTAGTTAGTTTGTTAAAAGCTTACATAGTACTATGTTTAATGTGTAGTGTATAGAAATTAACGTGTGTCGTGTATAACAAAGTGTTTAAGACTCAATAGATCATATCTAAGTTTGGCTTTTGCTTTTGGTTCTGCTCCTAATTTAAAATGTTGTCCCTTGTTCATTAACAATTCCTGTGGCACTGGTCTTGGCCTTTGAATCAATGTTAGCGCTCTGCTGGATAGCTGGCATCAGTGGCATGTAATTCTCACTCAGGTCGGCCTAATTATAATGCGGAAGATGTTTGCCAGAGCCCTGCTAAATTAATTGCTTATAGTCTTTTGTAATGATTGATAACATAATCAAATTCTGCCACATGTTTCTGAGGTCTAAGTATCATCGTAGCCATCTCTGCCATTTAACTCAATGATATGTTAACGTGAGATGTGACTAACATCAAAATGGGAAAATAACACTTTTGTTGAGAAAAAGCTAAGCTTGTAGTTGGGAAATCATTTAAGGCGGGCTGTTATGGAATGGCTCCATTTGGCAAACATCCTCGTATATTATCATTTGGCAAATGTCGTCTTTGACAGATTCACCTGGGTTGTAATCAACTAAAGATGTCTAGCCAGCTCTTTTCACGTTCTTTTGGGCGACTGTGATTTATAATGTAATAATGGGCAGCAGCGCATTCAGGGTTTTTGTCTTGGATGTTTCTAAGAAACATGAGCATTTCGTTCAAAAACTTGAGTACACCTTTGTTCTTTAAATTGTAGTGTGGAACTTTGTCTTTGGTAAATGACAAGCCTCATGAAGTGAGATGGGCATCTTTGGACATGTACTTTTTCTGACAAATTGATAGTTTGAGAGTTGTTTGAATGGAAAGTAGCTTATTCAGTCAGTATGTTACAGCAATCAATCCACAGTATTTGATTTACTTGTACAATGGGTAAAAGTAAGCCTTTTGGTGGAAATGAAAAGAAAAGCTATTTATTTGTTCTTTTTTTTTTGGTGATGTTACAAATATCTAGGTGTTCTTTTTGGATTTAGTTTTTTGTCTGACGTCTAGTGTTGAATAATTTTTGTCACTTTTTCAGGGAAGGTTAGGTGGCAGGACTTCGACCAGGACCTGTACGTGGGAGCTACAGTGGTGAGGCCAGGGCAGGATCCCTACGCCCGCAACAAGTTCAACCAGGTTGAGAGTGACAAACTCCGAATGGACCGCAGTGTCCCTGACACCAGACATGACCAGTAAGTCCCAGTCGAGTTTATTTTATTTTTCATTCAGAAACAGAGCTTTGCTTCTTGTTCAGTTCTCTTTATTAAAATGAGCTAATGCTCAACTCAGTTACTCAGTAAACTTTATTTACTTTATTCGTTACATGCTGTCAGTTTAATTAGTCTGATAGTTTACTTAAATTGTTTGCATTGGGACAAAATTGAATGATCTTTATCTGATTGTGATTTTTCCTATAATGCTTCCATAGGTAAATGTTAAAATTTAAATAAGGAATATTTGAATCTGGGCAGTTGAATTATTAGAAAATAATGCACACCCATGGTGTCAATGTTGTCTTTGTTGAAAATATATAATAACAAAGTTTTAGTTTTAAGAAGTTTCTTGCACCTAACAAAACTGAATTTATTTGATCAGAATACATTTCCAAATATTATTTGTTTATACAGTATATAGTTTTTATTTTTATCTTGTTCCTGTGTTGGCAGAGATGAATTTTTAGCAGCCATTACTCCAGTCTTTAGTGTCACATAATCCTTCAAAAATCCTTATTTGGTGCTCATGAAGCATGTATGATAACCGCCGTGAAAATACACTGTAAAAAATGACACTGTGAAAATGCTACGGTAAAAACCCATTAAATGGTTAACGGTAAATTTCTGTTAAATTTAGACCGTAAACTGACATTCCTAGAATTTCCTGCATTGCCTTTAAAATTTTGTTTGAATTTGATGTTTTTTCTTTGAAATAACTATTTCCTAGTTGTTGTTTTTTTGTATCAGTTATGTTTATTAGGGTTGTATGTTACATGTAATGTTGTTTAATGAATGTTCATTGCACATTTCAGTTGAATAATTCTTACCATGATGGTGTTTAGTGTTTGTGTGAATGACACTGAACACCTTCTATATATGTTGCTATTTAAAAGCTACTTCTGATGGGCCTTGGTTAATCATGTGACTTGCTCATCACCGCCTCCATTTGGTAGTTATCAGTGTATTTCAAAGGTTCAAAATAGATTTCACAACTTTAATAGGTTGGTATATTAACATTATACCAGTTATATAAATTTATAATAAATCTTTCTTACCACAGACCTTTAAATGTTAGCATATGTGCAAATAAAATATCACTTTGTGCAAGCTTGCTTGTTCTTTAGACAATAGCAATAAATTTCTCGCCACAGAAGCTGGAATGGCGTTTAACACAAACAAACAAACTTTATATAATAGCTACTGTAGTAGTTCGCTGTAAGAGATTCCATTGAATTAACTTGATGTCTAATTTTATAATTTACTCAGTTCTGTTGAATTACAGTTTGGTTTAAGATGCCCATTTTCAATGTGTAGTGACACTTTTCATACTTGAATTAAGTTTAGTAAAAGCATTATTTAAAGCTAAGTTACTCACATAGCTAAACATTAGACTCATGCTGCTCGGCACAAATCTAATTAAACCCGTTTCCTTTGGTTCTGTTGAGTATTAAAGCACCCTTTCCACTAATAATGGACTGTTCATGTTACACTGAGCATTTGCCTCACTATGTAAGGTTTTTCCAATGCCTAATTTATTATGTGGTGTGCCTTACTTTACAACACATAGCGAATGTGAAGAACAGTGTCAGTGCTTCTTTGTGATAAAGCCAGTCAAAATTAATGTGCTAAATTAATTTCGGATTCTCATAAAGAGAGGCCTGTCATTCGATGAGAGACGCTTACACAGCACAACGATAGGGAAATGCATTAAAAGCACTTCTCCAGCAAATCAGGGAGTCTTTCAAAACTTCATCTTCATCTGTCTGTCGGTCACAGTGTCCTTGAGGTGGCGAAGTGGCAGATTGTCTTCGGGCTTAAATGGCTGTCAGATGTCAAGGCAGGTTTGACAATATAAGTAGAGCACTGAATGTATAAGTGCAAAATAAGGAGTAGTTTAAATGGAGAATGAGCTTGTCCTCTTAGGTGCAGTAAATGGTTTTGGCTGTTATGAATCTCGTCAGCTGTAACATACTTGTGTTTAAGTCTCGCAGGGGAAAGTCATTTACTACTGAGTGGGCATCTGAAGTAACTTCATATTTGCTGACGACACGAGTGGGAATATCTGGACACTCATTTTTTCCTCTGATAAATTGGCCACTCACAGTTCTCTGCATCAAATAATGTGTTGCATATGTTTAGTTAAGCCTTTTGGTTGCAAAAGGTTTACTTTGCATCTGTGCATTTTAGGATCCGTTGTAAGAATTGTTTACAAGCTGTGAAATACCCGGTAAGATGTCCACATTTGTTTCTCCTTTGTACTGTACTATGTACTGTGTTGTTTTTTTTTTTTGTATGTTTTTTTCTCTTTCTCTCTCTCTCTCTCTCTCTCTCTCTCTCTCTTTGATAAAAGGACTGTAGAAGTTGGTCTGAATTCAGTTAAAGAGTTTTGCTAGCTGGGGCTACTTTTTTGATGTTAGAAAAATGCTTGACCACCCACATTTGCACCTTAACAATGCCTCTTCAGTGTTCTCCAACTTACTCGTTCGAAATTTTATTTATAACAAGTTTCATAAGCATTTTATTCCTTTAAAACACACGTTTTAAAGGTAAACTGCCAATCAAAAGTTTGGAATTGTATGGTTTTTAAATAAAAGGATCGCGAAGGATGTAGTTACATGGGCAAAAAAATACAGTTCGTCAGAAATTTTGTGAAATATTTAAATTAACTGTTTTCTGTTTTAAAATGTGATTTATTTCTTAATTTTCAGCAGTTATTACCCAAGTCTCACATGATCCTTGCATTCTAGTCTGATTTGCTGATCGAGGAACATTTAGTATATTTGTCATTTTTATTATCTGACATTTCTTCTTATTTTTTTTTTAATATTGACAGTTTATGCACAAATGTGTTTTTCAGGATTCTTTGGCAAATAGAAAGTTTAAGAACCACATTTATATTAAGTAGAAATCTTTTGTGGCCATAAATGTTTTTACTGTTGTTCTTGATCAAAATTAAATGCATTCTTGCTAAATAAAAGCTTAAAGAGTAAGTTTACCAACCCCAAACTTTTGAGACAGACTGCTTTGTTTTATAGAGTCAGACAGAGAGAAAAAAAACAAAAAAATAAAAAGCAACACAAAGTGGTAGTGCAACTGATTGATTGATTTTTTATTTTATTTATTTATTTTTTTTTCTTTTACACAGAACCGTGCAGTTAAAATATGGCTTAATTCTCGAGTTTCAAAAAGCTTCAGGATCCTTAGAAGTATTATCTGGTCCCCTGAACATATTGTAACGTCATTAGAGCTGCACTTAGCGGAGACTGTATCGATTGCGTGAGAAAACGTGGTTTCCATCAAACACTCATGTTACTACTGTTTTATAATAACCAGATGTAACTGCCTTTTGTTGTGATCGAGACAGCCTAGATATCTTCACGAAAAAAAATCTTGTGCATCTTCCCCAGAAACACATTTCCCATTTCTCACAGGGCGGATGTAAAAGCTGTGGGGGGGCTTGGTTGTGCTTAAATGAACATAAATTGGTCCCGCAGCCAGTCGTTGTCTCTGAATTAGCTGTCGTGAACGTTATGATGAATTAGTGCTCTTTTTTTAACTACCTGATGTTAGGCAGAAACTAATTGCTCTGAATATTTCAAGCATGATATTTGCAGGAAAACAGTGTGTTCTTAAAAATTAAGTTTTATCACATTTATGGTCTTGATTGTCATTTTTATTCAGTATTAATAAAATAGGATTTGTGACACAACCTAGTAAGATTATTAAACTTATTAATTGTTCAGCGCACATATTTATGTATTTATTTAATTCGCTGCTCATTCTACAATCAATGAATATACCGTACATTTATGTCAAATGATAAGTCATAATCTACTGTTGATGAATTATTACATTAAGTTCTGGTGTTTATATTGTAAAGGTATACAGTAGATGGGTGAAATCATGCACATTTTGTCTCCCTCGTTTTAAACTGGTAGTGGCCCATATTTCAAAATAAGAGTCCTGGTGTATTTGTTTGTAGATACCAGAGTCATGGCCTGCATTACATATAGAATTATATGTTATATGTAATTATATCTTTTAGTATTTTGGTCACGCAAAAAGTTTACTAGTATCCCCACAACAATCCATTTTTAAAAAAACATTATTACTTCATAAAAATTTCAGTCAACATCTGTTGAGCGTTTTTATATTTTAAATGTTAGATTTTCCAGTTGAGTTTATGTGTAGACATATGGTATAAATTGTAAAGTTTAAGTAAACAAGTTTTTAAAACTCTACAGATACCCTGCAGATCTGTAGATGTTTCCCAATAAAGCAAAGACATTAGTTCTGAAAAAATATTGTACATTTCTTCATTTATGTTGCTTGGATCTTTGCCATTTTCGCTACTTTGTATGGTTAAGTTTGGTTTAATTGTGTGTTGTAGTTATATAACACTTGTGGACAAGGCATTCATTGGTCTATTAAAAGCTTTATAGAGAAACATTGAAAGCAAAGTGGGCAGGAAAGCGCTACTCAAGCATTCACCACCATCGCATCGGTCTGTGGTCCTGCCACAGCCCGCATGTGGACTGACACATCTGTTTGAAGAGCGCAGCATGTGGGGTGAAGGTGCAGACTGTTAAGGTTGGCTAGCAAGTGCTGTCTACTATTGTTTCTACTGAAGGCCTGCAGTGCATAGCTTGGCTCCCATGACTCGCTGATTTACTGCTGACATGCAGGAAGACTTGTCATGAGCAGGGCAGCCCTCTTGTCACTTCTCCGCACTACATAAACAGGCAGCTTGGGAGATGCTGCCCTCTTAGGAAATTACCCTCCCATTGCACACGGATGAACTTGACCCTTAATTAAAAAAAATAAAAACATTTTTAAAAATAGTCCTATGCAGTACTGAAAAACACAACACTAACTTGAAGTGATTTGAGGTAGCAGGAAGGGATGTTGGTTGTTGGCGTGACAGTGTTGTTTACTCTGTACTACGGCAGGTCACTTGGACAGTTGGCAGTTCCTGACTTTAAGGAGTCTACTTCCCACTTTGATATGTCAGTGTACAGTTTAGGAACTGGATGTTTTTTTCCCAGCTCGTAGTTCCAGGAATTTCAAGGGTAACTTTTGCCACTGTATTGTGATGTAAATAACTTGGTGACTCTTCACCGTTCACACAGGACACATTCTTTCGTCCTTGCATCTGCTTTTGCTGTTTTTAGATTGTTTTTCTAAATTAATCTGTGTTAGACTGACATTATTGGCAGCTGTGGCATCTCACACAATAAACTGAGAAAGAAACCACCACTAGAGTCCAGCATCCATCTGGATGATGCGATGGCAGTTACAGGGCAAGTGCACTGACCACACCAGCTACAGGTGGAGAGGAGAGAGAGATACAGTACAGCCAATCAATGGATGGGGATTATTGAGAGGCCATGATAGATTGGGTGTCATGCGTACATTTTTTTTTTTTTTTATGACCGCGGAGAGTCATGGCATCGGTTTAACGTCTCATCCGAGAGATGGTGCTCTTTTGACAGTGAAGTGTCCCTGTCACTATATTGGGGCATTAGGACCTACACAGACCACAGGGTGAGCACCCCCTGCTGGCCTCACTAACTAAAGAAACATAAAGAAGAAAATATATATATAT
>JAUCMT010000024.1:7705330-7720943 GCA_032357475.1 Enteromius thamalakanensis | reverse complement strand
CCACACAAACTCTATATACAGTATATATATATATATATATATATATATATATATATATATATATATATATTAGCAATAAGCAATAAGGTTGAGCTTTCTCATGAATAAAACGCGGCTAAAGGCTGTTGTTACTGTAGGCACGACAAAAGCGGATAATATGCAATACATAATTATAATACATTAGATAAGTATTATGTATTATTAGGTTATTATATTCATTGCCACACATAATGCATTACCAATGAAACAATTTCAAGGAATCTGCTAATTTTATAATGCATTTGAACTTCAGTTTACAATTACCTAGGGCAATATACAATGTAAATTACGAAAACCTATCTAAATGCTTCAAGTGTTAAAATATTAATAACTGTTACATATACATTTCCACTTTCTGCTTAGGGGAACTTCTATCTTAAGATGTTATCCGCAGTAAATCCCCCATAAAGCAATGCAAGTGAATGCCTCGCTCAGTATCTTCTTTGCACATTTAAACAAGACTGTCATATACTGTATATCCTGATGAGATCCAGCTATCTACATGAGCAGACTTGATAGCACTTCTATCTTATGAACATCAACATACACATCAATTTCCCAGCATGTCTGACAGCAGTGATAATTCCGATATATGTGTTTTGAACCAGATTGTATCAAGAATGAATGCACCTGACACTACATGTGTAAGGATGATCAAACCACAGATGACGTGCTGTTGATGTTTCTGTGTTATGCGGCACACCATTTACCAGTTTGTTGTGCATTTCTATTTCTCAGCTGTCTGGACAAATGTGTTCAAACTGAGCGCGCAGCTTTATCACTGACGCCGCTTCTCTGCCGTACTTCATCACGTCTGGGTGCTGACGCATGATTCATCGCGTCCACTCTCATGCACACTCCGCTGTACTCTGATAATTCTTAAGAACATAAGTCACTGTTTTCTCTCACATAGAGGCTGATGGCACAGTGGTTAAAGGAACCATTCACATAAACATTACAAGAATCTTAATTTATACAGTATATGCATTTATTTACTTTCAGGCAGAATGCAAAAGAACACTGTATATGCTAAACAAACCTTAGCTTCACTGTTTGGAAATGGTTAGGCTGTTATGCAGCTGAAAAAGAAAAGCAGTTAGCACAATGCAAACACAAATTAGTCCTACAAGAATATATTTCAAAAAATGAAGCCAATGATGCAATAGACTGAAATTGAAGCGGTCATCAATGTCAACACCATTAATGTTCAGACAAAAAAAAATGTCATAATGCATAATATATGAACCTGAAAAAAGTTCCTTTGCTTAAAATCTCATTATATGATGCCTTTTAAAAAAATTTCTTTTTTTTTTGTTTATTCTGTTATTTTTAACTCTTTCAACATAAATCTTGAATTTAACTTTTTTTTTTAATTGCATTCATAAACTGATAATAATCAGAAATGTTTCTTAAGTAAATCAGCATATTATAATGATTTCTGAAGGGTTATGTGACACTGAAGACTACAGTAATGACACTATATATATATATATATATATATATATATATATATATATATATATTAGTCAGGTCCATAAATATTAGGACATAGACACAAATTTAACATTTTTGGCTCTATATACCACCACAATGAATTTGAAATGAAATGAACAAGATGTGCTTTAACTGCAGACTGTCAGCTTTAATTCGAGGGTATTTACATCCAAATCAGGTGAAAGGTGTAGGAATTACAACAGTTTGCATATGTGCCTCCCACTTGTTAAGGGACCAAAAGTAATGGGACAGTTGGCTTTTCAGCTGTTCCATGGCCAGGTGTGTGTTATTCCCTCATTGTCCCAATTACAATGAGCAGATAAAATGTCTAGAGATACTCTATAAGCAATGATGTCACCAACGCCAATGCCAAGGTTGCCAGGAGAATGGAACTTGACTAGCCTGCACAGAGTTCTGTCCTCAACTCGATAGAATACCTTTGGAATGAATTCGAGTGGAGGCTTTTTGTCCAACATCGGTGTGAGACCTCACAAATGTGCTTCTAGAAAAATGTTAAAAATACCCATTTACAAATTCCTCAACCTTGTGCTTGACACCTTGAAGCTGCAAAGGGTGGACCGATATATAGTTGAGTCAAGGTAGGTGAGTGAATACTTTTGGCAATACCTTTCATCAAAGTTGTCCTAAGAAAAGAATAGGTATTGTTTTTTATTTTAGGAGAACTTTGATGAAAGGTTTAGATCCACTTGGAATGTTGACTACTGTGTGTGTATATATAGCAGTGTATAATCCTTGTATATAACATAGATTTGGGTAGGGTAATATATACATATTTAATAGGGTTGATTTTAGTTTACAGCTTTACTGTAATGAGAATTTGGGGACAGAATGTGGGGGGAAATACAGGTCCTAAAAATGTCAATAAGTTCTAATAGTACTAAATCCTGTAATTAAATGTTTTATTTAGTATTTGTAATATTATTAATTAATGAAAAAAATCTTAAAATTACATTCTTGTATTAATACTATAACAATATTAATTAATGTCTATATTTATCTATTTGTAAATTTAATGTAAAAAGCGTCAAGAAATAGTGCAATGAATGTTGCAACCAATTACTGTAGAGAAATAAAAGTATGTATAAAGAACATTTATTAGTGTGCAAATTGGTGTAAACTGACAGAGAGGCAGGGAGGTGAAGCACAGGTCAGTTTGATAACTGGACATACAGTGAGGGTGAACATTACACATAACACAGATACTCTCACATACAGCATACATGAATCATTTCAACATTCACAGTGAGAAGACGAGTCGAAGGAACACCAAGCATTATTACAGCAAGACACGGCACATTCACAACAGTCGTACGTGAAAATAAATACAAGTCCAACACTGGGTTCTTGTTAAATTGACCAGATATTAAGGAATTTGGTCCAGTACATGAGATTATATAGTTGTCATAGCTGTGTTGTTATTAAAATGACCGGTTTTTATTTATTTATTGATTTATTTTTAATCATGCCACACGAAGCTGGCCCGGAAGTATATCCTACGATGTTAGCGGCCAGTGCAAAAGTAATAAGCAAAGAAACTTTGCTTATTTGGAAGGGATTTATTCTAATGTTCTGCACGTTAAATGAAAAGTCCCGGTCATACCGGCCGTTTTCTGGCTTACAGATTATGTTCTTGGCAGAGATGTTTATAGCACCCGGTCCGGTCTCCTACATTATATTGCACTACAGTAGATGTTGTAGTTACAAAACCCTGAGGTCACCCTAGATAAGGTCCAACACCTCTCTAACGCCATTACAGTTCACTGTCTGCCTGATAGAAAGAAATAATTCCCACATAAGTGCAGAACCCAAAAGATGCTCTGAAAAACATGGATATACAATCTCAAAATCATCTGTTGCTGTTTATATCAGATAAGCACAGGTGGCAGTTATCACCATTTGTTAGTATACTGACTAATGTATGTAATGTATGTAGATAACACTAGTAGTACAAAAATATTAAAATGAAATAAAATGTTTGCAACATTCATGACAAAAACAAAACAATCATGACAAAACAAACAATGTGTTTATGAGCACGCCTATATAGTACAACATTGCTTTTGTCTTGATTTAAAAGAGATACAGGTATAAAATATGGCGTATATATATATATTGTGAATAACTGCAGCTGACATTACAAAGTAGACTTTTTATACAGATTTGACTGAATATGATGCTTTAAAAGAATGTTTTAAGTGGTAAACATCCTAATTGGTTTGTTAGTATGCAGCGTTTCACTCAGTACAAAGAAAAACAGCAGGTGATGGCACAGTAAATAAGAAGCTTGTCTGGTAAATCTGTGACAAATTCACTCACAATAGTACATCTGTCCCTTACAGTGGTCATGAATATAACACAGTGATACAGTGGGAGATGTCTGACTGAATTTATTACCTGAGGGAAATTAATCTGCTTCGGTTCTTTGAAGGGACGAATTATGCCATGGGCTGTGATTGGACCGTCATTACTACGGTTACAATATAGCAACACGGAGAATTGATCTTTTGATAGATTCTGGAACAGTGAATGACCGCATTAATCCACCTGCTTACAGGCAGATAGACATTCTGGTTGTCTTTTATAATTTCATCGATTTTTTTTTAATTCATTCGCAAATACATCAATGCCCCTGGATAATCCATTTAAACTACACATAATAAAAATAAATTATTAGAAATAATATTTACATTATTTTTGGTATACTACTGTATATTGGGCCCTATTTCTACTGGATATTCATTATAATATTTTAATTGACCAAACGATATGGATATTAATGAAAGGAGTTAATGTTATGTTTGGCATCATTAGACTTTTGTGAATCCTGACCGCTACTTCCGAGTGCATAAAAGATTGGGAAAGCATAGTAGTTTAGCCACATTTCACCACCTGTTGCTGCCTTTAAAAAAAAGTCATAAAGATCATATATATTAAGTGATACAAAATAGAAAAAAGCCCAGGTGTTTGGGACAACATCTACGATGTTCTGTGATCTAACGTGTGAATTTGATCACATTCTGGTTTTGCTGATCACAATCACAGAGTAGGTACAGTATATCTATCAGTGCTGAATGTTGGATATGCTGCTCACAAACTACGTTCAAAACTCTTGTTCAAAACTACGTCAACACGATTACTGGAACTCTATGGATAAAAATCATTGCACATCTACAAAGGGTACGTTTTCGTGTTTTTTCATGCAGCAAGTGTTACAGTGACGTATGTACATCAGTTCTTTAGTATCAGATGGGGACTTAAATGTAAGTTTAGATGGGAAATGTCCCTTTTCAGCCCAATTGGCACGCATTTTGCGTTATGTATAGGGTTTGTTTGTTCAACATGACCCTGAAGTGCAGAATGCAGAAGTATGTTAGTATGAGCGAGTTGTATCGGGCGGGTTAGAGACAGCATGCGGTTTCTTTCACTGAGTGGGCGAGCAGTCGTCCATATCCA
Source organism: Enteromius thamalakanensis (assembly GCA_032357475.1). Lineage (NCBI taxonomy): Eukaryota > Metazoa > Chordata > Actinopteri > Cypriniformes > Cyprinidae > Enteromius > Enteromius thamalakanensis. Next base: position 7,715,936 of record JAUCMT010000024.1, on the reverse strand, counting down.
GGAGCTCCTTGACCAGCCTCTCGCCGAACTGCGCCCTGCTGTAGCGTTTGGCGTGGTAGGCGTCTGACATCTTGTAAAGAATATAGGCATTGTTGATGGCGATGCTGATGGTCAGCCAAAACACCTGCTGCCAGGTCTTGTTAGGCTTGTGGAAAATGAAGTACCTAGTTGGAAACACAGTAGTTGGGTAAACTATAAAATACATGTCCCAAAGGTTTACTGTAGAATAGACTTAATTGGATAAAACTCACTTGCTGTACTTGTCATCATATTTGCAGATGTAACTCAGGTGTGCAGCGAAGGCCTCCACAGCAAGGGGACATGGGATTTCTCCACTCTTCCTCTTAATGATCACCCCTAGGACAAACCAGGCAGAAATGTCACGGACAGCAGACAAGAGGAGCATCTGACAGTTAGGAAGGATTGTAAAGTTTTCTGCTGTACCTCAGCAACGAGATCATCTGGTTTGTCATGCCTTTACTGATCACAAGCATACAGTAAGTGCCCCTTTTATGCAATTTTTAAGGTTCCTAATATTGTTTTGGGAGTCTCCAACAATAGATTTACATGCATGCAGGGTCACAAAAGTGTAACGTTTTATTGTGCACTTCCTGTCTGTTGTACAAACCTGCAAGCTTCAATTTTTTTACATTTTCAAACAATGTTTTATCAAGTCAACATTTGAAGTGTCTGCTGAATAAATAAGCTTTCTATTTATTAATGGTTTGTTAGGATTGGACAATATTTTGTCAATATTTGGCTTTGATTTGAAAATCTGGAATTTGAGAGTGCCAAAAAAAAAGGAAATACTGAGAAAATCACTTTTAAAGCTGTCTAAATGAAGTTCTCAGCTAATAAGATTTTTTTTTTAAATGTATATTTATGGTAAGAAATGTACAAAATATCTTCATGGAAAATGATCTTTACTTACTGTCCTAATGATTTTTGCTATTAACAAAAAATTTACAATTTTGAGTCATACAATGTATATTTGGCTACTGCTATAAATATGCTCTGGCAACATTTCTTTTGTGGTCCAGGGTCAAATATTTCAATTGATTTTGTTATATTCTTATAACTTTCTTATATTCACATCCAAATTACAGTTCTGCATTCTGTGTGCAACCTCAGTTCAGTTTTGAATGGCACACAACCTTGTTAGATGTGCTTTCTGTATAATCATTCATCATATAACCCATGCATCATCTTCTAATTTTTTAATCTGAGTGACATGTAATTAAAATGATTTCAAAAACATGATGTCACTGAAACATAATGAGTAAGAAGTCCCAGTCATTAGATCTGTACCATTATGAACACTCTGATATTGTCAGTGTACAATTAACTGCCATCTGTTGCATACAGTAGTAATCTACTCCTCATTAAGAGCACAATCTACTGCCTTCCTCAGGAGTGCTTGTGGCATCTAAATTACAATGTTGGCACTGTTAAAAATTAAAATGGGTTATTTTAAAGTCCTGAAGACTATGGGGAAAAGCACTAAAAGTATTTTTGTTGACTGTGGACTTAAAAAATGTCTAAAAGTGGAGGCTGAATGCCGGTGGGATGAAGACGTTTTTGTTCAGGTCATGTATGGAAAGCTTGGCAGAGCTTTAGCACTGAGTTTTCATTGAAACTGTTTAGCTCCATTAATAATTAAAAGAAACATCTGCTCTTAAAGAGGAGCAGAAAAAGCTTTTACTATATAAACTGATTATTTCAAATCCCAGAGAATGAAATATAAGTCGTGATTTAATCTCCCTTTTGCCTGACCTCATAAACCAGGAGCAATGTTATTTGTTTACCATATAGATATAGCTAGGTATACCTTTTAAGAATGCAAAGTGCTTTGAATAACTCATCCATATATTTGCTTTTTGATTGGATTGTAATATAAAGAGAAAAGGAGAATACGTTTTTATAATGATAACATATATTGATGCAGCTCAATCACCTAAAATGCCTAGTATCAGTGATGACACTTCACTTGTGAATCTACTGTGAGAATGGATCAAAGACAAGTTAAGTCCAATGCAATATGATAAGGCTTTGCTTTTTATAATCCTATGATGTGCACGATATCAGCTTAATCCACAAACATCAGCAAAAAAACAGTCTAAGCTTTCACTGCACAGTGAAAACGCTCTCTGGGAGGTGCTTTGATGCAGCTTGTGAGTTTCGTTTGTAGTTTCCTTTTTATTTTATTTCTTACCTTCTTTAGTGGGAGAGTAGGCATTAGTGAGGAACCTGAAGTTGCCTTTGTTGTACCAGTTGATTATGGACATATTGCCTCTCATCTTAATGTGAGACTGGCCACGTAGCTGTGGAGCCTCTGTATTGATCAGCATAGACTGAGGAAGACCTGTACAATCACTCTTCCTAGTGCTCAGCAACCCGCAGCAGTAGATGCCTGCAGGAGAAGGAACATATCACAGAAAAAAACAATAATCCAGAGCTGGCTGAGAATTAACATTTAGCCTGAACGTTCAGTGAATGGGAAGGGTCACAGATAGAGGTCGTATGCCTGTGTGATCTAGAAAGCTGTGAGCAGATGTCTTGTCCACAGCACTGCCAGATGCTGCAGCCTATCTGAACGTGGCCTAGAAATCTGATATGAGATCTGAGATATGAAGATAAATCCTCCTGCCCGCATGGGAAAGGGGACAATGGTGTGTCTAATCTTTGCTTTAAGATTTTCATCTCCATCCAGTATAAATGTGCAATGGCCTTAAAACTTGAATAGAATGAATAAAAACTACATAAAAACTTTTAAATAAAAATTACAGAAACTTTAAAAATGCAAGAAAAAAAAAACTATTTTGAAATCTATATAAAGCTACATTAGTATTTCAGTGAAACTAAATAATACTGCAGGAGCTTCCTCATTAATAAAATTTCAGTTCAACAGCTGGGGCAAAAACGCCAGAACAGCGGTTTTGGGGAAGCTGCTCTAAAACTGTCATAATACAAGATCCTCTGAATTCAAAGCAGTTAAATTATTCCGTTTAAATTAGTTTGCTAAACCATAACTACTAGTGAAAAGTAGTTAACTACATTGAAGTAAATACAGTATATATTTGTGTAACATAAAATGTATTCTTCCAGAGCAGAATTAATTACAATGATATAATTAAAATAAATAAGATAATTATGCTATATTTGTATATATTTTTTTGCAAAAATAAATATGATTTATTACACTTACGGTAAACTGGAAATTACTGTAATTGTGAAAAAAATAAAAAATAAAAATTATGTCGCTTTTTACGATGTTACTTTTTAAAAAAGCTACACTGGTTCAGCTCAGCTACTGTAACACTACTGAAAAGTCACTACTTTTAGTTAATAATTCCTAAATACTACAGGACAGTACTGTATGAGTCTGAGTAAGGCTATATGAAACTGATATATAAATTCTGCATGACATACAATTATGACCTACTTCTCTCATAACGTAAAAGGTTTGATTGAAATGTAGAGAGAAAAAAGAAGCTGGCCATTAGCCTAATCCACTCTAGCTGTGTTAACATTCACTCCTTGCTGCCCAGCTGGAGGCTTTCAAATAATCTTTGAGTATGAAACACGCGTTTGCTGTGAGAACTCAAGGTCAACTTCCTCTCACTCTCTCCATTTATTTCTTGCCACAGGATGCTGTCGCCGTGTAATTAAAAACTGCGGGGGATGAGGAACATCAGATGGAGAGAAGATTAAAGAGAAGGGAAAAAGAAGCAAAGCAAATCCAAGGCAGAGAGAAGTAGAGCTGATAAGGATGCAAGGAACCGCTGACAGATGCAGTTACAGCACCTACTCTGTTTCTCAAATTCCTGAAACAAGTTTAGACTTGTGATGCTTGGGCCAGTGAAAATGACTGCATTACGGCCAGCCAGATTCTGACAGAGCTGCTTGGCCACCAGGCTGTGAAGCTGGGGTTTATTTTTCAGCGTGTCCAAACCATCTGGACCTGGACCCTCCTTTAGATGGACATAGACCTGGTGAGGAAGAAAAACAGTGTTTAAAGCTTTAAAACATCAAATCAAAATTGACATTATTTATTTTGCATTAAGAAATAAATGATTTAGATTTTACATTCTGGATGTCACAGTGAATGATTTGGCATTCTGATACTGTATGTGATGCCCTCTTTACATTATCAAATCAATCTAATCTTTTTTGTTTTATATATATACTTTAAACTTCACATCGATTTCAAAGTTTGAGATATTTTGGAGAGAAATGAATGCTTTAATTTAACAAAGAAAATCTTACAAACTTTTTCTATTACAAATAAATGCTGTTCTCTTGATTCATCAAAGTATCCTGAAAAAAAAATTCAGTTTCCACAAAAATGTTTTCAAAATTGATAATAACTTTAAATGTTTCTTGAGCCAGAAAACAGCATCATCATTAGAATCACTTCTGTAGGATCATGTGACTGGAGTATTTTCTTTAAATTGCAATATTAATTCAAAATATTACTTTTTTGATTGCTTAAATGTAGCTTTAGTGAGCATTAGAGATTTATTTCAAAAACATAAAAAATTCCTAGTCTTTCGAATGGTATTGTACAAAAATACTCAAGTAAGGACAATAAATTGTGTCGTTCCCGAAAATAAGCAGTTATTTTCTCTAATAAGCTCGGACCAAGAGAAGAGTGCAACTACAGTGTTTTAAGTGATCTTTCTTTTTCTTTGTTGACTCTATAAATGATATTTTACTGATTCCATCTGGTAATGTGCTTCTCTGTATAGTCTCATTTAGCAAATACCAGAGAATTGTGTAAAATAGCTTTGTTTGCGGCAACAGAGTAACAAAGTATTATTTCTCACTAGAAATAATGTAATGTAACATCTTAGGGCAGTTGATAGATTTTTGGATGATATCCTTCTGCGCTGTGCACTCACCTGACAGATGAACCCAGTGGAGCTGCACTGTCGAACCCACAGGCTGAACTTTCTCTTCTTCCTCTTGCGCAGCTCCCTCTCTGTACAAGTAGTAATGAACACAGGGTCCTCATCAATCAAGGGCTCGTGGAGGACCTGAGGGAAAGCAGCAAGTCTGATTTGAAAACTCCACCATGATAACACTTCAAACGCATCACTTGTCAATCCAAAGTTGCTTTTAAAGCTTAGTTCCCTGCAGGAGATGCATGCTGATTAAGGATCCTTTGAAAAGATGTTGGCTTGTCAAGTCATGTATGATAGATCTGTTCAAACTAACCAGCTACTTTTATTATAGATAGTGTTTGACTCAGTAAGCCCTCTGTCAGAGCTGAAGTAGTATAACGGGGCATGTGTGGCTGTGCTGAATACCTCATTGTTTGCCAATAGGGGATAAGAACCAAACCCACAATGTGACAGTCAAAAAAGGCAAAGAGATGATACACACTGTCAAGGTGATATAACCATGGCACTGGGAGAGCTGAGAGACACAGATGGTGCTTAGTTTACTCATGGCAGGCGAGTAATTGAGGGGTGTCTCTGAGATGGGTCACACAAGGCCTCATTAAACGCAAATCTCTTTCTATTGCAAATCTGATTCTATTGGTAGAAATAATGCAGGTTAATGACAAGCAATGCTGGTTACTTAAATGAGAATACAAAATGAACATTTTTTTTGAGTACACTATCCCTTTAATATAATAAACTGGAAATGTAGTAGTTGACAACCTACAATTTCCACCATGGTAGATTATTCATTTTTTCTGAAGAATTAAAAGGACCTAAAAATCTCAAAAGCACTTCAGTAGAAATGGTAATTAATGTGGTTTTCAAAGGGCAGGAGTTCAAAGGACCTTAATTAGCACCAAATCGTACAAAAGGAGAAACACTTTTCTCAAAGGACATTTTAATCTAATTTAATTTAATCAGCCTAGCTAACTGTGCATGTATAGGAACCATTTTCCTTATATTAAATTACACAATCAATCAATCAATCAATCAATCAGTTAATCAATATACTGTATGCATTGTATTCTCACATATTAAGAGGGAAATGCACCAAAAGCTAGTTACTAAAAGAAAGCCCTGATGGCTGTGTAAAAATTAGATGTGCTAAGATGCACTATACCCTGTGAATTATTCATGCTGTTTGAGAAACAATGTCTTGAGTCGGGAAGGGCAAATCATTTATTCTAATTGTATATCAGGCCTTTAATTTGACTGAATGTAATAAATGGGTTTCACTTTTGCTGAATAATGGACTGCTCAGATTCTAGTCCATATTTCAAGATTACTTCTCACAGCTCACTTCCAATTTTATGTCCCTTATCTGAACGCAGAAGCCCAGATCAGTGAATCCAAACTCATTTTCCAAATGAAAAAGAGAGAGAGAAAAACCAGAACAAACGTAGGAGGGTGTTGGAATGGATTACTTGGCACAGCTGTGCTCATTTAGAAGTCTTCTTGTCATTTAACAGTAAACTCCCTGATGTTAGTCTGACATTTAAATGCCTGACACAATGAGTGCATGATTATTGTTATTTTATCTAACAGAAGACTACTTTTAAAGTGAGATTTGGTGGTATTAGATTAACAGAACTGGCAATTACATTCTACTTCTTTGAATCAGAAATCTGACTTAATTGTTTGTCGTGTTTATTTACAGTAGTTTTGAAATGGAAATTTAAAGTCTCTTTTTCAGTTGATGTTACCACTGTACGCTCATCTAAATTAGATTAAGTAATCAGTATGGGGCTTTTTCCCAGACAGGAACTAGATTAAGCCAGGACTAGGTCTTTGTTAATTTAGGACATTTAATTAGTTTTTAGAAACATGTCTTACAAAAAAGCATTACCTGAGAGCATTTTAAGAGCAAACAATGGCAGTAATGTATTTTAAGGTACGTCAGTGCAAGCTTTTTCCATTTTAGACAGCTCCTCTAACATTTATTTTAATCTTGGACTAGTCTTAAACCCTGTTCGGGAAACTGCTCCTATATGTATACTGTTTAAACGTTTAGGATCAGTCATATTTAAATGTTTTTAAAATAAGTTTGTTAGGGTTTGTTAATGCTGAATTATTTAATAAAAAATAAATAACAGTTATATAGGAAAATAATATTATAATTTCAAACTAAAAATTATTCTAATATACTGAGTTGCTGTTAAAGTGCTGTGCTTCTTAATTATAATAAATAAAAAAATATAATAATAAAAAAACATTCATGATTCTTTGATGAATAGAGTACAAGCAATCATTTATTTCAAAAATATATTACTGACCCCAAGCTTTTGAACAATAGTGTAATTCATTTTGATGTATGTCTCTTTTTAAAATATGAATTTAATAACAAATCAATAATTTAATTAAATATTTTTTCACAACTTAATTTAAATTGTTTCATTTAATTCATGAAAGCAGGAATTTTAATGAAATAAGTTTCAGACACGTAATAAAACTAAGCTGGATACATGAAGAACCTGGGGGACTTATGAAAGAGTGCAAAGAATAAAGGTCAGAATGTTGACTTCTGAGCTTATGAATAACTCAAAATGTCTTCAAGGGCCTGAGGCATTCGTGTTTATAATAGTAGTGCTTCAGAGCAGATGTTACTAGTTCATTTTCAGTCAATATATGTTACTAATTAGGATTCAAAATACAACTCTGAGTACTGCATTCAGCAGATCTGAGAAGTTGCAGACAAGAAAATTCCTTCAGACCTCTCAATAGTACTACAAAGCTCACAGCCTGGGGACATGTGATGGGACTCCAAGCTCTCCCAGTTACAGCAGAACATGCTCTGATTTCTGTCCCAAACCCACTTTCTACTGGCACAGAAACGGAATATGTTTGCTAGTCCTAGTTTCCAAAAAGTTCATGTGAAGATTTGGTTTGTGCAGTTTCTTTTTGTACCTTCAACATATTGGTTCTTGCTGATGATGAAATGATTTCTACAGTGAGCTGAATCTTTACCTGTGTCTGTGAGGGCCTGAAGGATGAGGAGAAGCTCTGGTGAAGAGAGTCCAGGAAGGGTTGGATCTTATAGAGGCCCTGACTTCCACCTTGACTGGAGCGGAAGGCTACGACGTGGAAGTACTTAAGGATCTTCTCGAACCGTGCCTGGCTCATCTTGAGCGCGATGCTGCGATTACTGAAGAATCCGCTGCTCCAGATGCTCAGCACTGACTCACACCGATTCACGCCAGTAGAAGTAACATAGCCCAGAAAGGCCTTCATCTCAGCCAGCGTCACATTGGTCCAGCCTTCATCGCTGCCAAAGCGCTCCTGGTACTTCTTGGCATACATGTTGGTCTGGGTCACCATATTCTGAATGACGTTGTCAGGGACAAACAGCTGGAAGAAGTCCATGGCCGTGGCAGTGGCTGGCATTTTCTGTGTTGGACCTGCAAAATAAAACAGAATAATATTTAAATTCCTACATTTCTTATCTAGCCATGGATGATTTTTACAGGGTTGGTGCTCTGGAGATTGCAGAGAATAATTCTAGAGCAATTGCATAATTTTAGGATTCACAAAGCCAGTGATTTTTAATAAAAAAGAGGTTGAAAATCTCTAAAATAAATTACGTAAATGCATAATATGTGATTTTAATTATACATGTTTAAATATGTAAAACAATGAGCAGCTAACTTACAGAAGAGCTATGAATAATTTAATAAAAAAATATTTTAGGTCAGCATTTCTTCCAAGTAAAACTGCTACATTTCAGTAGTTATAATTATGAATGTTTATGAAAACCTGTTTTAGGATAAAAAACGATTAATGGTAACGTTCACAATTTTCGTTTTCTGGAAGTTCTGAGATAAAATACACAATATTGTCTTCTCACAATTAAAAAAACAAAAACAGAATTTTTATATATTCAGTAAGGTCCAAATTGAGAGACAAACTTAAAAATGCGTGTATATAATTCTCAATTAGTATTGCAAGATAAAACTTAAAAAGTTTAAGACGTAATCTCTGAATTGCATGCTTTTATATCTTGCAGTTCTGACATTTTATTCTCAGAATTCCAAGTTTATATATTTTTGAGAGAAAAAAAATCAGAATTGGGATATAAAAAATGGCAATTACATTTTATATTATTTTATCATTGTCACACCGTCAACTGCACCTGTCAGCGAACCAAGCACAGCATACACACCAACTCAATCAGTCAGATCTAGGTCACCGGAGTTCTAACACCTGCAAGCAATTACCAGCCCTTTAAGAGTTCGCTCAGCCAGTGCCTCGTTGGCTGAGCTCAAGGTTGGACGCTCTTTCCTTCCTGGCTTTGACTGCTCTCACAGCGATATCTGCTCACCTGGCTGGCTCCTTCCTGGTCTGTGCTGTGGCTCGCTGAAAAGGACTGAATTCAAGTGGAAAAACCGTAATGTAACATTCCCTTACCTGGTACTCACCTGTTGGACTCTCTCTGAGTTGATATTGGAAAGACTTTATGCACTTACCTGAAATACTCACCTTAAAGACTCTGAACAGCGATATCCTATGTTCTGTTTGTTCTGCCAATGCCCGCATCTAAAAAAGAAAGATCGCTGATGACTATGTTCTGTTCAAAGATGAAATAAACCTTTATGATTTGAACTTACCTGTTTGTCTTCTATACCTGAGCGTGACACTGGGGTTGTTAGTAGAGTTATGCAAATGGAATTCACACTAGCTTCATATAAAACTGATGTGATTTCAGACGAAAGGATTATATTTTATACTATATTTAGTAAATATACAAAATGTGTAACTCCTTGCCCAAACCTAGAAAACAAAAAAAAACTAACAAATCAGAAACAAGAATACTGAAAAGCACTAATTCTTGGGTGGATGCAAGACAGGGCATCTGTTTCCATCAAGACAGTGAGTTCAAACATTAAGCCAAAACTGCATAACAATGCTTAATAGAAAACAAAATTGTTATATTGGCGGAATAAAAAGCATCAGATTTAAGTGACATTTGCATTATATGCGCAGTGAAGATCGAACAGATGGATAATATCCAGGAAAATGGTCACTACAGCTTCACATACTGAAGAACTGTGGCCATCATGTGCCAATACAGGCTATAAGTCAGCCGCCTGTTAGAAACTTTGTTAGCCTCATGTGGAACTACTAATTTGCTTGAAACACAATGTAAATTAAACATGAATGAATAATGCAATCATACTTTTAAACAGTTATATGTACACTGTAGTTACAATTCTGTGACAAAATGAGTGCAACAGCTCAGCAGGAAGGAGGAGGAGATGTGAAGGTAAGTTTAGGAGGTTAATTGAAAGTCTTAGAAAGTCTTTGAATGGGAGATGAGCTGAGCTCCGTTCAGCGATGATAGCGCACACACAGTTCACAGTAATCAGGAGATCCGCTGGTGAGTTGATCCTTTCCATCCATATATGGGCGATTCTTAGACTACGGGCACTTTCATGTCCTTTGATCATGTTTTGGAAAAAAAAAACAAAAAGGGAAATTTCACACTTTCATAGTTATCTTTACAATAAAAGTGCTCTAAAAATTTTTTACCGGTATTCTACGATGACTTTTTCACCGTTTTCAACCTCGTTATATATGCAAATACTGCTATTTTGTTGCTGTCCCACACCCAGACTTCTGATATTCAATAATGAAAATGAAGTGTAAAAAAATGATTTTTCTAATTT
>JAUCMT010000024.1:7693422-7705230 GCA_032357475.1 Enteromius thamalakanensis | reverse complement strand
TATGTTCTGTTCAAAGATGAAATAAACCTTTATGATTTGAACTTACCTGTTTGTCTTCTATACCTGAGCGTGACAATCATATGGCAGAAATTGGTTTCTACAAATAATAGATAAAATAAAAGAAAAAGTCAGAAAATGTACAGTAATTATTATCTTGACAGAAATAATTTTTTGACCAAATGAAAAGAAACCCCACGGTCATACAGGTTTGGAACAACATAAAAATGAATAGATAATTACACATCATTTTTGAGTGTAGTATGCCTTTAACTTTATAGGCTGGGTCCTAGAACATCTAATGACTTTTATCAGGACCCTTATCACCATCTACCTAATAGGGCGCATTCAGTAACAACTAATAAGCATATGGCACATCAACACTGATCTGCGGAGGCTGAGCTTATCAGCTAATGACAAAAGTTGTAGAAAGTGGCTCACTGACTCACACCACTTAATTTGTTCCCTTATTATCTTTACTCCACTGCCACTAATGGACATTTCATCAATCCAAGCAGCCCAACCATAAATGTAGCAAACAGCTAAGAAGGAGAATGTACGTGTCTTTAGCTCTTTATAGCGGATGGGTTCCATGGTACATTAACTTACACTGTGAAATAAGTACATTTACAGTGTTGCTTGGTGTGAAAGTGTATTGATCTTAAAGCCACAATATGTAAGTTTACACCACTAGAGAGCGCATTTTCAAAAACAATAACAGGTGAAATTCAGTGACGGAGTGCTGAACATTGGGATATGACGTTTTCACAAATCATGCTCACGGATGAAAAGCTCATTTACATCTGTTTTATCACCTAACCACCTGCACATGATTATTACTTGCACAATGAATAATGTACATTTTCTTACCCGTCCATTAAAACACACGCGAGAGCGCAGTCTTTGTCCAGGTCGTTTTTGGGATTGGGGAGAGTGTAATCATGATCCATGACATGTAAATGCACAGTAAATAACTACCACTTCCGCACTTGTCCACGAGTGTTTCAGTAGTATTCATAGGCAGAAACCGAGGTTATCACGGATATTGCGTCATTAATAGGCAACAAGGAACAGGGACAGTTCAACCCGGTTTAACCCTAATTAACAAATCCTACAGAACGTCTGAGAACTGAAACAGAACTGAATGAAATATATAACAGTGCAAGTGGTTTTGGGATATTTTATAATCTTAAAATATAAAATATTTTAGATTTGACATCTCATACATTCTGCCTCAATCATCTCACACTTGCATACTGCATTGCATGCTGGGATATCTGATGTGTTGCAAAGCACCCATTAACAGCAGACGAAAATAAAAGTATGGTGACCTAATGTGGTTATTTGCTTATTTTAATTTTATTATTATTATTATTAATATTAATATTTTGTAGTGACAGAAACCACAAAGCACAGCACTGTCCAGCTACCACACTTGACACATTTTTATTTAGAGCCACAGTGGCCTAATGACTGAAAAGAAACGAGTGTATAATTGATTTGACAGCAATATACAACTGTGAGTAAAAACTGTACTTGCACTGTACGGTCTTGAGAGGGAAATAGAACAAAAACACAAATTTTTCATATTTGTTTCATGAACAAAGAGTTCTGTCATGCTTTCAAAAGCCTCACGTGTTCATCCAGTCTTACGTATGTATGACAAACATCTTAACCTAACCATAATATCTACAATTAAGCCAGTAGCTCATCTCCTTTTACGGCTTTGAAGAAGCTTGTAAAGCAAGAGCAAACATTCCCCCAGGATAAAGCCCATTGTACAGTGTATTATGTTCATTTATCTGTGCCTTCTGTATAAACTACTTACTAAACAAAAATAAGATCAGTAAAAGAGAGAAAAAAAATCTCCAGAAAAATCTCACAAAGTTGCTGATTATATAAACATTTTACCAGTACACTAAAGAATAGATAGCGAACACAAAATGCAGTCATGGACTTAAGTATTTGCGTTCAAAAGTGGTTTTCTTTCCACACCCTGTAGTTCTGTAGAACATCAAATTGTATTTATTTATCTCTATGTCTACAGTCATTCTTCCAGGAGAACAGCTGCTGGTGTGCCACATAGTTTCCTAGATTAATTATTGAGGAGAAGAACCAGCAGTCCTTGTACCTTCTCTGCACTTCCTTTATACAAATAAGCAAGCTGATATAAATCAACCTTATTATTTTGGATCCCACAGCAGGTGCAGAATCACACCATATGGCCCTCTAACAGTCCAAGTTTTGTGTCTCTGCTTAACTACCATGTCTCAAAACTGTTGGGTTTGACAACGATCTGCTATAGGCAAAATTCAGGATAGCTTATAGCTCTTTATTGTGATTTGGTTTAGCTTTCTATATTACTTGAGCTACGTTAGAAGACACGCTTTAACATAAAGTCTAAAAAAACTTAAGCAAGAGCACAAAGTGTGTTATGTTGACCTAAATAATATTGACCTTATATAAGTCTTACAGTCAGGCTGTGCTGTGCCAGACCTTTGCCTTATACAAACAGTACTCACAGCTTGCTCTGATGAAGCATTGTTTGTTGGTATCCGCAAGTGTCACATCTTATTAAATGACCCATCACATGAAATGCAAAATGTCTGTTGTGTGTATCTTTCATGCTTCATTTTGCAGCTTGTGCCAAAGCAAAGGCAGCAACCAGATGGCCTGTTTTCCCCCCATGGTGACAGACAGAACTTTCTGAGCAGCCACGATGGAAATATGTGTCGTTTATCAACAGCACGGCATCTACTGAGTTTGGAAAATGTTCAAATCAAAATAAGAAAATATTCCATGCATATCAGGAAACTTTCTTCTATAACATTATCATGGCATTCTAACGTATTTCTCTGTATGTTTTGGTTCATTTAACATCATTCTTTCATTACTCAAATATGTGCAATGAAAGTTCTTTATTTGGCATTTAAAAGCAGACTCAAACATGCGTCATTTAAAGATGCTCTTGGGTCACTTTGACTTGAGTGAAATGAAGCATGAAATTAGTATCAGTCTATTGATCCACATGTCAAGCGGCCAGGGTCGGTACAGTAAGTGATGCCAAGGAGTCTCTATGCTCCTCTTTATGACAATATTTAGACTGCCATTAAATGGCAATTAGAGCATATAGATAGAATAGCATAAAACTCTCAACCATCCTTGCTAGAAAAAAAACAACACCACCACAGTTAGTTATTAAAGCAGAAATGATTGCCTGCACATTATGTAAACCACAGCATTTGCAAGTCTGCCTTATTAGCCCTTGATCATCTCTATCTAGGATTCAGGGAGAAATATAGACCTTCATATATGTGTGTGTATGTCATTCTCGTTATACAGTGACTTTTCTGACTCTATGGTTTATATAGTCACATATTCATAAGAAATTGCAGCAATTATACATTGTAGGTCTAATTTATCACTTACAATTTTATCATGTTTTATCCTTAGTTTTATCAACTTCCACTAGAAATTTAAATTATGAAATTATAAAAATCTTTATATATTTTTAAGTTACGTTATGGACTAGATTGAACTTCATCGACTTATCCACATAAATTATGTGAAAATATGTTTGTTTTTGTAAAAATAGCTTCATTTACCATGTGCCTAAACTCATTTTCCACCCTGTTAGTATGTACTTCCCCGCCTTCCAAAAAAGACTTCAATTCCACTGAGATCATTTTCAAGAATGATATTGTTTCCCGCTGGAATTTAACTGTACAAATGGAGGTAAAAGTCACATCTCACTCCTATATTTTTTAAATGTTCTCCTGCTTGTCCCACTCTTAATGTTCCACCTTGTTAGGCTATATTATGGAAAATGTTTGTCTGCTTAAAAAAATATCTATAAAACATATCTGACATAGTTATAAATGTTATGTTCATCCGTAGAAGGTTAGAGAGCTAAATGTTGATCACTGAACAAACTACAGCTAATTTAGCTCAACATTTTCCACCCTGTTAGGTTTTCATAGATTGTGGAATGTGAAACGAATAGGGTGGAAATTCTAATAGAATACCGATCTTGGCCAGTACGTGTTCCATATATTTTAACATGTCACTATTTTGGTAGAATGCTAGAATTGGATACCAGGAATTACCTATTTATATATATATATATATATATATATATATATACACTGTGTATATATATATTTTTTTACTTCATGGATGATTTCATGTCATATTATTTCATTTCATAGTGTGAGAATCTTGAAAACCTTTCACTTAATACTGCTGGACGATCCTGGCATCACAATACTGTTTACATTTAGCACTTAAATGTAAACTTTAATGTATTAATTTGACTTTAACATATTGGTTCATACCAAAAACAAAACAATAAATAATTAAACCCACAAGATGTTAACTGATGGACTGGAGTGGTGTGGTTTTATTTGTGAATTATTGTGATATTTTTATCAGTTGTTTGGACTCTAACAGCACCCATTCAGTGCAGAGGATCCATAAGTGAGCAAGTACTGCTACATCTCTCCAAATCTGCTCCAACACATGCATAGCATCTTTAACTGTTAAATAAATAAACCATTAAGCAAAATACCCTATTTGTTCATTGCATTAGTTTGAGATCACTGGGTAGGCTGTGGAACCAAAAGCATTTGACTGGCAAGCATCTTTACACTGATATGTCATGCAAACTTTACAAGGTAAACTGACCTTAAAGGAGTGTTTGTCTGTGGCATAAAAGTCTAGACAATTAGTCGCCATGAGCTTGTATAAAATGTAGTGACACTTTGCATGAAAGGCATAATTAAAATCTCTTAAAAATGAGACTAAGCCACCTACACTTACAGTACATTGAGTCCTAATTCAAACTGGTGACTGCATGACATGAATGTTAAGGATTTTATCCTACAACAAACTTCTGGGTTTCACTTGTACATGGTTTAGTTTTTTTTTCTTTGTCTTTATTCTTATAAGTCTTTAATTATTTGTTCTCTCTAATGGCCACTTGCTGGATATGTGCATAGTACATCACTTATATGAGAAATATGAGAAAGCATTTACACCGAGTGCTGCCATCTTACCATTCAAAGTATGAATTTATCAGAAATGAGAGCCTCATCTCATGCACCTATGCAAATTACCCTCCTGTCCTGATACAGAACTAATCATAATCATAATCACAGCTGCTCTGAGTCTGGCATGATTAGATACTGAAAGCATCCTTAGCTGGACTGAATCCCTAAAATTTTGGTTTGCTACCTCAGTTCCTCTTTTCTCTTCCTCCAGCTATGTTCAGGATTTCAAAGAGCCAGTTAATAATAATCACCCCTGATCTGAATTGTGTCATCTGTTTGAGCCATCTGATGAGATAGATCAAAGTAAACCGATGTAGTCATCAAAGAGTTCCATCTGTGAGCTTAATTACTCGTCGAGCATGCAGGCCTCTCAAGGATGATGAAGCTGCATTGCATTTACACGAGGATCGCTCTTCATTAGGCCAACTTACCATGCGTGTCCTGATAGTGGGGCACGCTGAGGTCCTGTAGCGAGTCGCTCCAGCCCTCGTCCTGCGCCTGGCCGTTGGAGACGGACCCGGGGGGACCGCAGCTCTGACTCCTCGCTTCACCTGCTCTGGCATCGTCCGGATTCGTCTCCGTGTAGTTATCCGAATTGGAGTCTCCCGTCGTACTGTAAAAGGGGTTTTCGCTGCTGTCGTCTCCCGACTCCCCAAAAACATCGTCAGAAATCTGCAGGCTCTCGTAGCGAGATCGCGCTTCCTCGAGGAGCGACAGTCCCCTCCTTCCACACTCCGCCATCGTTTCTCAGTCCCGACGTAGAGCTGCAGCACCCGGCGAGATTCCGCGTGCAAATGACCTCCTCAAAAGCGTCGAATCCGGCATGCAGTCTGCCCCACTGAGCCCCTCTGCGTCGCGGTCCTCTGCGCGAGATGCACCGGGCGTGGGTTTTGGAAGCGGCGGGGAAACACAGCTGAACGCTGCGGGAGCTGTCCGTCCTTTCTGGTGCTGAAACACCCCCAGTCCTGCGAACTAAACCCGGCTGAACCCCACAGCTGACCGCCCCACAGAGGCTCTGTGCATCCGGGTTGGGCGGGCTCCCCTCTCTGTTGAGGATGACTGAATGAATCGCTTCCTTGGAAATCACCTGACTCTGTCTCCCTGCACTGTCCAATGGGATTAACCTCTGAATGAATCATGGATGTTAGAGACACGAATTATATTTTCTCTGCCACAGCGTGGGCAGTGTCGGGGAGTAAGTTGGTAACGTAATAATCACAAAATGAATGTAACTTGTTACAGTTATTAATAAAATACGTGTACTTAAATTATTTAGCCTACTTATGAAAATGTTAACGTTACAAAAGTGTTACATCTGAAAATTATAATGCACATACAGACTTTATTGATTTCTTTCCCGGATTGCACTGATTGCTCTAAAATAAGTAGGCCTACACATGCTTTTTCAATAACTGTTATTTCCTATTTGGGTGAATGCTTTATTTCTTTCTTTCTTTTTTTTCTTTTTTTTACCGTTTTATCCCCAAATAATGGCATATGTTTCCAGTCACGACTGTGCAAAGATTTGATTTTAAAAACAGTATCATAGCTATTAAACTACTTTTTGCTAGGTTTTTAACCTGTTTTTAACATCAGAGCGATATCAAAGTAAAAATAGGTGCTAAAGTCTAATTTTGTGTTGCCTTTGTTTTAAAATGTTTTAAAGTCTTAGCCCAGTTCACGTGATAAAGAATTTTAAAAGTCTGACATAGTGTTGAGTGCTTTAAATGTTTATTTTTATTTATAATTATTATTATATTATATTATAATCAAACGTAATCAGTTACATTAATGATGTTACTTATTACATTTTAAATAGGGTAATTTGTAATCTGTAATCTATTACATTTCCAAAGTAAGGCAAAGATAATATAAGACTGAAATACTGACAGTAAAACATTTCATTATGTTACTAGCATGCAGCTTCCAAGTCTTTCTGAGCCACTGGTAGCCTGATTATAAGACTATTATAACACTGGTTACCTAAGAGGAATACAACAGTATGCATTATTCACAGCATAAGAAATTGTCTTATAATAAATAATTTGAATTATTTATTAATTAAGTAATAAGTGAATTATCACTGTTTGTGAAGTGGTGCTGCAGTACCGCTGGGAGCCAATCGGGGCGCTACGCTCCGATATTCTTTTATTTTGGAAACCGCAGGGTTTTGTATTTTCCGCACATACGTTAGCGTGTGCCATGTTTGCGGAAGTTAAATCGATTGCTCTGTCATTTGTACGGAATGTAGCAAGAAGTTTTCACGTTTAAACAAGTATATTTGCAGATTTTCTTTTGTGGCCCGTCCAAAAAGAATGATGACCTTACCAAAGGGACCCGATTCTTTGTGTTTCGACAAAGACGAGTTTATGAAGGTGAGTATGCTGTTAGTAATGCATCAGCTGAAAACAGAGATGCATTTAGCTGTCAATTTAAGCAGTGTATTTAGTTTCTGTTTTATATTTATATTTTAAGTACTGCCTGAGCAAGTGTTTGCATCGGTGTTTAGATTAACTTTACTGACGTTAAATTTGGGACCCCAATGAAGTAACGTTACGCGTCCAAAAAACAATAGTAGCATGTACTGTATGTTCATTTGATTAAGACAAAGCCTGTTGGACATTAACTAATAACGTTTTAAACATTACAAACCCATCCTATAAAAATTTGATTGACTACTGTAGTTTAATAAAAAACAAACCCCAAAACGCAATTGATAAAATGATTGACTATTTTTCAACCAGTACACCTTATCAACATCTGGGGTGTCAAATACCCTCAGACATACACAGTATAGCATTTTACATAGAAGACATTTGGGGAATGTAATCGAAATTAAATTTATGAAATGTATTTGAAAAGGCTGTGCTGACACTCCGCTTCAAAACAGGACAAAGTGTTAATGGAGGCTCGGACTGTTTGTACAGACGTTTTAATGTTTTCTTTGCAAGCATCCTTTGACTGTTTTCCAGTTTCTTGGTGTTTTTGACATCATTTGACACCTTCGTCTAATTTTGAATATTTTAAAAATTTTTACATTTCCATGCAGGATGACTTCGACGTGGACAAATTTGTGGCCGATTGTAGAAAGCGTGTCCAACTGGAGGAGATGCGTGAAGATCTGGAGCAATATTACAGACTTCTCAAAACAGCCATGGTTGAGCTTATCAATAAAGACTATGCAGATTTCGTTAACCTGTCCACAAATCTTGTGAGTCTCTGAATCTTTCGAACATAATACAACATTGTCAGTAGAACTGGTGTGCTACTGAAAATAATGATTATTGCTTATTGTTTGAATCTGTGTTTTAGGTTGGAATGGATAAAGCCCTTAATCAGCTCTCTGTCCCTCTTGGCCAGTTACGTGAAGAGGTGCTGGTAAGTGCTTAACACATCAGTGAATACATTTGGATTGGTCATATTTTAGTCATTATGTATCTTAAGTATATTCCTTCATGTATATTCATGTGCAGAGTTTGAGATCCTCTGTGAATGAAGTCATTGAAGCTATAGACACCCAGCTATCCAAGCAAGATGATATTCAAAAAAAGAAGGTACGGTACGGTGCTGAAACTTAAAATGTTATGCAGCTATGCAGATATTGTCTAACATTGTTTCTTTTGTAGCTCAATGTGTTAAGACTTGTCCAAGTTGTGAGATCAGTGGAGAAGATTGAGAAAATTCTTCACCAAAACACCAAAGATACAACATCACTTGAGACCAGCAGGTATGTGAAGTAGGGATGTACCGATAATCATTGGCCGATATGTAACGTGCATTTTGTCAGCTTCTGTAATCACCAGTAAATGCCATCAGGTGCATGATTTTGTGCGTGATTTCACATTGAGACGCATTTATTATAGCTGTTGTTCACTGACTTTATAGCTATATAAAATATATTTTATGCAGTACTATAGGAAAATATTACTAAAATTTAAAATGTTTAAATATTTGAATTTTTAGCAGTCATTAATCCAGTATTCAATGTCACATGACATGGTTAATCACTGTTTAAAAAAATATCTTACTGTCTCCAAATGGTAAAGTACTGGCTTAAGGAAAGGATTTTAGATTACGTAATATTTACATTTTAATTTGCATTTAAATGACAAGCTTGTTCTTTGTTTTTAAGTTCTCTTTTGGCAGGTCAGATTCTAGAGCGGATTGCCACCGAGTTCAACCAGTTACAGTTTCATGCAGTGCAGAGCAAAGGAATGCCATTGCTTGATAAAGTCCGACCGGTGAGCTCCCAGTCTTAAAATAACCCATTCTGTTTTAGCTGAGAGAAGAGAATCTATTTACACTTTATAGACAAGAGTATTGGGACATGCTTATGGAATTCAGGAGTTTCAATCAGACCCATTGCAACAGGTGTCTAATGCCACATTTCCAGACAAGGTCGGAAATGTCCAAAAGCACCTCATTGAAACATCATCAATTCAAACCTCAGAGAGTTTGAGTCAATAATATGTCAGGTTAACCTCATAACGTCAGCATGACACAACAAGAACAGTTCGTGTTTTTGTGTCAATTATGGGAAAAGGTTGGGCGGGGGGTAACAAAGTTATACACCTCATTTGGAAAAAAGCAGGTGAAAAGGAGCTCACAAGACACCTCATTAAACCTTATTAAACACCTTCCCAGAAGAGATGTTAGAGCTACAAAGGAAAGCCAACTTCATATTACTTTTTATGTTTTTTTAATATTACATATTACTGATTTTGAGTGGGCTTCATTTTGTATTTCAGAGAATAGCAGGTATCACAGCTATGCTTCAGCAGTCCCTGGAAGGCTTATTGATTCAAGGCCTGCAGACGTCAAATATAGATATAGTGCGGCATTGCCTCAGGACATATGCTACCATTGATAAGACCAGGGATGCAGAGGCACTGGTCGGACAGGTCTTAGTCAAACCATACATGGATGAGGTAAATTTTGCATATCACCAGTATACAGCAATACAGTAAATGTATTTTGCATATCTGTCATTATTGACAATGTTGTGAGCTTTGCAAATGGGATTCAAGCATACAAAGACAAAATTCATGGATATGTATGAATGTAGATTTCCCTTCTTTCTTGTCAGGTTATAGTTGAGCAGTTTGTCAAGTCTAACGGTCTTAAGATGATGTACTCAAAACTGTTGGAGTTTGTGCCTCACCATTGTCGTCTGCTGCGAGAGGTGACTGGTGGAGCAATCTCTAGGTATGTCTGCCATTTAAAAGTGAATGTTTAGAGTTGACGCTGGTAGCCTCGTGGGGTAACGTGTCAACATTCAGTGCCGGTTTGCTTCAGGCATTGCAAGTTTGAGTCCCGGCTCGCAGGCCTTTCCAGATCCAGTTCCCCCCCCATCTCTCTACCGCTTTGCTTCCTGTCATCTATAATCTGTCCTATCAAATTAAAGGCAAAAACGGCAAAAGCTTAAAGGGGGAAAAAAAAATAAAATGTAAAATATTGTGCCATTGCTGTCATATTACACACACACAGTACATTTTAATGTGTTTACCCTTTTGTATGCCCAGCGATAAAGCCGACATTGTTCCAGGATATGACTTCCTGGTAAACTCCGTTTGGCCTGAGATGATTAGAGGTGTTGAGGAAAGAGTCCCTTCTCTTTTCAATCCTGGAAACCCAGATGCATTTTATGAGGTAAGCAAAGCAAAAACACACAGTAGCATTTTTTTTTACTTTGTTGCATACTTTAAATAAAATAATATTGAAACTTTTCCTCTTCTATGTTCTGTTTTGCAGCGATACACTATCAGCATGGACTTTGTGCGTAAGTTTGAGAGGCAGTGTGGTTCTCAAGCCAGTGTGAAGAGGCTGCGAGCACATCCCTGCTACCAGAGTTTCCACAACAAATGGAACCTGCCTGTGTACTTCCAGCTGCGGTGAGTATGAGGACTTAAAAAATCCAGCCACAGCTATACCTTTCCAGTGCTCTATCTGTATCTTTGTCAATACAACCTGAACATTCTGTGACTCATTTGTTTCCTACACAGTGATATAGTTCATTGACAAACAGTCTGTCCCACACAAAAATTAAAGAGTTAAAGATTCCTTTAAAAGGTTGTTTGCTTTCTGTAAACACACCCTGTGTATGTTGGAAGTGACCCGGATAGTTTTTCATCCTTTCAATCTTTTTTGGAATCTCTTGTGCAGCTTTTATTCTGTTCTTTGTACAATATATTTAGAGAGAGATAACTGCCCTGGCTATGAATCGATCTGTGTTTAAGTCTGGATAGTCTTTGCTCTGTGATATTTGGTCACTATTTGCTGGTTATAAAGTCCACTGCTATCTTAGTTTGTTTAAGCCAGTTAAGCTTGTAAATTTGATTAGCTTTTTCTTAGAATTAAGGTCTTGTGATGAACTTCAGGAAGCTTTTGTGTATTTGTTTAATGATTTAACATACTGGATTTGAAACCGTGTGCCGTTTACTGTAGTTATCTTAAAGGGGTCATATGATAATGCTAAAAATGCTATTCAGTGTAATGTTTGTGGTCTAGGGTTCAAAATTTTCCACATATACCATACATTATTGTTGCTCCTCCTTGTCCCACCTTTTAAAAAAAACATTTTTACAAAACGCATTGGTAACACTTTATAATAATGTTCAGTTGTAAGGCATTCAGAAGTGATTAGTTAATGATAAACGAATCATTTACTAAATATTCATAAGCAATTAATAAGTGATATGCTAGCAATTTATGTATGTTTTATTAAGTCATTTACAAATGATTAGTTAATGATAAACTAATCATT
>JAUCMT010000024.1:7661315-7685067 GCA_032357475.1 Enteromius thamalakanensis | reverse complement strand
CATTTAAAAACAGCTGACGGAGATTTAGCGCTAATCAAAGAACCGGCTTTACTGATGAGATGCGCATAATATATCGTTCGATATATATCGCCCAGCCCATATAAACACACAGATAATAAATATACACAGAACATGCAAAATCTTTTATTTCAGATTTGATTAATCACAGTTTATTGTTTGACAGCACTAATTAGTATACATTGATATTTCATAGTCCCCTGAGCATATGAAGACATCCATTCCTATTTAAAGTTTGGCTATATATTCATGTTTAAAGCAGAAAACAAATAGAACCCTTAAACTAAATGGAATACAAAAGATCTAATTGGTTTATATTTTTATTCTTTCTCATTTAATTTGTCACCAGCGTTTCAGTGATCCAGTTATTTTTATTTTACTTTATATATATATATATATTAATGAAATGAAGCTGTGTGGTTGTTCATTTACCAAAAAACATATCTTGAATATATAAAATATACACACAATCTTGAAATCATGTACATTTTGTGTCTGTGTGTATCTATGAAAATGTAAATGATTTCAAGCTATAAAAACAAAACATTTTTGCTAGTTTCCTGTCCAATTATCTCCCTTGCATCTAAATGGTCTCATATCAGGGTTGCCTTTGTTTGTTGTGTTTTATGAAGATAATGGGCTGAGAATCCAAACATCATTAGTGCACTTGTTTCACAGAATGTTTGGGCGACGAATGGAAGAACACAAGGACGTCTGGCTGGTTTTTGTCAACTACAGAATTTATTCTAGTAAAGCAGAGCCAAAGAATTCCTATAGAAATGAGCAGGATTCATTATGATCTTTGATTCTTTATTATTTATTAAGCAGAGAGCAGAAATGTCATTAATCCGGTTTTGTTAGAATTTTATTATTCAAATTTTATGATCTGGAAACGGTGACCAGAGATTTTATTCTATAAATACCGAATATTCTATAGATACTGAATTTATTTGATATACTTTTACAAGCTAAAAGGCATCTCGTGAAAATACTTTATAGGCTACTGGTTAAATTCCTACAGTAGTCGACATTATCCTGCAGTGTCCAGACATAGATTTTAAGTCAAAATGATTGTATTAACATGTCATCGTTGTAAATGATCATTCAGACGCCTGCTATTGTAAATACTGGATGACGTCCAGGAAATCTTGGAGCGTAAGAGAACTAAACGAGTTCGCTGTGCTCTTGAATAGCTTTCCCATTGTATATCATGTGGATCTGTTATGATCCATCTCCAAGTCATTAATAACCCGCCTTTGATTTTGTGTACATGTCAGATGTACAGTAAACGACAGTCCGCCTATTTCTTGTAAGAGAAACTGGTTTGGATACACATACAGAGCAAATATTGTATATGACAGCGGGTCACACCTTTCCCATCAAGCCCTTTTAGACATGACCGGTGCTGTCGTCACAGGCGCCAAGTGCACTCCATTTGATTTCATGCTTGTTTTAACTTGTTTTTCTTCTTCGCTTGCTTGTGCCTCTAATCAGATGGTACAGGCATCTGTTCTCACATATTTAATCATAGATAGGTACTCATACAAAATGTTTTAAATTGAAACTTTATGATCTTATATTAAATTACAGCATGACCATTTTAATTGTGCATAAATGACTGGATGGAGCAAAATGACCTTTAATCTATAAGTGCATTGGGCACTAGCGCACATTACAAGCATGTGACAGCTCTTTCTTTGCTCATATAAATGGCTTATCCGCTGGAAATGATGGTTATTTGAGATTATACCATTAAAGATGTGATGGCTTTATGGTTGACTAAATGTAGCATTAGCCACATCCGGAAACGCATGCTTCTCAAGGTTAGTGTCAGCCGCTGAAGGACATGAATTGTTTGCTCAATGACCTTTTTGTGTGGCTAGCCCAGGTGCTGTTTTCTCAGAGCGATGATATGTTTGGAAGAGCTCAAGCTGGTTGTGTAGGAGGGTAATGAGTGGCTCAAAGGGTTTGTTACTGCTTTCAGCCACTCAAAAAAGAAAAGGAAAAAAGAAATCATTTGCTCAACTGCAGGGTTTTTATACATAATTCCTTCTGTGCATATTAACTTTCTGTGCTCTTAATCAGCTTAATTCAGCATTATTCTCCATTTGAAAATAAAAATAGCTGTGAGCTTCAGCACGAGCGCAGCCGGTGATCTGCTGTGCCAGTATGTTATTCCCGATCCTGACACTGCAGAAATGACTGTTGTAAGAATAACTCAAACTGTGTGGCCAGCTGGCGAGGATTTGCCCTGCTATGTTAGTGGCAAACCGCTGACTCCCACGCTGCAAATCTCTTATCAGTGAAGTCATGGTGATGCGAAATTTCCTCGGCACCGATTTATCCAGACAAACATTGGAAAAATCCACTCCTTTTACATTAATTTGCTTGATTTGCCTTTAAATGAGCAATGTGTTGAAGCTGCTTTTCACACTTTTTAATCTCTTGATCATGATCCATTTTCACATTGAAGTAAATCACTTATTAGACCAACTTTAAATGTTTCTTGCTATAGTGGAGGGTTTCAGACCCCCAAGATAATAACTATTTTTCTTATCAACAGCAGTAATTTCCGTTAAAAACATTTAAGGGATGGTTCACCCAAAAATTCTAGTTTGTCACTATATACTTAGCCTCATGTCATTCCAAACCTGTATAAGGTTCTTATGTTGAACACAAAAGAAAATAATTGGAAGAACCAAGCAGAAGATAGTCCCTACTGACTTCCATAGCAGGGAAAGAAATGGCGTGAAAGTCAATGGGGACTATCAGCTGTTTGATTACAGCATTCTTCAAAAAATCCTCAACATTAAGAAATTCATACAGATTTGGAACAACAGGAGGGTAAATTATAATTATTAAATTATTTAATTCACAAAAAAAGACAAAAGTATGCACAGCAAGTAATTTTGCTATGGCAAGTTATTTACTATTATTTTAGTTTAGTACATGATCCTTCAGAAATAACTAACATCCTGATGCTTGCTGCTCAAGAAACTTTTTTGTGTGGAAATTTAGTTCTTTGATTAACAGAAATATCAAAAGAACAATTTATATGAAAAAATACTAAGATTAATGTCTTTTTGTCACTTCTGATCAATTGATCAGTGTTCTTGCTGAAGAAGTACTATTTTTTTGTTAAAGTTTGCAATTTATTACAATTAATAATAATACAATAATCCATGCATTTGTGATGATGTATCAATTTTATTTTCATCAAACATACTTGTAGTTCAACAATCTATACAAAATATCCCAAAATAAGCATAAAAGAGAGAAAGCTAGTTTGGATTGACCGATCACCCAAAACCCCCCACGAGTCCAGGGCCTCTACAATTCTCCCCCAGCACTGAATGAACAGAAAACATCCAGCTATAGGGACAAAGTAAAAAAAAAACCCTAAGCATCTTCAGGTTTGTCAGCTGGTGGACCACACGGCTGCAGCATCTTCTCCATCAGGTTAAAGCGGACCCGAGCCTTGCTCTCATTCTCAGAGACAGCAAAGTAATTGAGAAGGTCGAAATGGCCCATGTAGGAGCAGTATGAGTCTCTGTGCTGGTTAACCAGCCATTCCCATTTGCTGGTGTCTGCGTGACCCGTGCCGATGTACTTCGACTGCAGATGCTCCAGCTGACTGTGGATGTTGTAACGGTCGGTCATCTTCAACTTTGTTTCTGACAAAAAAAGAAAAACAATAACTTTAAGCCGTTCTGAGGTATTCGAATTTTATTTATATTTTTTATCCTTAACAAATCATATAATCGGCCATTTCACAAATACTGTATTTGATACATTGTTAATATTAAAGGTGTGTGTACACAATATGCACACAAATTGGTGTGGTGTGGAATAATAACACCAGCCTGGAGAAGAGATTGAAAAGTAACGTTAACAGTAAGAAACGCCATCAATAAACAAGAGGAAAAGCAAAACAGTCAATTAGTCTTGCGTAAAGAAACACAATAAAACAAAGTCAAATTGTCAGCTTGTACTACTTTGTTTAGAAGGACTACATATTTACTTAGCGAAACTAGCTAAGCTAATTTAGCTGATAATGGACAACATTATTTTTTTCAAATGAAATATCTCTTCAAACCACTTTAATATCATTGGACATTGTATGTAGATATTACTAGTGTACTTACCTAAAGTAAGACCGGAGTACAATGTGAGGGAATTGAATAATATTGTCCTTTAACAGTACTTCGTAGCTGTTAGCTTCGTGGCTGTGCGGGGCGACACCGGAGCGGAAGGAGTTACTCCGAAATCTGTCGCTGTGGAAAACAATGGAGTAGACAAGAGTTCCGCGGGGGTGTTAGGGTCTTATCACTCTGAAAGGGTTTGTTAATGTGCTATCGACTGGCAGATTATTCACCTTCTTACATAGCCACATCAACATAAAATATTGATTTGAGTTCAAATACATTACCTTACTTGACTATCGGGAAGACTCCACTGGGAAAAAAATGAAGGGAGAACAATCAACATAGCAGCAACACGCACATTTATATTTAATCATTTAGCAGACGACTTTATCCAACGAAACAAATGAGGACAAACATTACATATACAAAGAAAATTTAAATACAGTCAGTAGTCTACTTGTAGTAACCATTTTAGTCATGATAGACAACGAATAGTAACTTATCTTGATATGAAAATCCCCAGTGATACAAGAAACTCAGAAGTAACACATTTATGTCACCAATATGTTTTATGTTTCCCATTGGGATTTTAAAAATGCCATGAATCAAACATTAAAACATTACAAACTTTGATTTACAGCAAAAATGTTTAACATTAGACCAAATATAAAGATATAAGACTGTACTTAATGGTTTTAATGAAAAGATAACCACAATCCCTCAAGAAACGTAACTTTTTGAAGATCATTAAGAAAACGTGTATGTGTCATACATCAAAACTGCAATCAGACAATGGATTTTCTTTTGTCTCTTGGATGCAATTTACAGAAAATGCAGTGATTTCACTTTTACTACCTATATATTGTTCTTAATATCAACAATCTATAACTAATGGAGTTTGCTGTCTTCTACAGCTGACAATATCAGTGGTCAAACCCTTTTCTAACCAGCATTTGCAGTAAAATATTATTTGCTGTAATTTTTTTACATATGTCAAATTAGAAAGCATGCAGTGAAAGCAAACCAGAATTTGTCTACTTCCCAAAAATAGGTGTCTTCCAGATACAAACGTCAATTACACTTCAATGCTGTGCACGAGTGCTACAGTTATATCAGTGATATTTGTAATTTCTGAAATACAACCATGTGCGTCATCTGCTATAAAAACACTTGAGCTCTGTGTTGCAGTTCACAGTAATGATTTTCTCTTTGAATCATGGTATGAATTTTTTGAAAGCAGGGATAAGAGCAGAGGCCTGTAAAAGAGCACTTGTCCTTTAATACAGCCAGGTTTCAGTGGCATCCGTGAATATGTGATAGAGCTGAAAGTCATTTTTGGCAAAAAGTCAACAGTTTTTCTTTTGTCCTCAAACTGACAAATGGTAGGTGGTGTGAAAATCACCCCTCTTTAGCTTTCTGACAGCCTCATTAATTTTAGCAGCACAGTGCAACACATTTGGAGAAAAGGATTGAACTGACGGGGAAAAAAAACTGAAAAAGGATGCATGATGCAGACAATGATACATGATACAGTTGGATTTTATGGTTTGATTAACTTGTGGTGAATTTATATGAATTTGCACAATTTGAGTATTTAGAAGAATGCTTAGCATGAAAGACAGTGAGGCTTTAGCAAAAACAAAAAAAAAAACTATGTTTATAGGAATTTAATTCCTGTCAATATTAGTCATAAGAAGAAATATTGAGACCCCACTGAATCCTCTTGACTTTTACTAAATAGTGCAGCTGAAACACAGCATGAGGGGAATTAAATAATGATTCATTTTGGGGTGAACTATGGTTTTAATTGTTGCCATGACTTGCCATTATTAATTACATTTTAAATTTGACAGGAACATTGATAGGACTTTTTAAAAATTCTTCTAATTAAGTAACTAGCGATTTAAATCAAACCCGAGTTGGAGGCATTTATTTCTTTAGTTTTTTTGGGGGGAGGATTGATTGTATAATTAAGGGACCTAAGGGGCAGTCTATAAAAATGTTTTGGGCAAAGAAAGCAAGAAGTCATAAAACAACTGTGTGTGTAAGCTCTTTCACACTCTGAGCCATTTTAGGATTAATTAGTTCAGAATCAATGGACTAAATTACTTTCTTACAGCCACGATCTTTATTACCTCAAGTTTCATTTACCCTCCTGTGCAATTTATCCCTCGGCAAGTCTATAGAATCCATGTCAAACTTTAATTGTGTTGTACTCAGCAAAGCAAATGTGTGGGATGAAAAGAGTAGATGAGCATAAAGCGGTTTCCTTCAAATGAAGCAATCAACCAAAGTGTTCTTGGTTTCATGCTATGGGATCCGTCTTCTTTTTTTTTTTTTTTAATTGAATATATTCTGATATCTGCTAAGGAAAAGAAACAGTCTCGCATTGGTTGTAAAAATCCTGCACCCTAAGGCCACAGTGAAATGCGAACTGCAGTGATGACCCCAGTGACTGCCGCCCCCCTCTTGCCTGCTCTCCACTGTTTCTCACGCCTTGGGTTATGTGCTGAGCAGTCCTGAACATACTGGCTCTCTGTTCCTTAATTTCCCCGGGGTGTTGCAGCAAGACTGCATGTGGGGGAAACTCTGCTACAGAATGACTAAAACGGCAGCTCAAAGGCCATGATTATTTGATTTCAAAGTATTACAGAACCAAATTATCGGCCCCTTACAGCTGGCATGGGTCTCAAACTAGATAAGAGTTCCTGGTAATAACTGAAAACAGCTGCAGTTTTATATTTTGTCTTTTCACAAAGGACTTTGTTTCAAGGACCTGGCAAGTGATATATTAATTCAAAGAGATATTGATTTGAGAAAAAAAAAAAAAAAAAACATTTACAGTAATACTATAGCTAAAAAGCTGAGTACCTGTGAGAATATATGAATATATTAAGGTGCAGTAATTTGTTGTATGAAGCACAGCTCACACTGAAGTCATTTTCAAACTAAGCAGCTTTGTGTTGGTCATGACAAAATTTTCATTTTCATATTCCTTTAATGCATATAAGTGGCTCATCATTTATCTTCGATTCATTTTTCAGAGCCACAATGGTTAACAAATGACAAGACACATTATAGTTGCACAACTTTTCTAATTATGCAGCGCCAACTCACTACAAACACATATTCTAGAGTGAATGATTTATTTATGATGCTGCATATAAAAATTTACAGAAACACCTGGACGTAGATCTTCAAGTTATTTTAGAGCAATTAACATTTCCTTTTTCAGACAGAATGTGAGTGACAATGAGACATTGGACATTTACATTAGTACAAGAGATTTGCATCAGTACAAGCACAATACATCTGTCACCACCGAAGCATGAAAATTATCTATTGTTGCAAGAGGCATTTTTGTTATTGTGTTCTGCTTTTCTATGAAGTCCATGGTAAATCAGAGAAACAGTGCACACGTCATATCCAACAGTTATTTGATGATTTCATTTCAGTCAATCCAAGGAACATAACTGAGAACGGCTTAACCAAATTGCTTTGCTGAAGTAAGTAGAAATTGAAATACTGTATGATTTAAAGCAAAGAAAGATGCACAAAAGACTGAACATTTTATGTTAAATACATAATTTACATTTTGCATATTTTCTTCCTACAAATAAAACTGTTATCAATCATAAAATAATTATTCATATAGCATTTTAAGTAACAATGGGGATGCAATTTTATACAGTACATATACACAGTTATTGAATGCTGGACCAACCTAACAGACAAATTGGATGCATGGCTGTGAACATCACAGATAGTGAAATAAGCTTAGCTTATTAAGGTCATTTGGGGTCAGTAATGTAGTATATATATCATATTTCAAATTGAAATCGACTTCAACAGTCTTTCTCCATACCAAAACTGTGAATCAGCTCTAAGCGGAAGGCCTAGCAAGATGCTTAAAGAGGTTCAAGCTCAACCGCAGCTCTTAGAAGTGAAGGTGTTAGACACCCGTGGTGACCTGCGTAACATCTGAGCTCATGTCAACACTGGGCTGGCAGCGGGACTCCAGTGATGACATTTCCAGGACTAGTCATACCTGCTGATTCGTCCTGTCCACCGTGTGGCCGCTGGACTGGCCCTCGCGCTGGGGGTTCCTGGTGCGTGTGGAGTTCTGGAGGTCCAGCACGGACGGACTGGGAACACAGAATTCGCGGAAACAGCGCTTGAAGTTCTCGTCCAGGAAGGCGTAGAGCACCGGGTTGAGGCAGCTGTTGGTGTAGCCAAGGGCGATGCAGAAATGCCAGGTGACGGTCTGAAGAAGGGAGTTGGGAATGGTCACCAGGGCCTTGATGATGACGAAGATGTGGATTGGTGTCCAGCAGACGATGAAAACCGCCACCACCACCAGGACCATTCGGGTGATCCGCCTGAGGTTGCGGTCCTTCTCCTTGGAGCCAGACAGCATGCGCACGCTTTTCAGGCGGAGGATCATTAAGCCGTAACAGATAGTGATGATGAGGACGGGCATGATGAAGGCAAAGATGAAGACGCAGATCTTCAGGAGGTTCTCCCAGTACCAGGAAGGATGGGGAAAGAGCAAAGTGCAGTCAATGACGGTAAACTCTGTGAAAGTAAGAACATGAGACAGTGAGTCATGTAAAAATCTATTCATATTTGTAAAGATGACACTTAAACCACTAGTAATTATTTCTTCAAGGCATTGTTTAGGGAGCCTCAGAGAGCCAGGCTTTTCTGCTATGGCTATTAAACAGCCTTATGATTTTCTTCCCAAATGACTAGAAGTGACATCAATCTAAATTCACTCAATAACAATTTTCTGCCTCAACACTTCCTTCGTGCAAAATTTGTGTTGCCGCAGTAATATTACAGGACCTTTCCAGTATTGAGGAAAATGTCTTAATATATTAAGAGAAGATGATGCTAAGAATTGAGTGAGCGTGTTGAAGTACTGTTTTGACAGGGTTGCAGAAAAACTACACTCTTAGAATTAAAGTTACAAAAGCTGTCACTGGTACATTTTCAAACGGTACACTTTTGTACCAAAAATTGTAGGTTCAAATATGTACACTTTAAGTACTAATATGTACCATTTGAAAAGGTACAGCCCCAGTGACAGCTTTTTGCAGCCTTTATTTCTGAGAGTGCATAGTACTGTAAACATACTTTCTAACAAATTATATGGTAATGTATGCTTCCTAGGATGCTTTTTCTAGTTGTTTTAAATATAAATGTGCTCCATAAACCAATTCTTAAAAGTTAACAAAATGATTATCAATTTGCTAAGTTAAACCTTTTATATGAACATTTCCTGTTCATTTTGAATCATGACAGAGTTACTTGTAAAGTCTGTAATGATTCTGAATAATTCACTGATTGAGTGAGTTTTTTAAGACTGCTAACTCACAGAAGCGAATCGGATATTGCCTTTCGCACCAATGACTTGTGCTCATTGTAGTGAGCAGTAAAAACCATTATGTCAAGATGATATCTGACGAAACTGCAAATGACTGCACATGGAGATATACCCAACTGTTGGCAGTATTGACTATTTAAATTACTGTCATAGATTTTATGATTTAGTAGTCTGGAGCACTTAATTGCTGACGTGAAAGTCTGTATCTAGTCAGACGATTGAAATTTTTGTATTTTAGAATGACACCCTCTGTTACTTTGTGCAACCAAGTTACAAGGCAGCAGTCCATTGAAAATGTAACATTGACTGGAAGTGTTTCATTGTTGTTTCACTGAAGGAAATTAAGACTTTCAGAGGCTCAAAAATGTCTTTTGTGCTCATTTCCAAATCTGTGCGACATTCTTTCTTTCATGGAACACAAAAGAAGGTATCCTTTGTTTTTTTTTTACTATGTTGTATGGACAAAAAAAAAGTTGAATATCCTCAAAATATCTTCTTTTGTAATGCACAGAAAGAATGCCATACAATAATCACAACAGACATCTCCTTATTGGGAGAACCATGCCTTTAACTGCAGAATCATGTGAGTTTTACATAGAATGTGTATTGAATGCGGTGGCAAACATACGACTGCTGTGGTACTCAGTAATGGTGGATGCCATGACCATGACAGGAAGACCGATGGCAGATGAGAGGATCCAGTTACACACGTTAACAATCTTGGCGTTCCGAGGGGTTCTGAAGTCCAGGGCTTTAACCGGGTGGCAAACAGCAATGTAACGGTCGACGCTCATAGTGGTAAGGGTAAAGATACTGGTGAACATGTTGTAGTAA
The DNA here is from genome assembly GCA_032357475.1 of Enteromius thamalakanensis. Taxonomy (NCBI): domain Eukaryota; kingdom Metazoa; phylum Chordata; class Actinopteri; order Cypriniformes; family Cyprinidae; genus Enteromius; species Enteromius thamalakanensis. The sequence goes on along the minus strand of JAUCMT010000024.1, from coordinate 7,674,684 downwards.
TCAATGGACATCACGATCTTGCACAGAAAGTCTCCAAAGGGCCACGTACCCATCAGGTAATTTACACTTTGGAACGGTAGAGTGCTTGTTGCCAAGGCATCTGCTAAAGCAAGGTTGAAGATGTAGATGTTGGTCGCAGTTTTCATTTTGGTGTATCTGCAAAGGATAAAATTAGATCGAGATCATTGCGTCAACTGAGTTTATTAAATAAAGAAATGCAGTGTATTCATGGAAAAGCAGTTTGATGGGGTGAGTAATGAGGAACTGAAGGTAAAGTACTATAGAAAGGTTTTCTCAGAAAAAATATTGAAATAAACAGAACAGACATGAAAGGACTCACATATTACACCTTTTTAAATATATCCACCTAAAATAATGTCTTCAGTTACAGTGTGCATGGGGCATCAAGCCATTAAAAAATGTGCATCTAGTAGTGCAACTATAACCTTCATTCAAATGCTAATCGAAGAGAACAGACAAGCACCATTATATACGCAATTACGCAAAATGTTACATCCTTGCGTAATAAAAAAATCTACACCAGAATATATTTACAAGCTTTTGAGCAGCTGTTTATCCAGTTTAAAAGGCAGGAATATGAGGTGAGGTGTACAGACAATGTATGGCAATAATGTACATTTAGAAATGTGCAAGTTAAATTTCTTTAGGATAAATAACCCTCTACTAAAAAACATCTCTTGTAGAACGTACATACAGTACATGGAAAAATACCCCTGTATGAATGTGACACGAAAAGAGATTCTCGATCTCAAGACATTTTTTTTTTCTGGATGGATGTATGTGTTCACAGAGGCAACACCAACTTTCACATTTTTATTACCACCGTTGGAGTCGCGTAAAAGAATGGTTTCCACACATCACTAGAATAGCAAGCTGATTACACTCAGCATTATTTCTTTAGCTTAGAGGCGTGATGAAATGGAAAGATACCTTTGGTGCTATTGTTTGATAGAGAACCCCATGAATAATAGAGCAATGGGGGGATCTTTCAATCGCTGAAAAATGAGATATTGATTTAAACAATCATTTTGCCTGCACAATAAAAAGTGAATGCAAAATTGTTGGCTGCATCAATCTAAATATGTAAGCAGTTCATGAAAGCTTTTCATGAATAATGCGGGCTCATTTGCATGAGATATATTTTCACTTTTAGCACCTATTTTCTATGTTTAGGTATCTGTACCTTGCTTAATGCAGCGTTCTGAGACTATATCAACTCACTTTTTTCATTTATTAAGAAAATTTGCAGATCTAAATGGTTAATTTCATAAACTTTGTTCAGGAGAAAACTGCATTAAAGCATAATTTCCATTGCTGGTATTCTTCTATAGTAAACACTATGTTTAGATCAAAGAAATACCTACTTTAAAGTCTCTATGTTTCTTAGCTTTCTTCTTGGCAAGATAATAAACAAAAGATGAGCCGTGCACCAGTCAGGACTATGAAGATACACAAATTCTAATGTATTGCAATAGCAGCGGAGATGATAAATTAACAGCATTTGCTCTATGTAAACTACCATCTAAGTTAAAATGATTATGATCTGTTAGAGCTCCAGTGTTTGACTTTCACAGAAATAAACATAAATCAGGACATAGTCTTGTCTGTCAAAGTGTGTGGACAAAAGAACTTCTGCAAAATAGTGTGCGTCTGTAGTTCCGCTTAGCTGACTGTCACAGTCCAAACTCAAGAAAACAGTGACGGTCACAAACTGAACGGCTTTCAATTCCATTTACATGGCTGTTCCCAATCATTGGGTTTTAATAACTTACTCTTGATTCAATGGGATTAATAATGCATTTCAATACAAAGTGGAAGAAACATTAGCCTTATTTTCCATAAAAATTCAAAAACATTGTTTAAAATATATTTGTTAAATAATTTAAATTCCTAAATTAAAAAAAAAAAAAGAATTATTAAATGTATTAAAAAAATGTAAAATAAAAAAAATAACTAAAAATAAAAAAAAATTATAAAGTAAAATTTTATTTATGTTTACTAGGTAATTTGGCCTCCGGCCATGTACATGAGCACATATGCAACAGATAAATGGAAATTAAATTGAAAAAAAAAAAGAAAAAGTAATTAAAATATTTTAACAGCTGTAAAGGATAATGTGAGAATGCCTAGACACAACGCTTCTTCCTATGGCGAAGGGGGCAGATTCATTCATCATTAACTGGAAGTCTGGTACAAGGCTTTAGGCTGGCAGCCATTACTAATGATTACCTTGTCATCCAAAGGCTCTTTGCACCAGACAAATGATCACACTGCTTATGTTTCCCACAAGGCAGTGACTAATTATTAGGGCATCTCAGGGATGCACTGCTCCTCAGTACTTCACATTAAAGACATTTGAGATGAAATGCCAGGCCTTTGAGTCTAATCACTGAGTGGAAGAGCTGCTCTTTGGTGTTGTGAACACCACTTACTGGAAGCACATTAAAAATGTATTCATCTTGCTTGCTGAATCAACATTGATTATTAACAGGAGCTCAGTGGAGCTCTTTACAGAAATTGTACATAAATGTCTGTGCCATCTCTGAAATAAACTGAGAGAAGTTTACTGATATCAGCATGCTTGGCAACCAAGACTTCTTATTAACCTGGAGGAAGGTGTGCAGTATTGCTTATGGAAAGAATTAGAAGTGTCATCCACCAGCTCAGAGCCCACTCCATAAGTTAAGTGAGGACATGCAGCTGGTAACTCTGAGATGAAGACAGACACATGTCCTCTGCAGTTAACACACTCTACAGAGAGCTGTCAAATGCAACTGTTCAAGCGTCAAAATACCTGCCATTCAGATGGTGTCGTTGTCTATGTCAGTTTTCTTGAGTGAAGCCCAACTGATTTAAAATGTCTCAGTATAATTATTCTCTCTGTTTCTGGCATGTAGAGACAGATAATGATAATAAAACATGACAGATAACAACCTGTAAAAATAGGGATTTTAAATACCCTGCAAGTGAACCTTCAGGGATCGATGGTGAGAATATTTGTGGCAAGACGATTCATCTGTTACTGTTGTTTTCTCGTTATTATTTCCATAAATTACAATTGAAATGCAATAAAGACTGTTTAATATTTTGAGGCATGTGTCTGTTATTAGAGAGTTTTTAAGAATTTAAGGATTAAATTGTACAAGGATGAGGATAACAGATTAAAAACAAAATGCCATTTCACTCACATTAGGCTGTTCAATTGAATTTTTCATTCATTAAAGACTCCCGGGAAATAATAAAAGAAAAATAATTAAGAAGCACAAACCTTTTGACTCAAAGTTTGTTCATTTAATAAGTATTTTTAATATAATTCCCAAAAATAAGAAATTCCATATCTTAAAGAAATCAAGGGAATCCACAAAGTAATAATTTTACTTATATTATTTTACTCATATTCTTCTTCTTTTGATTTTTAAAAAGACAATGTATTTGTAAATGACTTTTGTTGAAGAAAGGAACCGTGTAGTAACCAGGCAAAGCAGATTTTGTTGTGAAAAAACCAAGGACTTGCTTGTTGCTAGGGAACACCAGAACGTGCAGATTTCTCGTACCATCTACCTATGTGCAATCTGTTTGTAGATATGGACATATTGCGATGATAAATTCCAGATATTGGTTTAAAAAAACTTAGAACAAATGAACTTTGTGGTGTTTGTGAATTAGATGCACAAAAGCATTAACTCAAAATGGCATTTGATTGCCATAAGTGATAGATGTGCATCATGACTCAAAATAATCAAAGCTTTGAAATGACATGCTTGTTATCGCTACATTGTCTCTTTGATTTGAAAGGATGTATATGAAAAAAAACCATTGTTTAAATACCCAATTATCAGCCTTAAAATGCAAGCTGTCAGTCCAAATGACACGCTTCTAAAATGGGAATCAGCAAGAGTTTTCATCTGTAAAAGCCAGAAAAGAAGAAAACGGGATAGAAACAGATGAATAAATCAAATGCTCCTTTTCTCTTTTTGTCATTGTGTGCTTATGATTTCAACGCTTCCAAAATATTATAATACAACCAGAATGGATCAAGACAAACTAATCTGGGTGAGTCAGACATGAGTTGCCTATGCTGATTCAAAACTAATCAAATGCGACGTTTACATTTACAGTAAATGTCAGACACAGTCTAACTAATGCATACATACTTGGCTGGAGTCCAGTGCCAGCACATGGAGTCCCAACAACAAGCCAGTGCTTATGCTTTCATGCCAATCAGATGGTCGTCCGGTGCAGTCTTGTCATCTGTCAAGAATAAGGCTCCTAACAAATTGCGCTTTTTAAATCATTCCATCTCTAGGAATCTGTTAAGGCTTTGAACATGATTTATTTTCATTAACTATATTCTATATATTATAGCTTGTTTGGCGTGCTGTCCAGGGGGCGAGCTAGGAGCTCGGCGGAGTGCAAGCCCTACTGATAATAACCCTAGCGAGGGCAGGTCTCGGCGTCAAGCTCGGACCCTGCTTGCCCCCCATTGCGGAAGGTGCAAAAAGAAGGCAAAGAACGGGGGTGGGGGGGTGCGTAGCTAGATAGGGAAGGGAAGTAGTGGAGGATATTTAAAGCGAAAGCAGACGAAAGGGATTGGGTAATGATTATTATAATTCGGATAATTCGGAACCAGCGGTGGCTAGCATTCGTGCGTGCTCCTCCTGAAACTCTGTTTACAACATCACTTATTTAATGTTTATTGCATGCTGTGTGACTTTGTTTGTTGAAAACCTATTCTCATGGCTGTTCTTATGGCAGTTTTTAAAGATACAAAAGATATAGTTAAGCAGCTTTGGTTATTTAGCAGAAAAACGTGTACAATTTGAAATGTGTACAATGCAAAATAACGTTCTGTTTGTTATGAACTTATGCTGCAGTTCTATAGTTTATATTAAGCTCTTTAAAGCACAGTGGATTTTCATTACTCAGTTTTTAAAAGAATTATTATTAAATAGCTCCTCTGTGTTGTTAGTGATATACGTGTGGTATTTAAGAGTGTATTCACATCAGGAAAATCTGCTAGTTCACTGGCTTTGGTATGAACCAAATCGTCCAAAAATGTTGTTTTTTGTTTGTTTGGTGTGGTTTGCTTTCACACTGCCCTTTTTGCAAGGGAACTTGAAGCTGTAAACAAAACCACACATGTGCTTAAGGTTATCCATTCATTGGTTTATCTATTTAACCATACCAGAGTTTGTTTGGAAGCAGTCTGAGACCACCTCTTCAGCTGGTTCTCGGTACAGTTGTTTTGTCTGCACCAGACCAGCCAAAAAGATCTGCAACGAACTTGAGTTTGATTCAGTTGAACCAAACAAGACAGGTGTGAATACACCCTAAATTTAGAATGATTCTTTTATTCTGGAAATTATAGCTGTTTTATTTGTTTTTTTTATTGCAGTGATTAATTAAAAACACATTACTGTTAAATCATTAAGACTGTGGTTTTGTCTGACACTGAACATGTTTTAATGATTCTGCAGAGAATCTTGGCCTCAAATATTCTCATTTAGTTCATTCACACAGCAGCTAGAGTCCAACAGCAAGCTTGACAGGCCAACAGAGATCTTGTGAACAGCCGTTCCTCAGTCTCAAGTCTCTGTCTTTCGTAAACACTGCACTATGTGAATTATTCAGCGGTGACACTAATGGTAAAGCATTATAACCATACATAATATAATCACTTATAATGTTTACCATTTCTCTTCAGATTCACCTTTTCATCTTACAAACTCTAAACACATTATTTTACATAATATGTCTGCCATTTATGTTTTAAATGTCTTCTGCCTGTTTTAGAGGAACACATTTATTCTAAGAAACAAACATGACCTCTGTATTTCCAGCATAGTAACTGTCTGAGTCAGAGAGAGAAAAAACAAAGTAAAATAGTAATAAATCTCTTTTTTTATATTATCAGCAAAAACATTACTTGGGGGGTGTACAGTTTCTAAATAACAACGTCCTTCCCAACAGAAACCCTATTTACACATATTTTATAATGGATCATAAGAACCATTAGGCTTGCACAAGGATCAATAAACATTTGTGGCTACCGTCCCTTTTGTTAGCTCAGTGTACATCATGACTACATTTACCTGAATATTCGGAAGTAGAGCAAAAAATGCTATAAAGTGAAAAGGATGTAAAGAGTGGGCGCTTGATCGAGTATAGCTGTCTGAAACCTGAGGACATTCATCATTCAGTTATCAAGAGCACAGTATAAACTAAATGACCCCCTTTTGGTTGTCTCCGTGATATGATTTTTACTTTTATCTCAATAATTGAATGTTTGAGCTTCATTTGGCACAAATCAAGAGGAAAATATGCAGAGATAAGGCATATTACTCCCTATAATCAGCAAGCTTTCGATTAATAAAACAAATGACAGAAACTGTGGGCAGTATTGATTTTTTGTGCGTCGTCACTTGTGTGCTTTTCTGTGGAAGAGTAGTAAAAACAAGAACAGCTTTCTTCATGGTGCATTTGAGAAAATAATCTAAAATGAATCGATATGTACAAATGTTTATTCTATTCTTTGTCCTTCTGCCTAAAGAAATATAACTGATGAATGTTTTCCATTTATTTCTCATTTGCTTGTAGCTGCAGGACACATGTAAAGGATGCAGTTATTGCCAGAGCTGAAATGTTGCATGAGTTTTCCAAGACAATGTGAGGCATATACTATTACGAATTCACAGTATTTATCCTCTCTTAACACTTAAAAACTGTTATCTGCTCTGCAAATGTTTCTCACTTGCCTGAACACTAATGCTCAACAGGTTTTAACGACAGGAATCCAAATGCAATTATCAGTTGTTAACGTCTCTACAGGCATTCTGACCACTTACTCTTTAAGGTCCAATTTCCCCGGTGTCAAGCTAAGAAGAAGGAAATTAAAATGGTGCACAGATTTGATGTTTTAGAATGCATTTTAAAGCTGTGGCTAAATATTGGTGTTTATCATATTGACAAACTACAGTATCTAAAAGTCAAAGTTGTTTTCTAATGAACATCTAGGCTTTGCATCGAGGGAATTCTATGTGGAACACTACAAATTATTAATGATCTAAAAAAGAAATCTTCAAAGTTGACGTAAATGAGTGGCGTAGTGTAAGGGGTTGGTTTTGGTACAAGTGTGACACTAAAAAGTTGCAAGAGCAATACTTGAAGGAAGTCTCTTTGATCTTGACTTTTGATCTTGAGATTGTATGTAGGATGTTCCGATATGTTTTAGACTGTGATCTTAAATATATTTGAACTGCACAATACTACCAACGACAAACTAGGGTAATACAATTAAAAAAGGGTGTGTTAATATGCACAAATTTTGGTAGATGTGTGCAGCAACTATAAGTGCAGCTGCGAAGCTTTTATATTTCAAGTTAGAAAAAGACATGTTATAGAACAAATACAAGTGACGTCCAATTTTTAAGAGTAAAACATCTGAGGAATGGGGGTGGAGTTGGACATTTGCAGTGCCTCATATTTTGTATTCGGTTTCGTTTACAAGCACCATTCATTCTGTGGACAAAACCCCAGATCGGAACCATAAAAGGATAGTTGTGTCACCATTTACTAAACCCATGTCATACTTTCCAAAAACGTTTTTAACTTTTTAATCATTTTTAAACATTTGTAGCATGCAGAGTTAACCTTAACATAGTATTAAACACAGATTACTGTCATTAAATTATTTACAAATTTTTTCTTTATAACTGTAACTGATATCAGTTACATTTATTTTGTAATTAAATTATGTAACGCTGTTACATGCAGATTAATTACTCCCCAACACTGATCACATTGAGTTAACTTCCTTAAATAGTTACTTTTTATCTGTATACTGAGTTACTTTTTAATATCTGGGTAGGGCTTTATTGTTTGTATTTTAAATAAAAAGTAGTTCTTATACAAATGTACAAGCCCTTTCACAGCAAATGTGAACTGAATACACCTCGAACTGAAGAAAATGTAAATTCATGTCTGCGCAGTAGAGGGTGCAGCTCAAACTAATTGGCATGGAATGTGATGCAGCAGAATAATGTTTAACATTATTCAGCAATAACAAAAATGAAACGCAAATGTGTCATTTTTGCTTAGTATGGTTGAATTGGATCCTCAAAGGTCAGTAGCAAAGACGCTGGTTAATAAAATGGAATTAAATAGATACATTTTATTTGTATTATTTAAAATTTAATTTTGCAGGTTCAGTATAATATTCTGAGCATTTGACTGTTTATTCACTTTAAGGAGCACTGAATTTGTTTTTGTGCAGGTGAGATTAATAAATACATGTTCATAGAACTACAGTAAGCATCATGTTAACACAGCACGCACAACATCTGCACTTAATCCTAATTTCAACATGCTTACACAAGAGCTGTCAAACAAGACGTAGGAAACAAAGTAACTGGGGTTAATTATTTGACAAAGCAACTATTTTATGATATAGTTGCAACTATATAGGACTATATTATATAACAATATTTCCTTCCAATTTAAAAAGTAATCTGAGTAATCTCTTAAAGTAATCTGATTATGTAACTCATATTATTTGTTATGCGTTACCCATCGGTGAATTTTAGTTGGATCGATTGTTGTTTTGGACCTCACTGACTTTCAGTGATTGGGTAAAACCAGTTTTTCAAAATATCCTCCACAGAAAAATGCAAGTCAAGCAAGAATTAAATGACATGAGGATGAATAAAATTTTCATTTCTGTGCGACATAAATGGTTTCCTAGATAACTGCAAGAGAGGAAACATGGTAATGTACTTTTAAATCGACTCCTGTCATTGCTCAGTAATTTTATTTTTTTATTTCTGCCAAACGCTTATTTTATTACCACACGATAGAGGTCGATAAAGCAATCCTGCAATCGGCTCATTAATCACAGAAGTAGACTGCACCTACTGGGCTATTGCTGTCCTATGCTTCTCACTGTAGACAGCCACCCCTAAAACTGTGATTGGTTGCTCATAAACTCTCAGAAAGTACTGAGTCTCCACAAAGTCAGATGACCTCAGGAGTCAATGCTTCAGCAATAACAAATGAATTTCTTGATTCCTATATGTCGTTCCGCTCCATATCTGCTAATTTAAATGACATTTCTGATGAGAAAATATTATTGAGATTAGGAAGTTCAAAGACTGTATTCCACATGTTTAGACGGAGCATCTCTGAATTAAGTGGCTAATGTGTGCATGATCTGAAATACAGTGCCACCTATTTAATCACAGTTCTCTAAGACAAACAAGCCCCCACTCCCTCATTGAAATTCATTCACTTAACTATTGATTGCATCCTTCCCTTATGACTTTGATCCTAGGTTTATAGGATCAGGTCAGATGTGTTTGGTTAGACGAGGCAAGTCACAACACCTCTGAATCATAAAAGTTGACAGCCGAGAATTGTAGGTCCTTGAAGTGAAAATAGCATGGGCATTTGTACAAACATACTGCAATGGTGAAGTGTAGATACTGTACCTTCCTTTATATCGCCTTTGCGTTTTTACAGTAAAATCCATTATTATTAGCCATTCAGTTTGTGCTGCATTTTAGCATCGATGAGAAGCATCCGCCCAGTTTTGTTCCATTTGCTCGTTTTTTTTTGCATAGAAAATCTCTACTGAATTTAAATATGTTACTTAACGCATGTGACTGAGTAGTACCTATGTATAGGCAACTTCATATTACACAGAGTGTGAATGACACGTTGTAATGTGTTGTTTTCCCGTGCGCTGACAGGAACGTAACATGCGTGCGCGCTCAATGATGTGTTTCATCAGGGATATGAAATATAGCGCCGAGCTGAGAAGCTTTTATATTTCATAAGTTTGAAGCATGCACGTTATAGAACATTATAAATACATGAACTACAGCAAGGTATTTTAAGTATATTACTGATAGGCCGTTTCTATGACTGAACGTCCGAACGCAACAGTGGGCTACAGGAGTTTCTGCAATGAACGTGTTGTTTATGATTCTAATAAAACATTGACTGAAACACTATCAGAATCCCTTTCAACAGGTCTCCTTTTGAAAACTAACAAGCATTTTATAAAAGCAATTATCCTCAAAAAGGGCTGTTTGAAAGGAGCCAGCCATCTCAGACTCTGCTACAGGTAAAATGATTGACCAACGTCTAATCACTTACCTTATAATAACATACATGACGAGGACGTTGCCCACCAGTCCTACCACACACACTATAGAGTACAACGCAGTGATAATGATCGCCACTATCACAGGAGTTGAGCTTTTGTCCAGCTCAGCCGTCCTGTCACATCTGGAGCTGTTCATGTTCACGAGGCTGGAGCTGTTGCTGAAGTTTCGGCAGAATATGCTGCTATTCGACATTGCTGGGTTCGAAAGAGCGTAGAGAAAGTCCGAAATGTTGCCACTGGTTTCCATGGCAAATGCTGCTTAGCTGCGTTCTTTACGCGCGAGCTTTATCAATCACGTTCTTTTATATCTATAACGTTACCTGTCCGACTTCAAAGCGCTCGGAATCCCAACCGTTCTTCCTTTTAGACGGTCTTCTGCTGCAAGTATAGCTACCAGTCTGTTTTGTTTATGACTCCGCTGTTCTACATTACCCGCGTGAAATTGTACCGTGCGTCTCTCATAGCGCGTATTCGCATTTTATTCAACAAAATGACGTCACATATATATGCACATGACTAGAGGCTTTTCAGCAGTCGCTGTCGGCTTTCCAGTTCCTCACTTTATCATCGATGAAGCTGTATGAATTTACAGTCACCCCTTTGCATGTCCAGCGGAGTTAATGGCTTAGTGCAGTATATACAGAATGCGAATTATAGGGTAGTTGACTCCGCAATTTAGGTAAACTGCGGAACGTTGCTTGGTCATTATTTAACAGTTCTGTAATGTCACAAAACTTAGCAGCCCACATTGTTCTCCTCAAGCATATTTTCACACTCGCCTAAATCTAAATTAATGACTGTTACTAACTTGTCTTTTGTTAAATATAGGCCTAAAGTATTCATTATAGCAATGTAATAATATTATTAGTCTAGCTTAGCTGCATGCAGGTATTAGACTTAACCATTGTAGCCTAATAAATGTCAGAATTGGTTTTGCCACAGTTGGTGTAAATGTTTCTATATCTGTATCTCTGTAGGTAATGAGTGCTGTCAGTGAGCTGTCTGTGATTGCTTGTGTCTTTCATCATTTCTTCTCATGTTTTGATGAGCAAAAAGTGAAATAGCCTAGTTCTTTTCCGCTGCAACCCAGTCGCACGGCAGGTCGTTAAAATATCACGAAATAAGCCTAAAATATATTAATTTGTGTCAGGGACACGAATGTTTCTTTATTTCCGTGACTCCAGCACGAATGTAATAGTAGGATCCCATTGGATGCATCCTTTCGTGCTGGAATCAAGAAAGTCGAGTAAGAATCGTGTCCGTGCCACGAAAAAAAAAAACGTGCAACTGGGTTGTCCTTTACAGCTAAACATTTTTTTCACTTCAAGGATTTTTCACTTCACTTTTTTATAACCAGACATAAAACACATCAATAGAATGTACTGATGTTTTAAGATCAATACACCCATCCTAAAACCGTCCTAAAACCCATAGAAGAATAATGCTGGATCTTTGGATTTTACATATAAAACAATCCTCTCCATGACTGCCACTTGACTTTGAACTTAACATTACAGCTTATTGATGTATTGGCGGCTTAGAGACATAGCAATTTTACTGATGGTCTCTAATGTTTGTAATGATTTGCCACAGAACAATGAATCCGATGAAAGGTACAAATTACAAATACAAATTAGTTTCCTTCTATCCAAGATAGAGGGACTGGGATTACTCCTTTATTTAAATGTTTTATGCTATCATGTAATTTTGTTATTAGTATCAGATGTCAGGTGTTAGCTCCAAAGTCCCAACTAATCCAATAGTAATTGATTTTAATTATGCTAATGTAAATGTCTGTGAAATAACTTTCTTTTAAAAATGTTAAATGAAGGAAATTATATTCTGAGAACAAGTTGAATGACCTAGTAATACTTGAACATAATTTCAAGTATGATCCATCATAAAGAAGCTAGTGTGCATGAAAGTGCAAAATAGAGATGTGACATAAATTAAAGGAATCCAATTATCTTCTGGCTCATGGGTTGCTAAAACCGCAGTTGCAGAAATGATGTTTAACAGAAGTGCACACTGTTCACATAAAATTATTTTTACATGCTTTTGATGTGTGCCTGTGATTCAGATTTACAGCCGGCAGATCCTTTTGAGTCACCTTGTTCCTATAGTTCAAAAAGACATTTTTTTGAATATAACTTAAACTGATCTGATACTAGATTTTTACAAATTTGCATATATGTTGTGCACATTAGTTAAAGGTTCACCCAAAAATTATTTTTTAAAATATACACACTATGGCCTTTCATTGTTAGAGTATGGGAGAAATTTAGCATTACATCATTTGTATAGCTCACCAATGTATCCTTTGCCTTGAATGGGTGCCATCTCAGAGTTCAAACAGCTGATAAACACATCACAATAATCCAGAGGTAATCCACATGACTCCAAACCATACAACTTTTTATTTCATAAGACATTATTTGACGGACTGGGGTCGCATAGATTATTGTGATGTCTTCATCCTGCAAATTTTTTTTGGGTAAACTTTTCCTTTAAATAATATTATATACGACACCTTACAAATCCAAATGTCTTTTACTGTTACATTTTCTTTAGGATCTGCAGAGTGGGATCCCATGAGGTTGAGACCCTGATTGACCCTTGAAGAATCTGATTATGCTTTCAATCAATAATCTACTGTACCAAATTTCTGTAAGTAGGCTATTGAGTTTCAATAAGAAGGGCAAAATTAGTTCTCACTAGGGATGCAACGGTACAGTGAGCCCACGGTTCGGTTTGTATCACGGTTTTCTGGCCACGGTAACGGTTCGTTTCGATACATTAATATTACTGTACAGTACTGTATGTGATCTCTAACATAGCGGGAGGTCATTTGCCCTTTCTGTTTATCAAGGTACAGAGACGATATTAAATGTATAAAAGGTACAGATTAAGTCAAAACACAACATTTATTTTTCAAGGGCAAAAAAACGAACAATATAAAAAGTGAAGAATAAAGTGAAATATAACATGAACATTATTCAAATAAATATTGACAGCAACAAGAAAATACTTACGTTTTCTAAATACACCATCAGAACAAACAACAATAACAAAATGTATCACTAAGTGGTGGACAATTGTCCATTACATCACAATGTGCAGTATCAAACAGATAAGAGAACACTTTAAGCTTACACTAAACATTTACAATACCACTGGGTTAAATAA
>JAUCMT010000024.1:7628612-7657545 GCA_032357475.1 Enteromius thamalakanensis | reverse complement strand
AGATGACCACATGCGTAGCTCTCGGCTCTGAAGCAATTTCTAATGAGTGGTTGCACCTGAGCCTACTTATACCCGGCGTGCCGGGCCAGGTACGGCTGGTGTGCAATTATCCACTTGCCAACTCGTTGGCGTTTTCTCAATACTGAGCAAATCAGGGCTCTCAGGTATAAGACCCAGCTGTCGATACGACATACGTCTCCGTTCCCTCCATCAGGGAACGGGGGTTACAATAGGTAACCTAGACGTTTTGCTCTCAGCGCATATATTCTCAGGGAAACATTTAAGGTTATGGTACAGGGCTTATAAAGGCAGGTCAGAAATGTGTCTCGATTGAGACCACAATCGAGACACAATCTGAATTCCTTCAACATTCACATAAACAAGAGGCTAACAGGCGTTCGCTAAAAATATTTGAAGAGCCACTTGTCAAAGTCAAAGCCGACATCATATCTCCTGAGATCACTTGACATTATAGTAGAGCATTAGATTGAATGTCAAGAAAAAATGGGAAGTGTGATGTTTTATTTTAACTGCAGGAAACTGTCTGCTGCTCCTTGATAAATGACTTTCTGGGAGATTGTGAACAAACGTATTTATGCTTGAAATTATGCCTGTCCTGAAACCTTTCATGCCAACATTTAGGATTAGTCACAGAATTGACAAATGGGGCCGTAAAAATCCTCCATGCTTTGCTCTTATCTTCTACTTTAATGTTCATCAGATGACACCCATCAGGTGAAAAGTTTCCACTTCATATTCATAAGCTAGGCTATGTCAGGCTTTAATTGTTGCCAGAGACTTTGTTTGTCATCGCTTAGTATCGCTCAGTTCCTTTAGTTTTAAAGTACTTTATACAACCAATTAGGAAGAAACTGAATGGTAGGCTATTAAAAACAAACGTAAAAGAATCAACGCAAACTTCAAAAATTAGGCTAATCTATGAGAAACTGTTGCAGGAAACTCAAGAAGAATTACAAGAGACTTTTATGTGTATGTGTGAAAATAGTTTTGATTCAAATGCGTAGATGAAAACAAAACTGATTTTTTTTTAGATTTTTAGATTTTTTTTCCCTGTTACATTGTTTGACAAGTGACTGTCTCAAGTGAGTTATTCATTCAGCCAGTTTCTTTATTGAAGCTTTATAGTGAGCTTTATAAACGAGCGATTGAATTATTCAATTTACAGATTTGTTAAAAAATTATTTTTTCCCCTTGTGATACAAACAAGTCATTGAATCATTTACTCAGTACAGTGATTCATTCAGAAAAGAAGCACAGCTAGCTGTGACTTGTAAGGGCTGTGTCTGGTTTAATCAGTCGATGGCCAAGAGAGCTTAATGGGGTAATTTTGTTGTGGTCTTTGCTACCTCTTTGTTTGTTTGTGTTGTTAGCGTTGCAGCACTTATACTGTCAAACTGATGATGCTTTGTTGGTATTTTCTGAAGTTGGAGAATTGAGGAGAGAATTTTTTAAATATTTTTTTTGTGACAAGACAACAACAAATCCAAAACCAACAAAAACCAAATAAACCAGACACAGGCGTTTAATTTTTTGTGCTGCTGTATTAAAGTAATTGTAAACATTGTAAGGTTAAAATCATTCTACAGTAACTCTATACCTATACATTACAATCCTGTCACAATGCATTTCATTTATTGAATAAGAAAACCTTAGTGTCTGTTCTTGGTATCTTTCTTTTACATTTTTGTAGATTCTTAATACCTTATTTTATGCGTGTGATTCATCTCCACACATTTGATCTGTTTGAAACCGCTGCTGAATATTCCTCAGCGGTATAAAGCTCTAAAAGTCAGTTATGTCATCATCATGATATTGTGGATTGTACTGTTCAAGCCAATGCCAGATCTTTATCCTGTTTGGAAAAAGGCTTTAGCTGTGATTGTAGGCCTGTGTTGTGGATGATAATGGCATATAAAGTGATTATTGGAGTGTCTATCCATTGAAAAATCATATTTTATGATTGTGCTGATCAGTTTTGTTGTTCATTTCTGAGATTATTTATTGATTTTGCACAACATTGAAAGTTTAGATACAGATGAGATGAGTACAATAAATACATTTGATCAAGCATGCAGTTATTTTTTAGTATTTTGTATTTTGAGTATTTTATTATATAAGCCTGCAAAGCATCCAACACGTCTGGTGTGGTACATTAATACAACCACACATTTTATTGAAATCGTTTGCTCTTAAAGAGATGTCAAGAGGCCCGGAAAGGATGAAGGTTGGGAGGGGGCCGATGACAGCTGTTTGGAGTGGAGTACGCTTCCTGATTTCTTACAGCATAAATGCTTCTTCATTTTCCATTGGCTCAATTCCAGATGGATTTGTCTGGACTGAAACTTTGCTGCTTTTCCTCACCCTTCTCTGAAATGTTGTGAGCAAGAGCGTCTGTATTGGAGAACAGAGAGGCAGTGATTTGTTGCAGCAGAGGTTGTGCTCTGCAGCACACCAATCACACGCATCTCAGACAGCTCCGTTTGTTAGTGCTTTGGCTGAGAGAATCGGGTGATATACTATGTTCAGTGGTCAAGCATGAATTCAGTTTGTGGTCTTTGCGTTCCCAGCTGTGGCTGTTCAATCTCATGCAGTCTTTGGGTATCATCTAAATTTAGGAGCAGTAGTATCTGTTCATCTTCATTAACTCTGAAGGTGAAAATAATGGAGAACTAACAGTGGCACCAAAAGTGCGAGATCACATTTAAAATCTAGCATTCAGAATCAAATAAAGAAAGATCATTTGTTTTTGGATTTTCAGACATTGAAAAGAAAGAAATGTTTTTATTATAAGAAAACTTATAGCTAACTGAGTACATTTGTGTGCTCTGTGTGTGTGTCAGATATTCTTGTTTCAGTTGTATTTCAAGTTTTTTTTTTGATTATTCTAAAAAGTAAAAGAGAACTATATAAATTTATGTTGATTCAGCTTTCACTCAAAAGCCCTCAAATAACCCAAATTACCACATGAAAATTGTCAGAGTTGAGGGAACTTCTATAGTGGTAATATGAAAACTATGATTTTTGTGTTTCCATTTGCATTTGCTTAAAAATCAAAGAGTAATTTGTGGTGGCCAGAAATTGAAATTGAAATTGGTTTATTTATTTTTTAGCCTTTGTAAAAAAAAAAAAAATTCAAACCAGTTTTACAAATATTATACCTGTTTTTAATTTATTGCTATAATGATTGTAGAATGTTATCGATCTATATTTATTAAAAATATTTAAAAAAAAAAACTAAATGAAAATTCAAAAAACATTTTTTTACAGAGTTTGGAATAACTGCTAAACTCCAGAATTGAAACAAAGACCAGCTTATTTAAAAAATTGCACAGCTCTAAAGGAAATACATAGCAAATATATACTGTACTCAAAAATACCAAACAAACAACATGTAGCATTGTTTTTTTTTTTGGTATATAGTGGATATCTCACTCACACACAGGTGTCCAGGCATTAGTCATGTACAGAACTGTCATACTGCTCATATATTTCCTATACTGGCAATATAATGTGTTAAGTAGAAAATAGAAGGCAAGCTGTTTTTTTATTTTATGGTTCTGAATCTGCAACTAAGCTACTGTATAAGCATGTAAGCTGTATGTAAATTAGATCATTTTAGTATTTTTTTGTACACAGCTAATTACAATGTATTATTTGTTTGGTTCAAATTGAATTTAGTAGGTTTATGTAACAAAGTCATCATGTATCCTCAAGGTGCTAAAATAATATTCATAAAATAGCTTCTGAGGCAACTAATGAAATCATTCCAACTCTATTGTTTTAGTTTGGTTACAAAAAGAAAAGTAACATAAGTGTTAGGCTATATTTATTTATTTGGCTGGTGTTTAATTAACTGGACGTAATTAGATGCACTGATTGGGGAGAAACTGGAAAGTGGCTTAAAGAGGCTAAAGGATTAACCAAAAAGCTAGTCGCTTAATTCTAACTGCTTCCAGTCTAATTGAATTTCAGAATGTGTTGGCAATTGAATCCTGTAGTCCAATGCATTCAGCATGGCCGATTTAGACAAGAGGGTTTAAACTGTCCGGAAGTAAGGCTTCTGCATGGCCACTAATTCATAACCTGAATATATACAATCACATATATCTCTATGCTTGCTACAAGGCTTGCATTTATCCCAGTCAATATGGAAAACTGGAGCACTTTTTGCAATACGTAATATTTAAATCAAGAAGTTTTTAGAGAATAGGATTATCACTATAAGTGTCTCAGTGTTTCCAGCATCATGCAGTGGACAGCACTCTGACTCTTCCACAAGAGGGAGACAGTCAAGATTGACAAAACCCAGGCCCGAGTCGGCAGAATGCATGCTGGGGAACAAAACATAACCTGTGCTATTATTCTGACCTAGAAACACAGTTGGAGTTTGAATGTGTTTTGATTGTCTGCTTTGAAGTGATTTAGCTACTGTAATTATTATGTTGGAAGTTCATTCAAATGAATGAAAAGTAAACATAATGCCTTACAAATCCAAATGTCTTTTACTGTGCCACACTAATAAATGTACAGTATTCTTAAGGATGCTCATATGAGATTGAGATCCTGTTGTCATCCAGGGTGACTCTTGCAGAATCTGATTATGACTTTAATCAATAACTACCAAGCTTGTGTAAGTTTGTTAAAATAGGACAGTATTTAGTTGAAAATCTGGAATCTGAGGGTGCAAAGAAATATTGAGAAAAACACCTTTAAAGCTAGTAAAGTTTTTATGCATATTACTGATCAAAAAATATGTTTTGACATATTTAAGGTTTAAAATGTACAAAATATAATATCAAAATATGAACATGATCTTAATATCTTAATTATTATTGGCATAATATATATATATATAATATTTTGACCCATACAATGTATTACTAGCTGCTACCAAGGCTTCTTATGAATGGTTTTGTGCTTCAGGGTCACATGTGTGGCTGCCTTAGTCTACCCAGCCATCAAAGAAAAAAAATTCATATCAAACATTTTGTGTGACCTAGCTTCAGCACACATAGTTAGCCATGTGTTTAATTAGTCTTCTCTCAGCTCTTCAATTATTTAAGATTGCCAGGGCTTTGATTGCAGGTTAATTAATGGGTTGGCTCCCAGGGGCACAGAGGTGTGAGATGAATCATGTCACCGGCTCCAGGCAGACAGCAGCTCCCTCAGGGTCTCCTGTCTAACCACAGTTAGTGTTCGAGCTTTTCTTACCACCTAGAAAAGATATACTGCTTTTGTTAGACGTTCAGCCATGTGCAATACTGAGATTGCTTATTTTCTCTTTATGCATACATGATTCTGGTTTGTTTTTATGTTTGGATGAAGATAAGGCAATGAGGTTGACGGGAATTTTAGCCCAAGAGAAATCTTTGCAAATATTTCCAGAAATATTTCATCTTAAATTAGACTTTTTGATGTTGTTGGGTGATGGAGAACGGACGCTCATTTCTGATTGGTTTAAAGTTCTAGGCAATGAAGATTATTTCCTGGAATGAGGAGCAGAAATGAGAGTCCTTCTGTGAACTCTAAAGTACAGCGCAGTGTATAAACAGGAATCCATTTGTTTGTCCCTTTTCATAAACCTCAGCAGAAGTCATTTCTGTGCAAATCATACATACAACAATTACATAACAATACATAATCTAGTGTGAAAAGTTCTATATGGATTTGCATTCTTCCTGTGTTTCATAATGCACCAAGTTAATAATAAAAAAAGATATATATAAAAACGACCATCTTTCCTGGAATACAGGTTTGATTTATGAACTGGCTTTAAAGCTGTTTAAAGCTTATGAAGATACATTGAAATATCATCAAAGAATTAATTTCACTTTATATTTATCGGGCACATCAAGGCATGCTTTGACTGATGTCATTTTCCGATAAGACGCACTTCCAAGAAAAATGTGATCTTAACGTGACTCACAAAACTCTCCAAGAATTTTAAAACACTCACCCTGAAATGGATGTTGTGTAATTTCAGTTCTGTAAAAGTTAGAGCTTTAAAATTCACAGAACTTCAGCAGCATTTTATCAACTAATTAGCGCTAGACTCAGCTAATTGGTGTGTTCTGCAGAGATATTTACTCTCTAGTGAATGTCTGCTGTCAGTGCTTTGACGATCCCCGTTCTCCTGTTTTCCTTGACTGCCCATACGTGTGTTTTGTCCACAGATGTAACTTAACCCCTGTGGACAGCCTTGTTTCAATTAAATATTTTCTGTTTAATTGCTGTTTTTTCATGGTATGTCACTCACTGGGACAAGGTTAATGGAGAATCAGGCATATCAAGTCACTATCTGTTGCCCAGAAGAAAACTGTCAAATTTGATTTATAGAACGGTTCATCATTTTTAAAATGGAAAAATAATGTTGCAACATTTTTAATAACTAAATGCTAGCTTTTATTTTTATACATTTTTATAAATTTTTATACATTTCGGTCATAGTTTTGACTGATTATAGTCAAAAAGATACAAACAAGCAAATAAATAAAGCCATTGGATTTTTGCCTTTTATTTAAGATACTGTGTGTACTGTACTGTATAGAGACAAAAAAATAGCTTTACAAGATTCTGCCAATATGTAGCAGTAGCTTTCCTCAACACTGAAAAAAGAGATTCCTTTCATTACAACTTATTTTGTTCTTTTTTTCTTTATATAACCCAGACTCGCCATTCCTCCCTATGACCAGTGACAAAGAAATCTCATCGAATCAAGCAAATGAAAAAGCATTCATCTTTTCAAACATAAATTGCATAGCAGAGCACTGTGATATTCAATCTACAATAACTCACATTAAAGATACTTTATAGATACAAGGAATTTTTACTCCTCACTTTATTTATTTATCCAACATTTGAGAAATGTCAAATGGATACGACTCTTAAAGCATTAAAGTAAACACCACCAGCATACAGACACAGACAGAAGTACTTGTGAGATAATAAGCTATAGACTGAGTATCTCTGATATGGCAGAGAAATGTCACTAAAAGATTATACACTTCAATAGGTCTCACAATATCATCAGCTTTCACATATAACAACCACACATGCCTGATGCATTAGCAGATATAATCTAAACCCCTCGACAGTGATATCAAATGAGGCATGAATAGTTGGAAAACACCACAGGGTAACAAACAGCAACATTGGAGATGCAGTATAAGCTCAGCAATACTGAATTTCAAGGATAATTTTGCAAATTTCAAATAAAATGTATGGCATGTAAAGTTTGTTTCATGTAAACAATTATCGCACATGTGTTAATTAAACAGACACACTCTTAACAAATAAAGGTACAAAATCACTGCTGTGTGGCAGCTGTTATAATCATTATTTCACATGTGTGCTACAATGTAACACTGTGGAATAACACTGACACCAACTCTCACGCTGATGCGTTCAGCTGGGGCCTTCTTTTTATTCAAACATGAGATGTAGTGAGACATCATATGTGGAATTGTAGTAAGAGAGGGAGTTTAAAATTCATTTTTTTCTTTCTAGTGGGTAGGGGAAGGTTGTATGGCAGATAATTAGAGCCTTGTAATTGTATTGTGCTCTCATGCTGGGGGAAAGCTGGGTGTCCATGGCAACTGATGGAAAAGTGAGTCATCTGAGATTTTTGTGTGTGCATGTGAGTGTGTCTGCTCGTGAGTGTCTACTTGGAAGTGTTTGTGACCACTAAAACGGATCCACATCAGTGCATTTTCACATTCAAGGTACAAATGGGATATGACTTTTTCTTTTTGTAGCAAACAAGCATGAGGGCTTTTTTGTCAAAGCACTCTTGTACACATTCACCTTAAATATGTTTTCAAACCATCCATTTCTCAAACTTTAGGGGATGCAATGAAAAATAAAATTTTCCATGCCCTTTTCATATAAATTAATCTTAAGACATCTGTATAAACATTAAAATAATAGAATATTGGATAGCTAATGTTATTTTTTAGAACAAGAAAAATATATTTCTGATGTTAACAATAAGACTTAGATGTAGATGTTTGCCAAACATGTTTATTCATCTACAGATACTTAAACCTTTGATTATACAATGTTCCAAAAGAAAAATGGCTTTAGTTTATGACTTTATTTTTTTATCCTTTTTATGTCATTCTGACATTATTAGTTTGTCAGCAAATCAGCCTATCACAATGATTTCTTAAAGACTGGGTGATAGTTAAACCAGTTTAACACAAGAATAAACTATGTTTTCAAATGTATTAAATAGGAACATGCTTATTTTAAACTGTAATAATATTTCACATTTAAACTGTAATATTTTGTATCAAATAAATACAGCCTTGTTGAGGTTAACATGTCTTTCAAGTACAATAATCATTGTTTTATCAGTTGAAACAGATGGAAAAGGTTCCTCAGACAGCTGAAGGGCTGTAAAGGGAAGCTTGCTGGCCAGGTGAAGGACATAAAGAGCCAGAATTGAGTGTTGTGCCACAAGCATTCATAAGAGATGGAGACACTGGGACTGAGAATGTCACTCCCACAGGGGCACATAAATCACAGTTGATGATGCTTCAGACGTAGCGAGACCGGGAGCACACAATCCATAATTGACATTTGACTCAAAATCTTTCAGCTGAGAACTGAAGCTATCAGTCTTTTCCCCTCAAGAATAATGTTGTCACCAAACGACAATGATTGAAATCTCTGTGTAGTTAAGATTTAATGAAGAAGCTATCACTGCCATGAGGTGTGTGGCCATCCAGACCACTGAATCATACGAGATGAGACATTTTGGGTGAAGTGTGAAAGGTGCCTGAAAAGGTTACCTGTCAAATTCTCCAAAGAAATGGTCGTGTCAGTGTAGAAAGATGTATGGCTCGTGCATCTCTATCAGATCCTGCCAAAAAAAGTTCACTCAAGCTTGTCTGTCTGGAGATAACTTTCAGATGTTCATTTTTTAGTGATATTTATACTTGGAACAGTTGATCTCTGAGGACCAGGTGTACAGTCCCATCAGAGTCATTTTGAGTTTGGCGAGAGACTAAATGACTGGCTGATTTTGAGCGTAATTAGAATATTAATTATAAATATTAGCAATGCTAATTAGCCGAACCCACAAACCATTCACTAATACATTTTATCCTTCTCAAATTTCTTGGATTCCTGAATGCACATCACATCATTTTATCCTCTCTGAAACTCCTTGATAAAGCGTTGAATCATAATGTCAAACATGAAATGAGAGAGAAAAATAAAAGAAATTGTGATCCCCAAGGAAAATTGTATTGCTCTTTCATAACTCTGGAGATTTTAGGAAGATATATGGTTTACTGCGTGTGCTGTATGATTAGATGAGAAAAGCTTGGGCTCATAAAGACACTTCTGAGTTTTGATTGCAGATTTTATTTTCTTGCCAATTAGCAGTTTAAAATGGATTGGTGAGATTGTTGGAGTATTATTATTTTTTTTTGTAAAAATATGATTTCCCCCTCCAATTTCATTTTATTGCTATCTAGGAGAATAGCAAAGATATTAAAGAGATTTCATGTGTGTACTTATTTCCTATGGGTGGAGATACAGTGAATGTTTCTTTAAATGAGGGAAATATTACACATAGGTTAATGCCGGATTCTTCAATGAATCTAAACAAACCGTTAAATTAAAAACATTGGCATAGTTGACATATCTTAGATGCTAGTGAATAAAAATAACTGCAGTTTCCTCTGTATCAGCTTGTTCTGCACTTTTAAGCACAACAGTGACTTGGACTTGGATGTTTTTTTCAGGTCAGTGTTTTTTTATTTATTTATTTTTTAGTATACGAAGGAGCGATTGTTATTCATGTAACGACCCCCGCCTAGTAAATTGTGTAATGAGATCCCAGATTGTTAAATGCAAAGTATGAAATGTGAATGTAAAAATCAAGATGTAGAGAGGCAACTCAAGGGCAGACTAAAATTATAAAGATGCGTTCTGTATTAAAACAGGCACTCTGCCATAACACCCATTAATGTATATGATGTATTAACTACAAACCATGTGCCAAGGACGAAGGACTTTTTATGCCCTTTGATGGAGTAAACTTAAACCTGTTGTAATAAATCACTCTTAGAGAAATCTCCCTTGGATCTGTTATTAACGTTCTCCATAGCAATTTAAACAAGGCCTTTACAGAGGTGATAAATGTCAAAATGATATTTCATCCAAAGGTTAAGAGACTTTGACACTGCATTCTGTGAAATAATGAGCATTGGAAATTTAAAATGTAAATGTTTTGATCCTAATATGCAGCGAGAGACCTTTTTCCTCAAAACCTATTAGGAAAACACAAAACTGTGCTCCCTGATTGGACTGAAATGCCATTCCTTGACAAGCCTTGTTTAAGACCCTTCACCATTGTCTGAATTCTTTTTGTTTCCTTAAGTAACCAAGTTCTGTTGCATATAAGATATGAGTGAAAAAAAGACTGTTCCATGGCATTGCAGCATCTTCTATGGCATGTATACATTGTCTCATTATAGGTTCACAAGGTAATTATATGTAATGAGGTGGTTAAAGTGAAAGGTCACTTAGCTGAAGTACATGTTCAGAGACCTAATAACCAGTCCACAATACTGCAAGATATATTTGCGAGCCTTTTCTTAAATCATTGTAAACGTAAATTGCAGAGCAATATTGCAGACACAACAAACGAGGAGTAAATTGTAGCTTAAAGAAATATTTCACCCAAAATGGATGATTTATGGATTTATTTATGGATTTATTTCACAAGATGTTAATGAATGGACTGGAGTCATATGGATTACTTTGTTTTGATGTTTTTATCAGCTCTCTTTCTGACGGCACCCATTCACTGCAGAAGATCTATCGGTGAGTAAGGACATGACATGTGGCCAGGTATGGTTTCCCATACTAGGAATTAGTGCTCTGCGTTTAACCCATCCAAGTTCACACACACTGCAGTCAGAAGTGAACAACCACACACACACACACACACACACACACACGTTGGTTTTTGTGATTTATGAGGACTCTCCATAGGCGTAATGGTTTTTATAGAGGACAAACTGTATGTGGTATTGCAGTGAGTATTGTGGTATTACACCCAGAGCAGTGAGCAGCCAGTGCCGCATGCCCGGGGAGCAGTTGGGGGAACGGTGCCTTGTTTAAAGGTCTCAACTCAGTCATTGTATTGAAGGTGGAGAGTGCCCTGGTTATTCACTCCCCCCACCTATAATCCCTGCCGGACCTGGGACTCGAACCTGTGACCTTTGGGTTATAAGTCCAACTCCCTTTACATTAGGTGATGCAATGCTTCATTCAATGCAATGTAATGCTTCATTTCTCAAAATCCTTTCCGATGAAGCACATTCTGGATGGCCTGAGGGTTCAAAATGCAAATTTGACAATTGTTCATTATAGGGGAACCACATTACGGGAAATACAAAGACACCCAAAATATTTCCCAGTTGTTCCAAGCCTGATGAATCATCAGGACCTCTAGAACTCACGTACATTCATTTATATTCTTGTCATGTTTCTGTGCTCTCCAAGAGAATATTTGTACATGTGCCCACCATTTATATAATAGTAACCGAGGATATACAAGTCAAGTGTTAAGTCAAACACTAAACCTCAAGTGATAATAAAAATACAAATATAATTGCAAACAATGGTCTTACAAACTTTCACTGCTTAGATGACTCTAAAAAAGGGAATATTTTGCTGAAGCGTTCAAGGACAAAACCCTGAAAGAATGACTTTTGATACACCTAATATGTAAATGAATAAATCAAATCTTAAAAGCTGATCCTAAATAATCTGATGGTGATGAATAACAGGACTCAACGTACCCAGGCAGATGTACTGCTTTGATTTTTAGAAGAGGTGTTTTCCAGGAGTGGTTTTGATCAGACCTTTTATTTATACAAGCTCCATGACCAAGGACTGACCACAGAACCAAGCAACATGGAAACATAACTTGGTTTTGTTTACATTTTATTGTACATTTTATTATCTGATGTCATTTATTGACATGATATAAAGTTATTTGCTCTACAATAAAATAACTGAAACTAAGGATGACACAGAGAGAGAGAGAGAGGAAGAAAAAGAGAGAGAGAGAGAGAGAGAGAGAGAGAGAGAGAGAGAGAGAGAGAACAGCTATTACTAGAAATTATCTTCAGCATCTTTCCACAGGTGCGAGAAGCAAGTTTTATTAGTCTGGGGACAAGCTCTAGCTCCAAGGCATAGGTAGGCTTCTTGTAATGTTTTTAATTGTACGGCAGAGAGGTGATTTAGTAATATCAAAAAACAAAACAATAACTGGTTTATACAATGTGGATCTTCTGACGCTTCTTGTTTTTGTTTTTCACATGCTGTGGTATTAGAAATTATTTATCATTATGAATGAAAAATGAAAAACAAAAAAGGATTTATTCACATACATTGTTGTTAAAGGATTATTAGAATATTGTTAATACAGTTAGAATATTTAAACAATAAACATGAATTGATATCATGCTATTGCACACAAAGCTTCACACAAAGCAAACAATGTGTAATATTAATCATGAAAAGGAAGATGTGCATTACAAAACATTTTAGAAATGATACACTGGACTGGATATCTGTTATCATTATTTTCAAAACGAACTGACAGCATTATGGATCATCTGTCATTAAACAAACAATCCCCAGCCGGCGGTCTAACTTAATAACCACTATAAAGAGTTGTATATCTGCACCTCACAGACATGATAAAGAGAAGCATCGGTTTGATAGAGGTGGTCACTATGACCAGAGTGCTGTGGTCTCAGTGCCTCCTAGTGGATAGCAAGGTGTTGCAATGGTGGTTCGTAGGAACATCACCCTATCTGGTGTATGAGAAATGCATTAAATACAGTCTTAAATATTCATGTCTAAATTGCATTTTGTGTGTGTACAGACATAATTTCTAATGATGAATTACACAGTCTTCTATAATTTTCTGATTTGTATGTATCTTGGCAACTCATCTCTATAACTGAATTTGAATCGGCCTGGAGATTTGTCAAGTGCGAGGAGAGAGAGAGATAGAGAGAGAAATAATACAAGCAAATATAATGGATAAATGTTGATTTTATTTGTTGCCTAATACAACCTTGAGATATTTAAATACAGAATGTATGTATTTTTATCAGTGCTGGTGGGGTGTTTTGTTGTTCAGAGCTTTGCGTGATAACCAGGTCTGCGAGAGGCATTTAGACTTCAACATAAAAAAATGAAACTGCATGATCTGCAACTGCAAGTTTTGATGACATTTTACTGAATTGCAGCAAAATTATTTTCTGTATCGTAAGTCTACATTTTTATTTTATTACTAGCAGCTTATTTGTATGTGTAGGTTTTTTGTTGTTTTTCTATTGTGTGCAAATTTTGCCAAACATTTATAAAAAAAAGTAGGCTAACTGAAATTGTAAAATAAATAAATAAATAAATAAATATTTTGCCTCTAAATACTGAATGATTTAATTCAAGTATTTGTTTAATTTATATATACACACACACACACACACACACAGTATGTATATATATATATATATATATATATATATACATATATATATATATACAGGCCTATATATGTATGAAAAATGTAATGTACATTTTTTTGCTCATTTGTAACATTACAGTATCTATCTATCTACACACAAACACACACATACACACAAACAACTCTAAATAGTAACTAGTAGGCTATATACTAAATGTTTCAAGTAAAGCATCACTGTCACAACAGGATAATTTCTTCTTTTAACTACATCAAAGCAAATTTTTGACAGTGTTTTATAATGAGTCACAGGGCCTTTTTACCTCGACTATGTTGTGTATGCATATTTATTAGTGCAGCGGGCAGATAGCAGAACCTCACAAGTACACCTGTCTGCAGCCTGCAGAACGGGGCGGGACTGAATCAGGGGCGGGGCTGCACGTGTCGCTCCGCCTCATAATTTACTCTGATTGGCTCGGTCTTTCATAGGCATACACTGTATGCCTGAAAATGCTCGGAGTTGGTGTAAAACAGTAGTGCATGGATTTATGAGCGAATTACGTCAGCTGTTAAAGGCAAGCTGTGATGTTCAGTCCTCTTCAGTTAAAGAGAGGTGTTTAATTCCACACAAATATGAGCTTAAACAGCTGCGTCTGTTTTACATAGGACTCGCATCCCGGCTCAGAGAACCAGACAAATACAGGTGTTTATGGTTAAGTTTATGGTTTATGGTTGAGGTTATGTCTGTTTAATTGAATCGTGAAATGAGCATTAGCTGCTGCAAGTTTAATCTTCTGGATCAGTCGAATTCACAAATTAATCGTTCAGTGGTAGCCTATTTGTCAGCCAGTTGACTGAAAAGAATCGGCTCAATAGATTCGGTCGCAAAACGGGTGTCGGAGAAGATATCAATATAATAGGCCTACATTTATCTGCACTGAAATAAGTGCATGATGCGAAAGTTGCGTTCATTACTATAGCAACAGATTCCGAGTAAAATTATTACAGAATTATCTTTCCACAGATTTATCTGGTATTAAAAAAATGTTGACGATTTCTTTACCAAAATAAAGAGGAGCATCATGTTTTCTTGAAACAAAGGTGAGTATGCTTTGCAATGTAGTAAATAAAAAGTTTCATAAAAATTAAATGGCGTACAGCATACAAATTAACCCACTGCGGTGAATAATATTTATATGCAAAATTGCCATGCTATATATATAAAAAACAATAGTGATGCATCCTTTTCATTTCTTGTCTCATACTGATAATAGTAAATTATCAAATCTTCAAAAAAAAAAAAAATTTAATTAATAATTCCTCTATTTGAAAACGCAAATAGTCAACCCAATTAATTTTTTTTGTGTTAGACAAAATACCAGCTTAATTTAGCAAAACAATAATTTCAAGGACATGATGAGTTACTGGCTAATGTTTTTTGTCTTCTTCTGTGCATTATAATAAAAGCTTTGCGAAACTGCACAGCGTTTTGAGCTTTTTAAACAACATAATCCGTCCGTATGTATGCCTATGATAGACGATCGAACCAATGAGAGTAGAAATGCCCGCCCTGATCTGCAGGCTGCAGACAGGTCCTTCTCGAATCTCAGCCTGTCATTGCACCTCTGCCTCTGCACCCTGTCCGCAGCTCGCCTCGCGCTCCGTGAGCTGACAGCTCCGCCGCGCATGCGCAGGGCGTCTCCACTGGCTCGCTCGGTGCTGAAGTTGGGCGGATGGACGGAAAACACCGCTGATGGAGATAAAACGGCAGCATGCAATCTCAACGCGTGATACCCCCGATATCCGCATAAACGCGTGTAACGACACCCTTTTAGAAGACTGACATCTAGAACAAAAGGGGTAAGGCGACATACGCTCTTTAACGGTCTAGGAGGTCCCGCTAGCTCGCCAGCTAACGCGCTAGCCGTGCTTCCGTGCGCTGAGAAAATCAAAGAGCGGCTGCAAAAAATAGACTAAAGTGGCAGTTACATTTCTCCTGTGAAAAGCAGCGCGGCTTTAGGGAACAGTTTGCCCATTAGTTTTAGTCGCACCGCGCTGTCTTGGGTTAGAAATGATTTAGGCTTTACCTGCGATGACTTTAGTAAAGATGCTGGCTGTGTCGCAAAACCCAGCGAGCTGCCTACATAGACAGCATTTTCTGGAAATTATACGAGCGGCTAAGATGTTCCAACAGCATTTCTAACGCTCCCCGGCGTTTGGTGACTTCATAGGTGCTATTAAGCCATCGTTAATGTTTCAGCG
This sequence comes from Enteromius thamalakanensis, assembly GCA_032357475.1. NCBI lineage: Eukaryota > Metazoa > Chordata > Actinopteri > Cypriniformes > Cyprinidae > Enteromius > Enteromius thamalakanensis. Next base: position 7,641,764 of record JAUCMT010000024.1, on the reverse strand, counting down.
TTGACTAAACATGCTATCTAGTTTGGATCCTCAGTAGGTTTTGACACACAGCCGCGTTTGATTCCACATACAGCCACTGCAACCGGGAATGAAAGCGAATAACGGGATGAGAGACGTTTATATCTGTATATAACGAAACATTGTGATATATTGTTATACTTAAGAAACGGAACTAATACTTTTTGCCCTAATGAACCTTTTATATTTACCTTATTCGTAGCCGAATATTTTCTCACGATTGACCTTAAATTAAATATATATATATATATACATAACGTTATATTCTTCGAGTTTGTATACGATTTCTCGGACTTGCTAGTAATTATGTTTGCTGCGTTCAGTTTCCTTCCGGAGGAGGGCTGATTGCTCGACCATTCATCATCATACAAGTTGAGAAGTTCCTCCCATTCACTTGTGCTTCTGGTTTTACAATGCAGCTGGTTGTGTGAAACATTTCGGTTGTCAAATCAGATGATTTGTCAGTAACGAGTCCATTCATTGAAACCAAGCACCAACACAAATGCAATGCACAGATTTTTACATTTCTGTTTCACTATTGAACACTGAGAGGAAATAAAAATGCACCGAAAATGAAAGCCAGCAAATCCATATACTTCAGTGTACTTTTTCTACCACTTTATTATTTTACAGTTTGCTGTGATAGATAATATAAGATTAAAGTAGTGTTGAATTGAATTGCTCTGGAGATGTATTGACTTCTTTTCACTTGTCAATAAAGCCTAATTAAAACATACCCATTTTTTTCTGAGTTTAAGGGTTATTGAGATTGCGACAGTGTTACCAGCGGCAGGAGGTCATGTAATTGGCACATTATTAAATTAGATTTATTTTTTGTTTTTATTCATTTCATGGGGACAATAGCACTGCAATGCAATCTTTGCTTTCCGAAATGTAGTTTTTTCACTAAAGACTCAAATCTACTGGTTAACCAGTTAACTTATTTAGTTTAAAATTAATAAAATATTGTTATTTGGATATTTTAATTAGCACTCTTTAACTATATGATTAACTAGCTATTTGATTTTTATCAGTACATGCATTATTCAGAGTAGCGATGAAATTAAAGAAGCAATAGAAAAGACAGTTTAAATGATTGCCTTGCATGTGTTACACAGCAAGAAGTTTTCCAAGTGTTCTATTTTCAGTGGAACACTCTTAAAAATAAAGGTTCTTTATTGGCATCAATGCAGGAAATGTTCTTTATAGTCAAAAAGTATTTTAGATTTTTAACCAAAAACCTTTGGAACCTTTATTTTTACGAGTGCAGTTATGACATAATTGCATTATGCACGTTATGACATAACATTACATATGCATGAATGAGTTGTTCACATTAAATATCTTTTACGTGCATTTAAATAGAAAGGATGAATGCTTATTTTATGCTAACTTACTGATTACTTTGTATTATTAATAAAAGTGTAGCCTACATAATTTTTGCTTCATTTTGCCAAACAGCACATTATTATTATTGCGCCAAACACTAATTAAATAAGATATAAGAAGATTCTAAGAAGTCCAGAAGTAATCAGATTAGACTTTGAGTGCAATCGGACAAATTTTTAAATTGAAATAAGTATCAGAAGCGATCTACCCCAGCACTGACTGAAAATGACCATTAATCTTAGTTTGGAGTAAACTTTTATTTATTAGTATTTATAGCCCTAGATTAAAGCAGTTCTAATTTTTTTTCTTGTTTTATTTTTCCTCAGATGTCTTATCCTGGATCATTTAGCCCTTGACTCAAGAAAAGGGTGTGCCTGCAAATACCAGGTGTTTGAAACCTACCTCCCGCATTCTCCATCAGGCATGATAAGAGAAGATACAAGAGGCCATATTTTGTTTTCCAGCACTCTGCCCGTCTCAGCGTTTGACATTACAGTCATGATTTTCTTACCTGATCTTCGGATGGATTGCTGCTAATTTGCATGGTAAGTTTGGGGGGTGATTGCAAGTGCATTGATGATGTGGAAAATCACAAGACGTGTTTGCAGAGCGGTGATGTGATGCTGAGCAAGGTGCGAAATGTCGGCGAAACAGGCCCCCTGTGTGATTATCACATGTATCAGAACTGCGGTGTGACGTGTTTCTCGAGCTAGGCTTTATGGGTTACGACTCTAGGAGGCTTCTGTTGTGCAGCCAGCCATAGCCTATGCTATGCATCACTTGCTGCCCTGGAATGTGTATGGGGAAGTGCACAAGGGCGCATGAGACTTCCAGTGGGAGAATGGGGTTAGAGGCGGGACGACTGCGGCATCTGAGCATGCTCACATGCAGAGGCATTTTCACACGTTGTAATGTAATTCACGAGTGCAGACTGTTATGTGTTTTAAGCGGGGAAGTGAGCGCGCAGATGCTTGTTGTTAGAAATATGCACAATTAAAGAGACCTCTTCTGTTATTTAGAATTTTGAATGCATTTGTGATCCATTAAGCAGACATTACGGGAGCAGAAAAAAGGTTTCTTCGAAGATGTGTAGTGTGTGTGTTTTTAAAATGAAACTATTGGGTAGGTATCTTGATATCTCTTACATTATGCTGATGGACAGATTACCTTTGCTAGTTGTTTTAGCCTTTTCTTCTCTGGAAAGCTCTTAAAGCTTAAATTAGTACAGGGCTCTCTGGAATACATGATTCTGATTGGTTAGTTGTGTGTATTCTTCATACACACTAAGACATATCATAAAATCTTCGTTTATGTTCAAAAGAAAGAAAAAGTTTTAAATGAGGAGTAAGTTATTAGAGATTTTTTTTTTGGATGAACTATCACTTTAAAGCAATAGAGATGCAGACGAATGATAATGACAAAGAACAGTTTTGACAGAATATTTGCATGAAATTCACTGATGATATCTGAAAACAGAACGTGTCGATTATCTGTGACAAGACGGCAAAGAGGTTATATTCATTTCAAAGTAACCAAATATTGGTCTGTTGCTAGTTTTTAGCACCCTGGATTGTTCAAAAATAGTTTGCACAAAAAAGACAATTCTGTCATCATTTACTCACCCTCAAGTAGTTCCAAACCTGTATGAATTTCTTTGTTTGAACACCAAGAAAGATATTTCGAAGTAAGTTTGTAACCAGGCTGTTTTGGGTCACCTTTGGCTCCCATTGTATTGTTTTTTTTCCTACTATGGAAGTCAATGGTGACTCAAAACAGCCTGGTTACAAACGTTTTCCAAAAATATCTTCCTTTGTGTTCGGCAAAATAAAGAAATTCATACAGCAAATGATGACAGAATTTTCATTTTTATGTGAACTATTTCTATAATAAATAAAATGATACATGGCTTTCTGTGAAATCAGACTCTGGTTGTATAATTGTTTTTCCCTCAATACAACTTGTTTTACATATTGTGCTGAGCTGTTGGTCAATGCTCTAGATGTGAACAAAGGGACTCCTCAGTGTGTTTTGCATCAGGATGCATGTTTTCCATTGCCTGGTACTGAATAACTGATGGTAGTTATGTTTTGCATATTTTGGTTTATGTGGCACCATTAGGGTAAACTCTCAAAGAGTGTTCACACTTCCTCCTAGACAAAGTTCTCAGCACCAGGTAGCAGGACTTATTTAAGGGTAAAAATGAATTTAGAGGTAAGGTTTCTGTTTTAAGGTTTTTGTTTAACTAAATATTCAGAGTATACATATTTTGGCATAAAATCAGTAATATTGATAGCATCTAATTAGAGTAAGAAAACGGTACAAGCACAATGCTAATTGTAAATAAAAACAAAATGTTTACTTTTATATGCAGTGTACTTTGATTATGTATTTACAGAACAAATTTTGTGTAGCATGTTTTTCACATATAAATGGGATGTTGTGTGGTTTTTGTCCTTTATCACAGCAATGCATTTTAATCACCAGTAAATCTTTAAAATATGCACCACACGTTGCGACAAAAAGTCAGCCAACCAAATGCCCTGTGGTTATGGGATATTTACCAATACCATACTGGGAAATGATAATTTGATACTGTCCCAGACCTCCAGCTTGTCCGTTTAGTGCCCAGCCTGTCTCTAAATATTTGGATCAGATGTGTAGGTGATGTGATATGGTGTTTGTGCTGCCAAACCCTGCCAAAAGATCAGTTTTCAGAACGCTTTGAACTAAAATGAGCAGATTTGTTGAAGGCATAATGTGCCACATCATGTTTACCACGGTTTCCCAGGGTCTATTGTCACATTATTTATTTGCAGTTCACTTAAGCAATTTGTAGAGCTTTAATTGATTAATTGAGTGGAGTAAGGAGGCAAGTCCCATAAAGGCCACAACATACCTGAATTGGTGCAGGATAAATAGTTAACCATGAAATTAAACATCTGTCAACATTTAACTTTATTGCTTTTAAAACCATTTTAACTTTTAAATGGTGTTTTTTTTTTTAGATAAAAATATCAAATGGCTTTAAAAAACTTGGTAGTCTAAATAGTTTTAAAAATACTTCAATTATCTTTTATTTTAATCTTTTTTAGTTGGTTTATTATTATTTTATTTAGGATTTGTTATGTTTTTATTATTCATTATTATTATTATTATTATTAATGATATATAAGGATTTAGTTACATTTTATTTAATTTTTAGTATTATTTTTAGTACCATAAGTCTTTATTCTATTGAGCACATACAAAAAAAAATTAGGGTGGGCATAGATAAACTGTTAAACGTAAACTGGCTATTGTAATATCAGTATCAGGTAAGATTACTCACGTTCATTTCTGCACTGGGTTACATGTGTTTTAATTAAACATTAGTTTAATACAAATAAAAATCATAATAGTTAAGCTAAAGTAACCACACATTAGCATGGTTTTGCTATTTAGCTTCACCATGGTATTTGTTATTATACTAATTGTAATCAATCTGAATGACTATAGCAATGCACGCATACAGAGCGCGTGATATCTGTGACGGCCAGAGGTACAAAACAGACCCTCTCACCTCTGTAATTAACACAGAGGTGTTAGTCCCATCCGAATTGGTACATGAAGATCACAGACAACAGGTGATAAGAATCGTAAGTTTACACGTACAGTAGTTTAGAAAACTAGTCCCGTATGAATAGAGCTACAGTGCAATCCGGCTAGGTATACATCCGCGCTAAAATATCAAGGTGAATGTCATCATAGCTTGCGTAGAATAGACCCAACTCCCAACCCAGCTTTGTGAATAGATTAACGGTTATATTTTTTTAAATTGCGCTATAAGAGTCTCGCGTTAATGCAGCACGTTAACACCAATAACGGCCCACCACTACAAAAATACATACAATTGGCTAATGTAAAAATACACAATGGAAGTCTGGCTACTGTTTGGTTACCAATCCTTCAAGATATAGTTTGTGTGCAACAAAAATCATGCAGGCTTTTCAACATCTTAAGAGTGACAGTAAATTATGAGTTTTTTATTTTTGGGGCAATTATATAAAGTATTTAATATTTAGATATTTATACATTATAATAATGACATTATTTGCATTTAAGAATTATAATGGATATAATATTATGTATAATCTTTTAATTAACAAAAATAATTGTTAATGGTTGTAATTTATTTATAGATAAAAAGATATCAGTGATCAAAATTGTAAATGACAAATTTGTCTTTTGAGTTACTATGCTCATGTGTATGCAAGTAAGGTGCTTCCATAGTACAGGGACCATATGGTCACTATTAATAAAACTGTCAAACAGAATAATTACCCATGTGTTTCAAAGACATGTTAATGGTATGGTGATGGATCACGGTTAGACACTTGCTTATTTTCTCTCCTGATAGAGTGCTTCTTGGAAACACATGCAACACAGTTAAAATGTTTGTAGTTAAGATCTTTACCTGTTGTTTTTAACAAGCAAGTGATATTGGCAACCAAACATGGAAGAATTTATTGAAAACCATTTGACCTTTTTTTACACTTACCTTACCTATTAATCTAGTTGGTTTTCTTGTAAAGAACCTATTATTTTTAGGATTAATATGGTTTTAATTTATTTAAAAAAACAGGAAGCAGAAGCCATTGCCTTTTTTATAAACCGTTTACTTCCTAAAAGGAAAAGTGTTGCATTTGCTCATGTGTTAGAACATGTGAGATCCCACACTACTACTGCCTGTGTTTGTGTTCAGGGCTCTTTCTCTCACCCTCCTACAGCTCAAACTAATTTAGCATCTTGCCAGAGGAATGAATGTGTCGTCTGAAGAGGGGATTTCTTTACTTTCTGTCTGTCCGTCTGCCTCTCAGTCTCTACGGACACGCTCTCACATGCGTTCTTAATTTCAGCTGAATAAGCATCTGACAGTAGAGTAGGAAACCGTCCAACAAGCTCAGATACTGAGCATCCTTATGATCGTTTCCATTGGAATAGCTACCATAAATCTCCCCCTAGAATCTGCAAATAATTAATCATCTCTTTCGGTCTTACTTTAGATTTAGAAACATCTGTAGTTAACAAGATACTTCAGCTAGCACAGTTCCCAGGCCCCCACTGCTTTGTTTCTAATCAGATGTGTCTGTCCACAGCCTCAGAGTGTGAGTGGAGTTGAAATGAGGAAAAGGCAGCAGGGACGCATTGAAGGACCCCCACAGGCGCCTGGTCACCCGAGGCCCAACACCTGCTGTCTGTGTTGGTGTGGATGCTGCAAATGCCTCTGGTACACCCCATCCTTCATTATGTTCTGCTGTAGATGTACTGCATGGTAGCTATTTGCTTAACAATGATTTTTACGTCGGGCAGCAAGTGTTTTTAATCACCATTACCTGTCTCAGATATATTACCATTCAAAGGTTTGGGGTTGATAAGATTTTATTAATATGTTTTTGAATTCATTTAATCAAAAATACAGTAACAACAGTAATACTGTAAAGTATTTCTACAATTGAAAACAATTGTTTTTCAGTTTTAAGTTTTCTGTGATGGCAAAGAGTTTTTAACAGCCATTACTTCAGTCTTCGGTGTCACATGATCCTTCAGAAATCATATTAATGTGCTGATTTGGTCATCAAGAAACATTTCTTACAATTATAATTGGTGGAAACAGTTGTGCTGCTTATAATATTTTAATATTTTGGTGGAAACTTTTTCATTTTTTTCAGAATTCATTTATATTTATTTGAAATTGAAATCGTTTATAACATTATAAACATCTTTCTGTCACTTTTGATCAATTAAATGCATCCTCCTTGCTACATAAAATAATTAATTTCTGTTTAAAAAATCTTGCTGACCCAACACTTTTAAACCATGGTGCATATGCATGGAGTTTTAACTAACAAAACATTCAAATCATTGGATTTTATGAATTCTGTGGTGCTGTGGTTTCGTATTAATTGGTTAGTCTTTAAAACATTCCATCCTGATTGTATGAAAATAAAATAAATATAAAATACTGTACACTTTAATATAGACTCAAACCTTGACCGAGCCATGGGGATTTTAGCTCTCTATTTATATCCTGCTAGGCTGGCTGCCTGTTAATTTTTAACATATCTTGCCACTGTGTAAATTACCAAGCTATAATTAATAGATCTTTATGAGTTTAAGCAAAACGTATTTTTGCATCTGTATATTTTTGCATGGTCTGTTAAAATTCTCCCACTGGAATATTAAGAAAAGTATATGGAAGAGGGTTTGTCTTAGTATGCAATCTAAACTGGAGGGCCACAGCTCTGCACAGTTTGAGACTGAGGTCTCTGCAGAACAAATGTGGACGTGTTTCAATTTCTGGATGTTTCTCAACCGCGGGATATTTTTCAACCATGCAATTAGAATGATCCCCCTGACTTAAGCCTAACCCTAAACCTACCCCTTACTGTGACGTCAGCCAATCAGGAACATGGGTTGAAAATGGCCCGATTGAGTACCTCCCATTACAGTTGCTGCAGAGACCTATACTTGGTATCATGGACAAATTCCGCAATCCGCCAGACGCCATCTGTGATCCAGAACCAGAGTGGCTGGATCCGCCAGACGCCGTCTGTGATCCGGAACAAGAGTGGCCGGTCCCGCCAGATCCAGTGTGTGATCCGGAACCTGAGTGGCCGGATTCGCCAGACGCCGTCGGTGATCCAGAACCTGAGTGGCCGGATCCGCCAGACGCCTTCTGTGATCCGGAACAAGAGTGGCCCGTCCCGCTGGATCCAGTGAGTGGTCCGAAACCCACGTGGCCAGATCCGCCAGACCCAGGTCGAGACTCCGTGTCTATGCACTCACCCGAGCTCCACGAGAACTTTGAGGCCCCGTGTGTGTACTTTTGCTGCCCCATCAGCCTTTTCTTTTGCTTTGGAGTTTTTGTTTAATTAAATATTCTTTATTAATCTGTCGTTTCCTTTGTTTTCTGTCTGTTTGAGGAGCTTGCCGCACTCACGGCGAGTCTTTCGTGACATAACGAGACATCATTATTAGAGTATGGCGTTCGCTTCTATGGATGCGTTCATCCTTGCGGATCCCCATGCTGATCGGCGGATCTCCCGGCCGGGAAGCCGGCTTGCGATCCGGCGTGGTTTGCCTCCTACAGCCCCGTGCCACTCGGATTCCTTGGGGGCCGCTCCAGTTTCGCTTCCCCGGCACGGATGGCCGTGTGGGGATTCCCCGTTCCCGTGGGGATTCCCTCCAATCCTCTCGTATGAGGAATCATTAGCGGGGTTGGAGAAATGCCGCCGCGCTCTCCAGTGTTTCAGTGTCTGTTTGATTTTCTGTTCATTTGATTTGTCTGTCCTTATAAACCGCTGTTTTTCTGTTTGAATTCATGTCTCGTTGTAACGTCATGTTTGTGTGCTGCTCTGTATGTTATCCTCATGTGTGTACTTTTGCTGCCCCGTCAGCCTTTTCTTTTGCTTTGGAGTTTTTGTTAAATTAAATATTCTTTATTAATCCGTCGTTTCCTTTCTTTTCTGTCTGTTTGAGGAGCTCGCCGCACTCACGGCGAGTCTTTCGTGACAGCAAGTGTAAGCATTCATACGATATTTTGGCTACAAATAACAGTCATAAATGCATCTGCTGCTTCTGTTTCTTCTGCTGTGGAATGATCAATTATGTGGATGAGTGCTATGGCTTTAGTTTCCACTGCTACGCATATGTCATCGGAATGAGTGATCTGATTGGTTGTAAATTCGTCCAGTAGTATACAGAGCATCTGATGGACGCAGGTTAAGCCTGCCTCCCAGAAGGCGGGAAGTAAGGTAGCTTGACCAGACTAAACTCCTATGAGCTTTAAAGTCGCGGAAGCCACAAAAATGGAGAATAACTACTGAGCCGTAAATATCACAAACTGATCACTCTATTTTAAAACTTCATATTAAGAGTAGCCAAAAAGTTAATCAGTTATTTAAATAAATTAATCTGTCACTGGGGAAACATCTGCTTTAATACTATAAATTAATCCTCAATGTACACAATCTGTTTCACCTGTCAACGCATGAGCAAACGCGCATGCGCAAATGGTAATTCTGTTTTCTGACTATTTACAACACTGCACTATCTGTTCCATGCCTGCGCACCTTTGTTTATTATGTTTCTTATCACCTTCTGTTAACACCACTAAAGGGAATATTTTCCTCATTTAGATTATTTAGAAGGATAAAGCCTATATGGACCCATACTAATACAAAATCACTTTTTGTTGGCCTAATGCAATGAATCTCAAAGGGGATTTCTGATTTCTGTATTTTATCCATTCAAAAGTCTACGCAATCCAAACAAAGAGTACAAACGCTTCTAAATTCATCTCTGATAACCCCAGGTTGCTGAACTGGTGGGTTCTGTTATATTAAGATATCTTAAATTGTGTTCCATGAACCAAGGTCTTATGAGTTTGGAACGATATGAGGGTAAGTAATTAATGACAGAATATACATTTTTGGGTGAATCTTCCATGTAACCTTACAGTAGGACTGAGCTTAAACATAAACTACAGCCACCTGGAGAATAAATTGGGAGACAAACAAAGTGGGTAACAAGGAATACACAGGTGAAGCAACTGAAACGAGGTTACAAGATGGGAGGGGATAGACAATAGCAAGGAGAAAGCACAAGGCACAACACAACAGAAGCCATGTTCCAATGACACAGTGTCCCCTTGTGGCCATCCTGGGCACACCAGCTATCATGACTAACTGTCTTGCTGTTCTTTATGATGATGCACCAAGTATGTATATGCTCTGATATTCAATGTAAAACAATTATGCATGGTTTCTTTATGTATTGTCTGAAACCACCGGTGTTGTTTGCATTATACATTTGTGTTTGCATGCACTGCTGATGCACCATTTTTGGTATATTTGTGCAGTTTGACAACTTAATATAGCAAAACTTGACTAGCAACTCTTGCTTTCGGCCTTTAATACTTTGTATTCACTCACTCATTTGAATATGTCTACAGTACATTTGGATGGCCTTTACTCAAAGCAAGTTGGGTTTACACAGCGCGAGTACCACAGCGGGCTTGCTTTAGAGTTGAATAACTTAATATTATAATTAAAGGTGCTCTATGAGATGCTGTTTGACGTCACTTCTGCTGATGTTTCACGTAAATACAAAACTAAACAGAGTAAGCACTTGTCACCTGTGCATCGGTTTGGAAGTCCTTTGGCGGCGAGTTCTCTCCACCGTTCAAACGAATCCCCAGTGTAAATCTGGGTCTTGTTTCGTTTCTATTTGATTTCTCTTCTTTACGCCTTATATTCCTCAGAGCGTCTTTTCTTCGGTCTTGCCTCAGCCATTTTCCAGAAATAATATACAGTATAAAGCTAACCCACTCTCAGATTCACGCTGTACAATCAACTCTTCTTACCGATTGGTTGGCCGTAGTTTGTTATTGTTTTGGTGCACATCCTGTGCCCCTAGTGTTTGTTTTAGTATTGCAGCCTCTGTTGTTTTTTGAGACCGGGTTTTTTCCCAATATATATTTAGAGACAGCAAGACGATTAAGGGGTGATACATACAGTTAGAGATAAAAATGAAATCCAGCTAAAATCCTGCAACATCTCATAGAGCACCTTTAATCATAATAAACAAGAAATCATATAATAATCATAATCATCTTGATTCAAGTACTATATTACAATCACAGTCATGGTTAGGAGTATTTTAATTGTTTCATTGCAGATTTAATATAGACATCAAGATGAAGTCCTTATCCTATGGATTTATATCCAGCCAATCCACCTCATTTGAGCACTCGCTAGCATCGTCTGTCTTCTCTGTTTCACCTGTAAAAAAAAAAAATACCATTTAGATAAATACAAATACAACACAAAAACTGAATTTGTTAAAGCAGAAGCTGTAGTAGTTGCAACTTTGCCATTGTTTGCACTTATAACTTGCTGTTTAGCAATATCTAACAAAAGATACAATCACACAATTAAAACTAATAACAGTATTAAAGAGAGAACCTTCTGATGATTCCTCATCTGATGTTGACTCTTCTTCTTCTGTTGATTCGACAGGTTCCTCTTGAGCTGTCTTAATAACAGTATTATAATAAGCACCTTCTGAGGATTCCCCATCTGATATTGGCTCTTCTTGTTCTGTTGATTCGACAGGTTCCTCTTGAGCTGTCTTAATAGCAGTATTATAAGCACCTTCTGAAGATTCCTCATCTGATATTGGCTCTTCTTGTTCTGTTGATTTGGCAGGTTCCTCTTGAGCAGCATTTATAGCAGTGTTTAAGAAAGAACCTTCTGGTGACTTCTGGTCTGATACTGACGTTTCTTGTGTCGTTGATTTCACAGGTTTCTCTTTAGATTTAGAATGAGTTAACCATCCACCAATCCAGCCGAGCCAATGTTCTCGCTCCAGGCTTTAAGGAGGAACCAGAAGAAAATAACAGTGGTCAATGGAACAAGTTACAAAGTACATTAGCGTTTTTGCCTGTTTCTAATTGTTTTACTGCAACATAAGGATGTTTACTCACCTCAGATTACAGTCTGAGTCTCGTAGCATGACAATGAGCTGCTTTTTGTCTCCTATGTTATTGTTACTCAGATCAAGTTCTTTTAAAAACGTCAATGCTTTTGTCTCAGCCAAAGATTGAGTTAAAAATGCAACATCTGTAATGCCACAGTCGTTTAGACTAGAAAGAGAGGAAACATTGTTATTATGTTTCATGTTTGCCTTTCTCAGCGCAAGTTTTAGAGGTAAAAAAAATAATACAAAAATCACAGTCATCTCAATGGGAATGAATGAATTTTTCCCTTAAGGATTTCCAGTGGCATTGAACTTTTTTTTATTGAGTTTAGATTTAACAGGGAAATTATGTATAAGTACTCAATTATGTGACTGGACCTTATTGCATATAAATAAAAAAAACCAGCCAATTCATAAACACCAAAATATTTTAAATGTATGCTCTATATTTCAAAATGGTTTGAGATATAAAGGTAAAGGGGCAGTTTAAAATCATTCAATTATACACAATAAAGAAAAATAAAGGCATAATCGATTGTGTCTGCAGGAACACACATTCACTATGCACTATTGAATATATATTTCTCCACTAGGAGGAATTCTTTTCCACAAATATGGGAGATTTTATTTAAAATTACAGTGATTTTAAGCATTGTGATATTTGTATGGGGATATTAGTCACCTCAGTCTTTCCAGTTTACAGCGTGGATTACTCAGTATTTTACACAAGATCTCCGCTCCTTTGTTTTCTATTTTATTCTGACTGAGGTTCAGATCTCTCAGGTGTGAAAGGTTTAAACACAGGGATGGAGTCAGGATGTCACACTGTTTCTGTGTAATTTTGCATCCACGCAAGCTGAAGACAGAAAGAGAAAGAACAATGAATCAGAATTATGTTCAGTCCGTGTGTGAGTTAAATTCATCCTGACTAAACAATGGCCACTTATATACAAACATGCAACCTGAACTTTTTCTGTGCAAACGTTTATTATATGAATTAATATATAATCACAAGATCAAATTTAGGATGGTTTCTGCTTCACATTTTATAATTGAGGCCCTAGATGGCCAAATCTTCTGTTATATCACATTTGTCCACTTTTCCGCAGAGGTGGACGAAGTACACAAATCAAGTACTTGAGTAAAAGTACAGGGCCCGGTTTCTCGATAACGCAGACTATTCCTGCGCTAAGAAGACTCTTAAGATATATCTTACGTTAAGTGATA
>JAUCMT010000024.1:7614240-7624409 GCA_032357475.1 Enteromius thamalakanensis | reverse complement strand
AATACATTACCAGTTTATTCAATAAAGACAATTAACAGCTTTGTTTCTGAGTACTTAGTTAACCCGACACAAAAAGCTGGATTGTTTAAGTTCTTTTGCAGTGGGCCGCAGAAACATATGTGTTTGGCTGTGTGGGCCGTGAGTTAAAAAAGGTTGGGAACCACTAGCTTAGCTCATTTAAGATCTAAGATCAGTCGGTGCGAGTTTCTTTCATTTAAAAAGCTCAAATTTACATTTAAGTTTAGGCCTAGGCTTAAAGGCACAGTATGATAAAGGCACAAGTTTTCGCCACTAGAGGTCGCATTTCAAAACAATAAAAGAGGCGAAGCTCAATGACGGAGCATGGAACGTTGGGAGATATCGTTTTCACAAAGCTCATTTATATCTATTTAATCACCTAATCACCTGTACATGACTATTACTTGCACAATAAATAATATATATTTGCTTACCCGTCTATTAAAACACGTGGGAGTGGAGTCTCTGTCCAGTCCGAGTTTTTTGCGAAGCTCTCGCTATTTCAGAAACGCCACAGCGATACTTACGCTACTTTTATTTCTATGTTACGTTTTTTGGAATTTTGCGTGTAATCATGTAATCCATGATCCATGATACCTGAAATAACTATTCATAGGCAGAAACCACAGATGCTGCAGATATTGCCTCTTTGATAGGCGAAAATGACCAGGTCATGTTTAATATAAATAATTATTCATTCACATAATAAAAATGGCTAAACCACATAAAAATATTTATAAAAATAAAAAAATATATATTTTGAATTACAATATGCAAAATATTCAACATAGTGAAATATTTCTCACAAAAGGTAAACATAGGCAACATTTTATAATTTTTTACGTAAAGTTGTTGATCTTTACATTTGTTGTCGGCCGGCAGGTCAGCTTGGATTCACGGGTGAGGGAAGGCATCAACCAAAGCCTGGCAGAACCCTGCAGTACGATGTATGAGGAGGCCCAGCTTCAGATCTACACCCTCATGCACAGAGACTCATTCCCACGATTTCTCAACTCATCTGTTTACAGGGATCTCCTTAACAGCAAGAGGGCCTGCTTAGACACCTAGGTTTCAGCAAGAACATTTGTGACAAAAAAACCCCAAGGTGCCACTTTCAAAAGGTGTGATGTTTCTTATTTCAAGAGTGAGTAGTTAAGCAATTCTGAGCATCCACTAGTGACCCTGAAGTTCAGTTCTGTTTAAGTGCCAATATGAGCTGCTCAGGCAACTGTGACACCGAAAAACAAAACAAAACAAAAAAATGTGTAGGAAATCTGAAAGAAATCCATACTTCCTACTTTCAACTTACTTGTCTTTTACATTCACCTGTTTGGTGTCTCAATCCTCTCTCTTCCTGTTTACCTCACCTGTTCTCTTTCTCTCTCTGTGTTCTTTCTACCTTCATTGTTTATGCCTCGCATATCTGAGGACAGCTGAATAATGTTATTATTAATTTTTTTTCAAGAAAATCAAAAAACAACGGATAAGCAGAAGATGTTAAGCTAGAAAACCTTTGCATGATACAAGGTTATGGAATTTACTCCAGTTTGACATTTAAGCCCCGGACTACAATGTTTTTCTTAGGTTTTTTTTAATTAAAAAAAAAAAGATTTTTTAATGCTGTCATGGGGAGAGAACATTGTAAAGCTCTCGTAAGCGAAGGGAAAATTAGCTGTGCCAATTGTTTTGTAAAAGAGACGCTGGGAAGCGTAATCGCCGTCTTGCCGTCCAAACTCTTTCTTTGCGTGTCGACAGTTCATTTAATTGGGAAACATAAGGGCTAGCTAGTGTTGTGATTGGGCAGCTAAATGAATCATGAACATTTCTTTCTCTCTGCAAAAATCACAATGCCTCGACACTGAGTAAGGGCACAAAAGCTGCTGATGCTGGTGACGCCACAGTTTATTGTGTGAGTCCTCCTAGCCCCTCCCAGTCCGTTACTAACAGAGAGAAGCACAGGTACTGTATGTCATCGGCTGTAAGCTTCGCTGGATTGAGCGAGAATTGCTTGAAAATCACTCACCAACATTCTGGAGGTTCTTAAAAGAGCTTCGAATTGTCTTACACATTAAAGAAATGTATTTTATTAAAACAAAAGTGTAGTGAACACTATGCCTTGTTTTTGAGAGTTACACTAGGTCTGTTTAAAATAACTGTGATCGCCGTGAGACCTGCTCGATGAGGTGGTGCGACGGAGTCAGATCCGTCAGGGAAACTCCGAGTCCGAATGTTCGCTTTGGCGTCTTGAAACGAGGAGCGGTCATTTTCACAGCTCCGAAAACCGCAGGTTATCGAGAAAAACAACAACAAACAAACAAAAAAAACGAAAGCAAGTCAGTCTTTTTTATAATACTTTTTCCAGCATGCGTTTTTTTTTTCTGTTGTGTCATGTACACATTGCAATACTCAACCCAGATACGATGTGAACCTGTCCGGGAAGCATCACGTTGAAGATGATACTTACAAAAGATGATTTCCTTTCGAGGTTTAGACATGTGTCCCTCAAGAACGTGTCGTTGGATTTAAACTTGAATGTTGCTGTTCAGTTTTCTAGACATTTATGAGCTATTGCAATCGCAGCAGCCAGTGCATGAGAACACAATATTTAAAATACTGGTGTGTTAAACCACTCTCTCACCTTTTAGCGGAGAAATTTAAGAGTGAATTGCATTTAAACTGACGTTTTTTGGTCACCATACCCAACCTCAAAGTGTCACTTTCCCTGAACTCTTGTGCCAATGAATGAACGTTTGTTAAGTAAATCATGATCAAGTGTGTTGTTGTTGGGTTTTCTTACTGGTGCTCTGAGAGTTAAGTGCCATTCACTCTGCAGGTTTACCACATTAAAATGAAGACCTTTGTCACTTTACCGAGTGCATAGATATCCTTCTTTGAAGTATTCGTGTGTGTGTGTGTGTGTGTGTGTGTGAGCATCAGCCAATGTGAGTACCTCCTTTATTTATGTTGTTTTACAATCCGAATAGGTGTTATCTAGTAGTTTACCTACTGAAGCAGCAAACCATCACAGGAGGCTTGGCTTTCCAACATTTATAAAACAAAACTAATTTTCTTGTTTGTTTTAAAAGAAAAAAAATTATGTCATTAAAGAAATGAGCAATAAATCAAAAATTGTCTTGCTCTAAAAAAAGAAAGACCCTGCATGAGACATGGACATTTACTGTACAAAACTATCTTTGAGGGGGGAAATTTACACACATTTACTGTAAGTTTTAGGATAAATGTCAATGAAATTAACGTGACTGTATGACTATTTCAATCCGTACATGTCAGTAATCCAGGAAGTCCAACATCATAGAAGACATTGAAACTACTGGACAGGGAACAGAGTGAAGAGCAGATATGGATAGATTTTAAAAAACAAAACATAACCATGTTAAATTAAATGATGGAAAATCTAAAACATACAAAAAATATGAGGCCAATGAAGAATGGAAATTTGTGCAGTATTATTCTACTATATTTGGCTGCAGACAGAATCATTCAATAAAAAAGTTTCACAGATGAAGGTATTATTCAAATTAGACTTTTTTCACTCGCTATTAATAGGACTGCAGATTATACACGAACACAATGTTACATTTGGTCCCATTTACAATGAGCCATCATTTTGAGAGTAGTTATCTGTTTCATTTCAACTTTATTTTTGCTGCTAATGTTTTATCCGATTTAGAGAGTTTAGGAGTTTTTCACTTGACGGCTGTCACGGTGATGGCTAACAGCTGTTGATAATGATTTAATCAGCTTGGTATGACTTGGAAAAATAACCTTTCTTGCCAAAAGGCTCCTTTTCTAAGCAAATGAAGTGGAGCCTGTGCTGTGCGATCATAACAGACGACGACCTCTCGTTTTCATTGGTTTTCCACTACCTCTCGTTATACTTAGATATTTTTTTCTCATCTAGTTGTTAATGTTAAATGTTTATTTTGATCTACTTGAAGCCTAATACTGTAAATGAGATGGGTTTACAAAGAAGAGTAGCATTTTGTTTGTTTGTTGAATTCTTTTCAGCATATATACATAAATATATATATATATACTCACAAAGAATTCAGGAACATACTATTTAAGGGCTAATCCCATATTGCCTATGCAAATATCTTAATTGTCATAATGGAATAATTAGTGACTAAGGAATGTTTTCCTGAAATTGGGTGGAACACTGGTTTACATTTGCTCTTTTCTGATATTCCTTAGTCTCTTCGGTCACATAATGTCATACATAATATCCTTCTTGATGAAAAAGCTACTCAATTAAGATAAATTTGTGTTGTGTCTACTGTGGGTTGGCAGTTCACTATTGATGTAAAGTGCATATTGAATGTAAGGTACTGTGCATGCTAAAGTTTATGGAAATCTCTTGAGCCGCACTGGGCAGGAGGGAACTAATTGAATTATTTGTGGATGAAGCGAGAGTCTATTCTTGTTTTTAAGGGTGCTTCAGTCTTTTTTGCAAAGGTTGAAGGGCTACTTTGGGCACTTTAAACACGCTTTTTACGAACGAGAATATCTACCTCTTGGTTCTGTTCTCTCCATATGCTTAATATAGAAGAGCGAGCCTTGAAAAACAACGTAGCTTGCACACATTTCGATTGTTTTGACTTGGTTTAGAGCCACAGGTGAACTGGCAGGCGCTTTTTAGGTACTGAATTTGAGCTCAACCTCATGTCCTTGTGTAGTTATGTTGCTTTTCTTCAAAGGATTGACAATTTGTGCCCAAGCAAAGACACGTATTCTGTTAAAACACTCATTTACTCCAGTATCTGTTATAGCATGTGCTTGCGTTATGTAATATACGGATTGTTGTAATTACGGAAAAACAAAAAAGGGTTAACAGCAGCACTCAGTAGTCACGGCATTACTAGTGTGCTACACCTTTCACAATTCTTCATTGTAAACACATGAAATATGCTCTTTACATTCATAAGACATCAATGCCATTGATTTGAAAAGTTGTGGATTTTAATGACCCTCGATTTATTTAAATATATTGCAAGGAGGAGGGCTTCATGTACATCAGCTTTTCTTTCTTTAAATCATTTTTCAATATCACACGAAATTGGAAAGAGATCAGGTAACATTTTTCATTCAGATGTGTTGCCTGACTTTAAAATCATTATTCATAGTTCATTTATTGTCGTGTCAAGCCTCATGGTGGATTGTGAGTAGTTGTGTTTATTATATCAGTGCACAATTACGTTTCAGTTGTTTTCATGATTAAACAGCCTGACTACGACTACGTTCACAGAGCAGTTTCTTGCTATTACATTTTATTGCTAAAACACTGTGCACCACACATTTTACATATATTGTAATGAAACATAGTTTTGTTGCTATAATCACACAAATAACCTGCCAATTACTTATATATGTTGAATTTTAGTTTTTTTAAATGATAATAATTGATATAGAGGAGCCCTTTGTACATTTACGTTATGACAAAAATGGAGAGTTATCAACTGCTATAATTTCATGGCATCTTTCAGACTCTGAAGGCAAACTTACTTCTGTATCACAGTCACCCTGAAGTGCCTTGAATGTTTAGGCCATGATCTATGATTTATAGTTAATATCCCATGGGAAGATGTTTGTCTTTTAAAGCCTGTGCTCTTCTGTAGGATTGAATGCATGATGCACGCTGTAAGCAAAAGTCATTTGCACATGCAGAAAGATGTTAAAGCCAAGCTCGTTGGAAATGAGTTTGAACTGATAGTATTTTAGCTGTTCAGCTTATGTCATTGTCCTCTGCTCAAAATGCAAAATGCAAAAAAAAAACTAAAACATTTTCTTAGCCATCATCATCTTGAAGTTGTGCTTATTATATAAGTGTTTGGTGCTTATTATCTGTCACATAATGTAATATCAAACCTGCCATCCCATTGTCAGATTATTGTTTACAGAGTTTCCCTGTTTTTTGTTTTTCCTCGGATCAGACACAGATCAGGCCTTCACCGAAGGCATTCTTTAGAGCTGTGCCATGACATGGGTCCCAATAAATCACCTATTTTAATATAACTGTTTTAAAAGGATCTAATATTTAATCATAATTCTGTTGTTTTTAATACCAGGGGACAAACTGTAATGCCTTTGTAAATGACAATAACTCCTAGAAGAAAAATGATATTTTATATTTGGCATGCTTTTGCTATTTAAAATAGTTTAGTTAACACAATACTGTACAAGTATATATATAGAAGTACTGCGATCTGCAGACAATAACACTGAATCCCTCGGAAAAGTTTTAAAATGAACATATATTGGAAATATTAGATGTTTCTTTATACAGTATCCTGTGCTGAACTCTCAAAACTTGGTGAAATGACTGAAATTACTTACAGCAATGAAATTAGTTTATTGCCAAGTGATGCGGTTTCGTTCAAGAAAGGCAGTACTGGTTTATTAACAGTTGAGCCCAGGTGAATGGGCATCTTTCAGATCACATGTACTCCTGCATGAACACTTTAAAAACAGAGAACAAATGTATTTGTAGACATCAAATAAAGTGACTTTCAATATGGTGCTGCTTCTGTCTGTCTGACACATGATAACATACTGTACTAAATAGCTGGAGAGTCATTTGTGGAACAATGTATGACACTAACATGAACACTTCTTGGTCTTAAAAGAAAAGATATCTCCTGATATTGTAGCTATTGGCAGTTGAACGTCAAGTAATTCACTTTTTCAAGCTCACATGCATGAGAACTGTACTGAAGTCTTATCACATTCCCCTCTGAGGATCCACACAAGCTCTGATTGGTCCTTTTGAAAGATCTCCGTATCAGACTTCGTTTTCTGATTGCAATGTTTTGAACTATTTTTGTTATTATTCCCCAGGCAACAATATTTAAGCTCTAGAGTGCATTGAAAATACTGACATATTTTCTGTAATGATTGCCTAACATGTTCCAAAAAAAGTAATCTTAGATTTACAAAGACACACTGTCCAGACACAAATTCCTCAAAAGGTTATAGGTTATATGCTCTTTCTAACAGCAGACTGACACAAATGAAGTGCTCTTGTAAAATAGCTGAAAAGAATAGTTCACCCAAAAAGTAAATTTCTGTCATCATTTACTCAACCTATCAAGTAATTCTAAACCTGTATGAATTTCTTTGTTCTGCCAAACACAAGGGAAGATATTTTGAAAAAAAGAAATTGTAAAGCAGGCTGTTTTGGGTCACCATTGACTTCCATGGTAGGAAAAAAAACAATGGTGACCCATTTTTTCAAAATATCTTCCTTTGTGTTCGGCAGAACAAAGAAGATCATACAGCTTTGAAATTATTCGAGGATGAATAAATGCTAACAGAATTGTACTTTTTGGGTGAACTATTCCTTTAAGCATTACAAACAGGCAAAAAAAGTATTCATATACAGTGCCAGTCAAAAGCTTGAAGACAACTTATCACTTATTATTAATATTTTAATCATTCTTAATCCTAGTCAAAAATATAAAATAACACAAATAAAGAATTATTGAATTGATTATCAGTTAAACAATACATTTAGATATTGGTTTTGTAAAGGAATTCATACATAGGCACAGAAAATATTTGTTCACATAACATTGTTTTTAATTGTTAAATCATAAAATTTTTAATCAGAACAGATCATGAGGAAAAACGTGTCAGATGTGATGTTGCATCTTTTGACTGATATTGTATACAGATACTGTACAAAAAAGGAAATGAGGACAAAATTCAGATTCTTTTTCAACTTATTTTTTTATTCAACTTGTGTTAATGAGTGTATTTTTAGGTTTTTGAGACCTCCCTATTTACAGGAGCACTGTAATATGCAAATAATATTAAAGGGCTAGACTTACCATGAAATAATTTATATAACAAGACTTCATACAGACCCCGTCACATAATAAATATACTGGAAGCCCCATGTTTCCCATAGTAAAAATGCACATTTTGCTTTTATCAGCTATAGTTCCAGATCAACCTCTTCCATCCTAATTTTAGTCTGTGGAGGAATTTATGAATATAGTACACACTCTTCAGCTCTCAGACATACTCAGGGATGTAAAGATCAATTTACCACAATTTTCTATAGGCCAATTTTTCATATGATTATTTGTAAAATATCAGAGGAAAGTGCATAAACATCATGTGCCAAAGAGTGAACATGGCAACTTTTGGTTGTTTTTTAGAAAATTTACAGAAAATATTTTTGTCACTGCACCAGTAACCAGTTGTGATTCCTTGCAAGGATTGTATGTTAATATATACCAATGACACATCTGGATCACAACACATTTCAAAACATCAATGTGCAAGAAAACTACTACCTGACACTTTCTTTAGTCACACGATCTCAGTTCTCTATTAAAACAATCAAAACTTTGAGTGATGGTGTTCGTGAAGTGCATGCACTCAAGGTGCAAATGGAAATTTCCCTATTTAATCTCAGAGATGGACTGTTGCCTGTTCATCTTTCTTTCTTTTTTTTTACTCGGAAGAGCAATTCTTTTCCCTTAAGTAGGATACTTACATTTCTACACATGGCAGATGTTTTGTTTTTACAAAAAGACGTCTTTAATGTAATTTACTTGAGGGCTCAGGTGTTTGATCATGCTGGGCTGAGGCATTTGGTGGTTGTGATCTCATATGGTTTTCTCCTCCGGAGCCTCGTGAAAGGCTCCGGAGGAGTCGTCTTGGCTCTTGTCTGTGCTGTGGACCTTGGGTCCCGTGGCAATGGTGGAGGTGGCATCTATGCTCTCGTATGCCTCTGATGTCCATTGCTGAAAAGAAAGCATTGTTAACAATTTGAGCAACAACTTATAAATGCAAATCTGTAAAAGGCACTTAGTGATATTTGTGATAAACTGGTTGAAATTAGAAAAATAAAGGGTGATTAGGTACAGTGGGGCAAAAAAAGTATTGAGTCAGCCACCAATTGTGCAAGTTCTCCCACTTAAAAGAGGAGAGAGGCCTGTAATTTTCATCATAGGTATACCTCAACTATGAGAGACGAAATGAGAAAAAACAATCCAGAAAATCACATTCACACACATTTTAATCAATTAATTGGTAAATTCCTCTGTAAAATAAGTATTTGGTCACCTACAAACAAGCAAGATTTCTGGCTCGTACTTCTTCTTTAAGAGGCTCTTCTTGTCCTCTCCACTCGTTACCTGTATTAATGGCATCTGTTTGAACTCGTTATCAGTATAAAAACAGTCACACTCCAAACTCCACTACGGCCAAGACCAACGAGCTGTCAAAGGACACCAGAAACTAAATTGTAGACCTGCACCAGGCTGGGAAGACTGAATCTGCAATAGGTAAGCAGCTTGGTGTGAAGAAATCAGCTGTGGGAGCAATTATTAGGAAATGGAAGACATAGAAGACCACTGATAATCTCCCTCTATCTGGGGCTCCACGCAAGATCTCACCCCGTGGGGTCAAAACGTACAGAAAACCTTTGACCTATGTCATTGCCAACAAAGGGTATATAACAAAGTATTGAGATGAAATTTTGTTATTGACCAAATACTTATTTTCCACCGTAATTTGCACATACATTTTTTGGATTTATTTTTTTTCTAATTTCGTTTCTCATAGTTGAGGTATAGCTATAATGAAAATAACAGGCCTCTCTCATCTTTTTAAGTGGGAGAACTTGCAAAATTGGTGGCTGACTAAATACCTTTTTTGCCCCACTGTATATATTGGTATGTTCCAAATAAAGGCTACTGAAACTCAATTAAAGAAAACATTTTCTCAACTGTTTTACCATGAGAAGTTTACTCACTCCAGAACTTATGTAGAAATATCTACCACTCAAAAGTTTGAAAGAAGTCTCTTGCGTCTTTTATTTTTATTTGAAAAAAAAAAATAAAAATACAGTAAAACCAATAATATTGTGAAATATTAAAATTTAAAAATTTTGTTTGTGATTACAAAATTTGTAATAGTAAAGTGGTAAAGCTGATTTAAAAAAATATATATATATATTAGTTTCACATGATCCTTCGGAAATCTTTTGTAACATTATACATATCTCTTTTATAATTTTTTTATTATAAACTGTAATTTATCATACTTTTAATAAAAGAATAATAATTATATATATATATATATATATATATATATATATATATATATAAACTAAAAAGCTA
>JAUCMT010000024.1:7581918-7595844 GCA_032357475.1 Enteromius thamalakanensis | reverse complement strand
TAATAGACAGTAGACCATATATGTGAAATATATATATGTATATACATATATATATATATACACACACACACACACATATATATATATATATATATATATATGTATGTGTGTGTGTGTGTATACAACAATTATGCACCGGGAATGTGAATAAGATAATACTTATCTTATACTTTGTAATGATATGCTTTATGTGCCATAAATGATACAGAAGTAATATGATAATATAAATAATATAATATAATATAATATATATATATACATACATTTAAATATTTTCATAGTACTTTATGTGTGTATTTATACATGCACAATAAATATACACAGTACACACAGATATATTATGTAAATAAAACAAAATTAAAAAAATTATCAATGCATGATTAATCATTTGACAGCACTAGTTACAACTTTCTTTAGTTAAAAAAAAATAAAGCAGAATTACAAGAATAGAAACTAAGTGAATAATATATATTTTACACATAATAGACAAAATAGTCTTTACAATGTAGGCTATGTGCAGATAGGCCTACAGTATGCTATAGCCCTGTAAAATTATGCAAGGAATATGAATAAGATTATTCATCGTGATTATACTTTGTAATTATGTGATTTAGCCATAAAGTATGTCAATAAATTAATATAGATATTCACAATATTATAGAGGCCATGACTTAAAATGAAAAACCTTTATTAGTACCAGACTAATATAATGGGAAAATTATTAATAATAATTATTAAGTATCAGTGTTTAAAAAAAAATCTAGCTTAAATGTGTTACATTCTTCAGTTTCCCTAAAATATTAGGATATTGCCAAGTTTATGTCTAAAATAAGCATTATTTTTTATTAGGCTAATCAGTAGTTTTTATTTTTAATTTTAATTTATTGTTATGTAAGCAACACAAAATCTCTGGATACATTCGTCATAATGACATGAGGCATTTGCAGTGTGTTTTAAAGTTTTGTGAATTGCATGTTTGTTTATTTTTCTCATACACAGGTAGGCTATAGGCCTGTAAACAATACAGAATTGTTTAACGAGGGCAATTGAATGTATGCTAACACATTTTAAGCTGTATGTTGTGAAGTTTGGGGTAAAACCAGACTCCATTCTAAAGATCCAGACGTAGCATAACACCGCAGATCAAAAAAAGTTTAAGTTCCCAGTTCCCACTTTTGTTTTGCACTCACGCAGTGTGTCACGTGAACTCCTGTAACCAATCCTTTGCCACCTTTTCCTTCTCTCCTCTGGGGTCAGTCGAGTTGGAGGAGCGGAGGAGCGATGGCGGTGCGCACATAAGACTTTACCAAACAAAGTTTAAGCTACTCTGAAAAAGTCTTTGGATCTACGCGAGGGGGGAAAATCAGTTATTTTTGTATTGCTGGTGAATGACTGAAGCGCGCACTAGACTGACTCGACGAAACGTTTCCTGCCGCGAGCGCGCGACGAGTCCTTGGCGACGGCGGAATTTTGGGAGCCGCAGTTACTAGTTTGTGAACTTCGGAGAGAGCTAGCGCGTTAGCACAGCTCTTTAGCTTGCTCGTGTAAAGTGTTTCAACTAGCCAAAGACTGTCTGTGTGGATGTTTAGTACAAGTAGACACCGACTTTAATTAGTAACTCGTCTTAGGTAGTGAATTAATCGTGTGTATATTTAGCTTGATTCATTCGCTTGAGATGAGCAGGTACTTTGCACCTGTAGCCTCACGGCTTGAAAACTCTCGCGACTTTCCCGGCTAGGTAACGTTATGTTGTTTACCTTCATTTTTTACAAAGATTAAATTCTTTTGAACAACTGGTTGCGCTTAAACTGATAGACTAATAATGTAGCGTTTACTTTTAAAAGCAACGTTAAACAAAGTTGCCCTCGCAAATTTCGGCTAGTGCCGATGTCCCAGACACTTCGCACTCCCAGACTGGTTATCTGGCTTACGTGGAAACAAAGCAATGCGTCCCTTAACCTCTATTAAGCCGGATTTAACCTGACCGACTCTCCATTAATGGTATAAAGTGACCTGGCTTGGGTTCTTAGGTGTTTTCTGTGTGTATATGTCATAAGGGAATACGACTACAAGACTAGTTTACTTTGATCTGACATCACGGCACCCTATGGTGCTCCTGCAGGCACCGAGACATGGATGTTCCCCAGGCCGTTTTCCCAAACGGTGAGGGGCGCCTGAGCCTCCAAGACCATGTCTGGACGGAGTCCTCCAGCTCGGGGGGTTGGGCTCACTCTGCGCCCGTGTGTCCCCGCTCGCTCTGGACCGCGGTGTTTGATTATGAGGCAAGCGGGGAGGACGAGCTCAGCCTGCGGCGAGGAGACGTGGTGGAGGTCCTGTCCAAGGACGCTGCCATCTCGGGAGACGAAGGCTGGTGGACTGGTAAAATTAACCATCGCGTGGGCATCTTCCCATCTAATTATGTTACTTACCAACCAGCCATTTACAGAGCGGTAGGGGCTCGCGAGAATGACCCATCCGCCCCTGTCCGGATACCGTTTTCAGAACTTGTTCTACAAGAAATTATCGGCGTCGGTGGGTTTGGCAAAGTCTACCGGGGAACCTGGAAAGACCAGGAGGTCGCAATGAAGGCAGCTCGACAGGACCCCGACGAGGACATTAAAGCGACTGCAGACAGTGTTAAGCAAGAAGCCAAACTTTTCTCGATGCTTCAACATCCTAATATTATTAAACTGGAGGGGGTGTGTTTGGAGGAGCCTAACCTGTGTTTGGTCATGGAATATGCCCGAGGAGGGACTCTGAACCGCGCTTTGACGGGCAGGAGGATCCCCCCTCATATCCTCGTGAACTGGGCCGTCCAGATCGCCAGAGGCATGCAGTATCTCCACGAGGAGGCTGTGGTTCCCATTATTCATCGAGACCTCAAGTCCAGCAACAGTAAGAGAGTTACCACACATTCATTAATACCTCCTTATCTTGAACAAGAATTGCAGGTATTTGCTCTACTGTAAAAGCATACACAAGCTTGTCACATTGGTATTTCCTTTCGCAATTAGCACGTTAATCATTAATCGTTTAAAAGCTTATCATTAGCACATCAACCTTTTTCCACATAAGCCTGTGTTTGAACCCAAATGGAGGGGAACACATCACCTCGTGCTCATCCATGTAACATGGGTCATCTAGGAATATTCTATATATATATATTCTGGCAATCTAATTGTATTTACACAACCTGTGTGTAGTTAAGGATAGGGAACTGTGGACTCTGTTTTCAAGCTAAAAGCATTATGATTCTCAAAGGAAGCCACTAGCTAGTGAAATCTATCCCTAGAAGAAAAGCTATAAAATTGATGGATGCTCTGAGATTGAATGGAGCCTTTGTAGTTAGTGTTAAAGACACTGGATCCTTCCAAGTCCTTCTGGCAACTTCAGCATTCGCTCATCGTAGAGCTGCAAGTTTTTAAATATTTAAAAAAGTCTTTGCTTACATTATTTATTAAATCCTTCCCTGTTCTTGCTTTTATTGTTCTAGACCATGTTTAAAGCTTGGCATCATCTCATTGCCTCCCTAAAATTGATAATTTGTATTATTCATTTCTAAAACTTCAGGTAAAAGCAACTGCCAACTGAATAAATGTCAATTTAAGTTGCAAAAAAATATTGCATCAGCACACTGCTCTGAGATGGTGAAATAACCTTACTTTGTAAAAGTCATCAGAAGATTTAAGGTTGCATTTTTTTTTCTCCACACCCCAGTTTTCACTGACAAAAGAGAAGGCTGTTTGAAAACTGCACCTGCACTTCAACAGTGGATCCAAGTCATGAACATCAGCAGGGTTTCTAGCTCTAGAGTTGCACAGGCTACAAGTGATAAGCCACTAGCTATCTTCAAGCCTAGGAATGATTTCTTCTCAATGAGTGTGACCCTGGGCAGGTTGTGAAGTTAAGAGGTTAGAGTTTAAACAGCTGGTGTGCTTATTGAGAAACTGACAAAGTTTGGTCTGCATAAAGAGACACTAAGTCTGAATATAAATGTTTTTTGATAATTAAATCATTTGTCTTTTAAATTGTGTTTTTTTTTTGCGCATTATGACTGGTGGTGAGTATTGTCATGTTTTACAGATGTTTATAAAGTGAGTTTCTTTCATGTAAAGGGAGATATTTGCTCTCTCCTCTCAAACAAAACTATAGCTGCAAGGGATACTGCATGGCTATGGGATTGTCCTATTATGTTTCTTAGTCATAGATAGAGTTGGGAAAGACCCTATTGCTTATCTGCCTCAGGTATGCTATACATTGGTTAACCAATACCTAAAAGAGGCATTTCAGATGTTGTTTGGCTAAGTTTCACAAAAATCTGTAAACTTAAATATAGTCTTGAATGCTGTACAACTTTGATCAGCTGGTAACATTAACCTGATGCAAATCTATTCAGCTATTCAGCGTCGAATCATTCAGAAATCATCCTAATATGTTGTTTTTTAAGGTTTTGTAACAATTATATATGGAGAATAGAGAAAGAGAGAGAGATTTCAATCTGCAAATACGTTGTTATTATTATTACCGTGTAATTCTCTGTTAAATTAGCTGCGTATATCCAGAACAATAAAATAGACAGCATTCCACTATCAACAATAGACGCAATGTGGCACCCTGCCCCCGTTCAGCATGGCAGTGCTACTGTTAACGCAACTCAGTTTGTTCATCTCTCCACAGGATTGTGACAAACAACACTGGAAGCTTGCTGACCTTAATTGAAAAAATAATGTATGTTTGCTCAGTGCTGCACTCAAGACACCCACCCATCATGAACCAGATTCTTTCTGCATGTTCTTAAGAGGAACTCTTTGCCCATTCAGGTTGCAGTACATTGTGTAGCAGGTTAAAGGTAGAGGGTACATTTTTAGGGAGGCACAAACAGCAAAGTCAAACAGTCGTCGCTCAAAAAGTAAGAAATGAAATCAGATTTGCTTTGTGCCCACTCTTGCTTATCTGATCAATGATTATCTTTAAGATATAGCAAATAGTGAGTGAAATGATGTTTTTGTGCCCTAATCTTTTAATACCTCACTCAAAGGAATGTCGCTAACGAGGGGGCAAAAGCTTAACATAAGTTTGCACAATGGAATGGTCAAGCACTGGTTGCTAGGTGACTGCCAACCCGAGAATGCTTCAACTCCTGGGCCTGAAAGGCTTATTTTCATTATTTTTAATCTCCTCAATGGCTGCTGTTTTCTCTCCAAGACAGGGAGCTTCCCCTGATTGGGGGTAAAGAATATTGCAGAACTGTAGCCAGCAGTCCCTGTGAAACTCGGCACTGTGCCACACTTCAAAACTCAGTTTTGTAATTTCAGGCACATGAAGTGAAACGTTAAGGAATCTCAAGCATGTGTGCTCTCCAAAACACACACACACACACTCTCTGACTGACAGTGTAGAGAACAATGGCCTTGTTGGAGGGATTGAAGGGACCGTGGCGAACATACTACAGGCAATGGTTATTGTCTCATGATCTAAAGATGATTTTCTGCCCCATAAAATGGACACCATAGAAATCTGAGCAATGAAAGACTTGTAAGAAAATTGAGAGAGCATATTTGTTTTGAAGCGCTATTAGTATTAGACTTTATAAGTTTTTATTTATATTAACATTTATTTTTTGGAAACAGAAAAAGTGGATCTTGTTTATTAATAAGATTGAATGAACTGGTTTACTGAAAGTATAAAATATTAAAACTGATTGTGCAATAGGTTGTGCAGAGTCATTTGATTATACTTTAAACAGTTGTTTGCTCCCGTGTTGTTACTTCATGGAAAGAAAACCTGAAAGTGCATTGAAACAAACAGCTGAGATTTCCCTGAAAGCATGCTTCAAAACAGGTGAAACCTGTTCGAAATGGAATCCTAATTTTCGTGCTTGTCCCAAAATGAAAGATTTGTGCATTTTACATGACTTTGCTTACATGCAGACTTTTTATTTGCAGTGTCCAGCATGTTTATGGATTTAAAGGAAATTAAAATAAAAGACAAAAAGTTTTAGATTTAGATTAGATGTCCTCCTCTGGTTTATTTCATGAATAAACATTGTAATTTCTGATGTCTTTGTAACAAGTGCATAAACTGGGAGTGTAGTCAAGGCCATTCATCGCCACCATACATTGGTTAAAGGCTGGAAATGAAAGCGTTTAATGAAATGTGTCCAAGTAAGAATACATAGTTACCCCTTCAGGTCATGATGGAAAAGGGAGTGAAGGTCAGATTAATCAGACATGTTGTTATCAACCCTATTTATTACATACTGATGTTGATAAAGGTCTCAAGTTGGATGACTGTCAAGGACAGAACCAGTGAGAAATAATACTACTCCTGACCTCAGGATATTCCTCACTTCAAAGCAAGCTGGCCTACATTCTCATGTTGTTTGTCATTTGGTACGAGACTGTATTCTAAACTAGAGCGACTTGTATGTCTCTTAGAGTTCTTCTTATAGGTCTCTGTCCTTGAAGATTCCACTTCATGATAAAAGAGCGGAAATATGAGCATCCTTTTAGCATTCTTGTATTGTTATTCATTGACATAAATGCTCAAAGGCTAAGCCTCATGCATAGAAAGCATTTTCATCATACCTTAAAGTGGCTGATCTGAATCTCCCAGTCACTTTTTTTTATCTGTGCATTTTTTCACTCCATACTTTTACAATTAATTTCTAACTAATATAGTCTAGTACAAATAACTAAAACATTTCTTCTTTCTCTCTTTTTGTAGTTTTATTACTTGAAAAAATTGAGAATGATGACATTTGCAGAAAAACCCTGAAGATTACTGACTTTGGCCTGGCCCGTGAGTGGCACAAAACGACCAAAATGAGTGCAGCTGGCACTTATTCCTGGATGGCTCCTGAGGTCATCAAGTCCTCTCTGTTTTCCAAAGGGAGTGATGTCTGGAGGTAAGCTGTTATTTTAACTTAATTGCAATGCTGAGCACAAAGCCTGTTATTATTGTGAATTAGTTACTCGAGGTTAGACACAGTCACACAGGCATCATAGGAGCACTACCAGCTTTTCCAAAATGCAGGCAGGGTAATTATCCTATGACACATAATTTAGCTTGTTTAATATTTTTATTGTTTTTAATGTAACATACTGACAGAATTTTAGGCGGTTAGGTTTTGTAACACAGTTTGGAATGTGTAGTGGTTGATTTTTGTTTTTAGGTTCACACAAGTTTTAGGTCAGTTTGAAATAGAACAGCGTTTTGGTGGTGATCCAGCTGCCCTTTTACCTTGTTCGTGAAAGCTAAATGTGAAGACTCATCTTTTTCCAAGTTCCACGTCACATTGGTCAAACATTGCTCACTGTATGCCTACACATGAACCGTTTCACTTCTCTCTTTTCTTTCCTGACATTGCTAGATGTCTTGTTAGTATTGTGCATAAGCATTGTTCATTCAGCTCATTGGTGTGATTAGTACCAGTAAATACCACACTGACACCTCTCTAATGTATTCTGTTCTCTATCCAGCTATGGAGTCCTTCTTTGGGAATTACTGACTGGAGAGGTTCCTTACCGTGGCATTGACGGTTTGGCAGTTGCCTATGGAGTGGCTGTCAACAAATTAACCCTTCCCATTCCATCTACTTGTCCTGAGCCTTTTGCTAAGCTCATGGAGGGTAGGTCTATTGGTTGTTTACTGATGGTGCTCATTTGCTTATCCAATGGTTCACTATATGTTATAATATGGCATGACAGTTTTTGACATTTGAGCACTGATGCCCTGTTCACACCACCAGTGTTTCTTTGTACTTTAAGACGCTTCTGGGTGTTCCTAGTGAGTGCTGTCACTTTAAAGTTATTGGTATATTATATGTTATGTATTTTAATGGTTAAACTAAGATATTCTATTTTGTCTATATTTTTCTGGTAGCTAAAAAAGTTCTGTATTGCTTGTACTCAAGATGGATGATCTGAGCTCTCATGACTGTCCTTATTTTGTATTGGTTGTTGTTCCAGAAAGATGCTCTTTATTTGCATAAAGTTAAACATTTATCAACTTTGTTGTGCCATTGGACATGCCTACTTTGCATAAATAGCCAGCTCTACATTGACATGAATAGGATCATGTTACAGTGTCGCTAGTGGCATGAACAGGGCTTGAGTGTGATAAAGTCTCATTGCAATCAGCAATGAATTGCCATTGTTATGATAATAGGATTCTAACATATTTTGTGCTTCTAGAATGCTGGGAACAAGATCCCCACATCCGCCCGTCTTTTGCTTCCATCTTGGAGCAGCTGACTGCCATAGAAGAGGCTGTGATGGCCACCATGCCACAGGACTCCTTCCACTCAATGCAGGAGGACTGGAGAGTGGAGATCCAAGAGATGTTTGATGAGCTACGCACTAAAGAAAAGGTCAGTTGATCAGAGATTTTGTAGGCTTGTCTATTTCTAAGCTTGTTCTACACTTAACTATCCAGTTTTGTTTTGTGTGCCAAAGACTGTTTTGTAATGAGACAGTGGATCTATTTTTATTTTTTTTTTAGGGTTAGAGATTTTAATAGGGTAGCTGTATTTGGTTGAACTTATCCTCTTAAAGCCATCTATTACCAATGAAATGGCCTTAAGTGTTTGATAAAGTTAATATGATAAGCTGCTTCCAGTCCTAGCAGCTTGCTATGTTAAAAAGGATTTGCCGTTGGTTGATCAAGAATGCCGTTTCCTGCAAGTCAGCTAAAACTTAATGTAGAAACTGTCACATTGTTTTCTACGTACATTCTTGATCAGGGTTTTTTTTGACCGTTGTAAGTAAAGTCTTCTTACATAAATATTTCCTTGTTGAGTGAAGCGCCAAACTTTCCTGGCTAGTAAATAAATAAATTGTTCATTTATTAATGAATTGTCTAAATCATCTGCCCAAGTGTGTTTCTTGGCAGACTGCCCCAAAGCTTCTTACAGAAGTTATTCATAAGAGATTAGGCCAAACGGCTTTACTCCATGTGGCCGGAAAACTGTCTTGATTAATGCTTAACAATTCTGCCTGCAAGTTTTTATGCATGTGGATTATTCTGCTCAAAAGATTTAAAGGAGTAAACTAACTCCATCATATAGGTGATTGATTCTTTCAACCAAAAGGCAGATTTCCATTGCCATACTGAAGTGTTAAGTGTAAGCACGAGCAAAAGTGAAATGCAGAGAACAAGAAAACAGGCAGTTTAGTAAGTATTTTTTTTTCTAGCTAATAAATGGTACCGCTGTTGTGTGAATAACTCACTCACCAGTCTCACATTATAGTATGTTTGTCGTGCTCAAGGGTAAAGCCAAGAAAAGAAGACTGATCTGAACTGAGCTGTTTAAAGCAGAAAGGAATCTGAGCTGTGTCCTCCAAGGCCACTGGAAGTGAAACTGCCATTCATACCATAGATTTTTTTCTCTCTCTCTTGTACAAAGTGTAGTCCTAAACATGAGAACTGTTACATTTTTCTTCCCTAGGCAATGGTTCAATATATCAAAAAACTTGGCCATAGTCCTAATTTCAAGGAATTGTTAAATCAAATAAATTCTATCATTATTCCCCACCGTTAGGTTGATTAGATGATGAAGTGTTGATAGATTCTTTACCAAATATACTTGATCATGATTGTTTTTCACGTCATCAGGAGCTCCGTTCACGTGAGGAGGAGCTGACGCGAGCAGCCGTTCAGCAGAAGTCTCATGAAGAGCTGTTGAAGAGGAGGGAACAGCAGCTGGCTGAGCGGGAAATTAATGTGCTTGAGCGTGAGCTGAACATCCTCATATTCCAACTCAACAAGGACAAGCCCAATGTTAAGAAGCGAAAGGGGAAGTTCAAACGCAGCCGCCTCAAGCTCAAAGATGGCAACCGCATCAGCTTACCCTCAGGTTAGAGCTTCTGAATTTGTAGTATAGCATGAATATTGCATTAATGTCTCTGCATAATCTACATAATTTTCTCTTGTAGTATTAGGGGAGAGATGTTATTGTAATATTTAGCTGAATTAAAAAATAAAAAAAAAAGTGACTCGATTACTACTAAGGGGATTACCTTATTTGTTTTCGACAGATTTTCAGCATAAAATCACAGTTCAGGCCTCTCCGACTATGGACAAGAGAAGAAGCCTTAACAGCACCAACTCCAGCCCTCCCAGCAGCCCTACACTGATCCCTCGGCTCAGAGCTATTCAGTGTAAGTACCTACTGTCTTGCAAAATCATACAGCATCTGCTGGATTGACATTTTACAGTCAATCAAAAAAACATCAGACATATTGCTGTTTGGAAGTTTAACATTTTGTTCTTTATTTTAAATATAAGTTCCACCATTTGTCTTTCTACAAGAAAATTAAATTCAAACGAACATCATTGTCATGAACTAATATAATAGGCCCATAGCCCTTCTGTGTCAATGTTTGCCAGTTTCAATACAGCAAAAAGAATTTACATACCAAAAAAATCCATCCAGGTCATTGCCAGTCCTATGTCTGTGCCATGTTTGTAACATATTTTCTTCCCATTAGTGAGCCACCCAAGTGACACTAGCAGAAGGGACAGTATGTTTGTGTATCACCAGGATGTGGATATCACAAGCGAGTGTAAACCACCTAGCGGGTTTAGGAAGAAAGGCAAGGACACTGTGGTCCAGTGTGACAAAGCCATCCCCATCTAACTGTGTGTTGGTGTGATTCCTGATCACTGCTGCTCTGGCTTCACAGCATCTCTGTTTGTTTTGATGACTTTGGAATACAAATGATTCTCATAACACATTGCTTGATGCTTTTGAAGTTTTTATGGTTTATAATGAGATGCTTCGATTGCCTTTGGGGATCAAGTACATTTTGGTGGACCTTGTGCGGGTGCTTTAATAGTTTAAGGTCAAACCAATGATCTTCCTGAAGCTCCATTAACCATTTTGAGTGATTGCAATGATCTAACACTTGTTCACAAGTGATAATTCCATCTCTGTGTTGCTGGGTGGTGGAGGTTGCTTTTATTCGTTAAATAAAGCTTGTTGCTGCTCTGCTGTGAAGGACTAATATAATGAATCTCATTCTGTGGTGTGACAGATACCGGGAATATCAATCAAGAAAGTGTTTGTTAATAGAAGCGATTCGGTTTCAAATTCTTCATATCTTCATCTCTAGTGACCTTGGATGAGAGCAACAGGACATGGGGTCGTAGCACCAATTACAAACCTGAGGAATTTGAAGATGTTAAGAAAGTTTTTAAGAAGAAGGGCCGCACATGGGGGCCAAGCTCTGTGCAGACCAAGGAAAGAGGAAACTGTGCTGAAAGGTTAGAACGGTGTTCATTTTTTAAAGCGAAGGCAAAAAAATATAGTTTTTTTTTATTATGAAAGTGTGTATTGTATGTTACCTTTTTAATGATTCTGTAAACCTGATAATTCAGATAAATTGTGGGTGCCGCTGTCATTTTGTCTTCAGAATTCGACCTCTCTCAGATGGAAGCAGTCCCTGGTCCACTAGTCTTATGAAGTCCCAGAAATCTGTTCCACTGGCCGCGTTATTTGCAGAGCAGGGTAAAGACACCATCTTTTTCAATGATGTCCTAATTTTTCATCACTGTTTGTTGTATTTTTTTGATCATTAGACAAAGAATATGACATTAATCACCCGCTGTGTTAGAAATCACCCCCCCAAACCCTCATTCCCTGTTGAAGGTATAAAAATAAATGAGTGAGCGAATTCTGGCACTAAGTGCGCTGGAAGAGTTGCTGCTTCTGCTTAATTTTTACTTGCTGTTTAATGATAGCTTAAAAGTTAACAAACTGGCTGCTCAAGGTGTAGCAGAGATTTATCTTGAACTCTGTCATGGAAACTAGCATGCATAAACCTTAAACTGTTTAAGAAAATAGATTTGTAACTGTACTATAACCATACTACACCTATACTTGCATTGGACCAGCGGTTTGGAAAATGGATGGATGGTTCAGCTGCAGGCGCCATCTTCAGGCGAGATGCTGGAATTCATTCAACACAACCCTCACAGTGCATTTCCAATATTCTCTATTCGTTGAGTGTACATCGCTTGTACACTCATTATTGTGGTGCATTGGATTTAATCAAAATGTAGTAAAACAATAATATTGTAAAATATGATTATAAAATAAATTAAAATATTCAATTATTCCTGATGGCAAAGCCACATTTTCAGCAGTTATTACTCCAGGCTTCAGTGACACATGGTCCTTCAGAAAAAACTTTTGTGATTATTTTCACATAACATTTTGCTGAATAAAAGTATTAATTAAAAAAAACAATTGCTGCCCTCAAACTTTAATTTGTGAACTTCATTAACTTATTTTATGTTGTTTTCCCAGGAACCAATAAAGATGAAGTATGCTCTGCTGATGGATCTGACAACAAACCAAAGCAACTCAAGTTCCCCAACCAGGTGTATATTGATCTACCTCTGTGGAAGGATGAACAGGGGGAGAGCAAGGGGCTGGCTGGTGGAGGCGAGAGCCAGGAGGACCCAACAACCTCCACCAGTTCCACCAGCACCACACCACAGCACACACCCACCAACAGCCTGAAGCGCAGCACCACACGTCGGCGCACAGACACTGTTCTCTATGGCTGTGCCTCCATCCTGGCATCTGTGGCTTTTGGCTTCGACCTGCGGGAGGTTTGTAAAGGTGCTGTTAATGAGGAGCCAGAGCCACGAGAAGAGAAGAAAAAGAGAGAGGGTCTGTTTCAGCGCGCCACTCGCTTCCGTCGCAGCACCAGCCCACCTGGGGGACGGTCACGCAAGGATGAGGTTACCGCAGGACCCGTAAACCTACTTGCCATGTCATCGATTTCTGAGTGCAACTCCACCAAGTGCCTCCTGCAGTCAGATTGTGAGGGGTCTGGGTATAACCTAGCGAATGAGACTCCAGCTAGCAATTCCCAGACGCATCAGAATACAGGCACTAGTGACATTCTTCCCTCAGCACCTCTACAAGATCCTACTTCTGGATCCAGCTCTCAGCTTAGCAGAAAGAAGTCCAGCCCTGCTGTGTGTCAGACCAGTAAGTGATATGTTATTTTTTAGGAAAGATCATAATATTATGATTATTTTTTTTGTAACTGATAAAAGACCCATATTAAAAATTCATAACATTTTTTTTTTTCAAATTAAAAAAAAAACTATATATATATATATAAAAATTATTACATTATGTATAAAATGAAAAATATTGTGTGTGTGACCCTGAACCACAAAACTTAAGTGTCTGGGGTATATTGTAGCCAAAAATGGGTAAAAAATGTATGCATCAAAATCATTAGGACATTAATCAAAGATCATGTTCCATGAAGATATTTTGTAAATTTCCTAAAGTAAATATATTAAATCTTAATTTTTGTTTTGTAAATGCATTCCTGAGAACTTCTTTTGGACAACTTTAAAGGTGATTTTCTCAGTATTTAGATTTTTTTGCACCTTCAGATTCAAGTAGTTCTATCTCTGACAAATATAGTACTATCCTAACAAACCATACATCAATGGAAAACTTATTTATTTAGCTTTCAGGTGATGTATAAATCTCAATTAAAAAAAATAGAGACTTATGGTTAATTTTTCACTTTTTTTTTACAGTTTTTAAATTGTTAGTGTTTTTTGTAGATGATAGCAAAGATAATCTATAAAAAAGTGAAACACTGAATATCGGTTAAAAAGGGTTTTTTAAAAAACAAAATATCTAATATTAGCTGACAAACATAATTTTTTTACATCTTAGGTTACTTTTGCTGTCATCTAAAACGATG
Organism: Enteromius thamalakanensis; assembly: GCA_032357475.1. NCBI lineage: Eukaryota > Metazoa > Chordata > Actinopteri > Cypriniformes > Cyprinidae > Enteromius > Enteromius thamalakanensis. Next base: position 7,582,102 of record JAUCMT010000024.1, on the reverse strand, counting down.
CCTTATACATAGGGCTGTAACGATTTGCGATATGACATTGCGACACCCAGATCCTGAGCTAGTTGAAGAAGAATGTGAGGAAACATGGCAACCAACCCAAAGATTACGGCCCTTCCTCCTCATTTAAGTCAGCAGTATGGCAACATTTCGGCTACCCGGTGGAGATAAAGGATGTCACTTCCCC
>JAUCMT010000024.1:7570537-7581818 GCA_032357475.1 Enteromius thamalakanensis | reverse complement strand
ATGTGAGGAAACATGGCAACCAACCCAGAGATTGCGGCCCTTCCTCCTCATTTAAGTCAGCAGTATGGCAACATTTCGGGCACTCGGTGGAGATAAAGGATGTCACTTCCAGTGACTAGAGTTGTTCGCAAACGAACTGATTCTTTTAAACGGCTCATAAACATGAATTTCTGTCTGTCTTTTTTACCTATGCGTGTTTCACACAGATGCACACAAATGAGCTCCTCCACGAGACAGAACAGTAACAGAGGGTGAACCGAATCGTGGGTTTGGTGTATCGTTACAGCCCTAGTAATTCAGAATTCATAACTTTGCTGTCATCTAAAAACATTTTAGTTATATAACATTTTAGTAAATGTATGTGAAATAAATGGTCAATACAGGCAGATAAAGATAATGGAAAAAATAAATAAATAATATATAAGCTGATTAGCAATATGTTGCCCATCTTTAGTGTATTTCATTTAGGATGTTGATTTATGTGATTGCAAAAAAGTTTGGAGGTTTTACTCCGTATTAGCCCATAACAGTGAAGTTTTGTTTATAAATATAGTTTATTAATGCTGTTACTTTCTTTGCTTAAGTTAATGGCAGCAGTAACTCCCAGGCTAGTCCAGCTGATCTCTCTACCACTTCCCTGAAGAAGAAGGCTGACAGAGAGCCTGCTCAGGAGAAGCAAGGCTCCAGGGAATCAGCATCTAGACCCAGGCCGCTTTCCCTGAGAAGCAAACCTCACTCCTGGGGTCTTTTAAAGAGCCGCAATAAGAGCTATTCTCTCGGGCACTACTCTGGGGAGAAGAGTGCCCAAAACATGGACATGGTCCTCCCCTCAGAGGTCAAAATGGGCTGCTCTTTGCTGGATATGGACACAGAGGGTCAAAAACGAGACTGCACGGTTCCCCTCTGTCGAATACAGAGCACACCAAGTCGACCGTCTGTCTTTGAACTGGAGAAAGAGTTTTTATCCTGAAATAAGCTGCATCTAGAACACAGTCTTTCTTTTGTCTCGAATCTGTCTGTTCAACGAGACATTTAGGTGTTTTTATTTTTCCCCAAGATTAACATCATGGCCTTTGATCTGTATTTGAGCCATTGCTGCTGGAGATATTCTGTGGTACTTTTATTTATATGCTGTTTACTTTGGTATGTAATTTAATATGAAGTGACATATATGAAGTGAATGATCAACATTCCACTGAATTTTACAGTAGAATTGCTGGTTTGTAGTTTTTACTAAGTGACTTGATTTGTAAACCTTTTACACGGATGAACAAGATCTGACTCTGTTAGAAACTACTGATTTTTAAAGTGTTCAGGCATTTTTGTCATTTGATTTCGTTTTGCGTAATGTCATATGGAAGGCATAAACAGGGCCCACAGTGTTTATATAAATAATAATAGTTGTACAGATGAAGTGGCATAACTAATGTGATCGACCAAACTAACAGACCTCACATTTACCAGCTCAAACACTGCAGTATCCTACATAGCTCTTTATATTTCCTGTACTAATACATTACACTTTCAGGGTTTTGTCTCTTTTATATTTGAAATTGATTTCTATATAATTTTATATATTTTTTAGTTTTAAGTGCATTTTATCTTACTTTGTCTTTTAGAGGTATCCACATGCCTGTAGCTAATTAGGTTGTATAACCCAAATGGGAAGCAAATATGTATGGATATTGCATTATGCTGCCAAATAGTGAACTAACTGTATTGTTAGTGTCTACCAATATTGCTGTTATTTGCAAATCATTCCATTCAAAACCTAAAAAATGAATTTAAGTAATAGATTCGTCAAGCACCAGGATGCAACTTAAAACCATTACCCTCCAAATAGCTTGATTTATAAGCTGCAGTTGGTTCACTAAACATTTAAAGCAGAATGTTTAGAATTATAACTGATTATGTAATTGTTCAATCAGGATTTGGTGTAATTGATTTCATCTGTTTCTGCAAAACCCATTTGCTTTAACTCTCATGCTATATATTCAAACTGCTTTATCAATTATTCCCCTTTGTAAAAGACTGAATTATTAACTTGTTCATTGTCTGTTGTGAACATAAGTAGTTCCTTATCTGGCTATCTCTGCGTGTCACTTAAAATATTGTATCTGTGTAATATGAAGCATATTAATTGAACAAAGCGAAGCGTTATTCTGTGGCACATGGAAGAGTGCTGTACTCTTAGTTTGTTGGAGTAGGTGTGTTTGAGAAGCAACTCAGTATTGAAAAGGCTGTTGTCGTAGGGATTAGAATTATTTGCTGTAATTATATCATAAATCTACTGACTAATCAAGGTTTCCCACTGACCCCGGTTTAAAAACACCCATTATGTGGTGCTGTTTTGAAGAAAAAAAAGAACAATGTTTTGTAGCACTGGAATTTTCAAGTCATGATTGTTCATTACATTTATGCTGTTATTGTATTAAAGCATAATGATTACTTTTAGTTTAGACCGACAACTGCACATTAGGATTCATGAGAACAAAGGACTTGGAGAGACATTGTGGTGCCTCCTTTTTATGTCTTGCAATGATCATTACTAGATGAAGTTCTAATATGATGCCTGTTTTTAAGGAATTGATCTGGTGTTAATGTCTAAGCACAATCATTGCTCCTATTATAGGAGAACTGCAGAGATCAAACGTTGAAAGGAGTTTTATTAGGACACAGATGAGTGAACGACAGAAAACAGAAGATTTACGTTTTCACCAAAGTTGAAGTCTTGGATTGTGAAACGGTTTTGAAATATTGTTACATGGTACACATGCACTGCTAATAGTGTTTCTGGTTTCGCTCTTTAGTGTATGTTGTGTTGAGCTGTTTTTATCCAATGTTTTACTACCCATGTGACCGATTTAATGTTAAAAGCTGTTCTGTTCCGATGTGGACTGGTTATTTGCTCCAGGAGGGCTCAAAGAAAAAAAAAAAGGGCTGAGCCCAGAGTCATCTCATTTATATCAAATTCTACTATTTTACTGTACACAAGTGACCAATAAATACTTTATACAACATTTTTCTTTCATAATTTATTTCGTTTTACTTTCAGTCATTTGTCGTGTGTTTAGCAAATTCCAACACAACTCTGCTATCTGGTGTTTAGTTCTCCTTTCTAAACATTACTAATAGTTCTTGTTTTTATTTTTAACACTCGTTAGCCTTAAAGCTGAAGTATGTATTTTAATAATAATAAAAAGTGAACTTAATACTAAATATATTCAAGTAAGCAGTTTTTCCTGAGAGAGAAAAAAAAGTGTAAATACTTTCCGATGTTGTTGGTTCATACCAGTGGTGTGTGTTGAGGGCAGTGCTATTTCTTTGTCCACTCAACTGAAGATGAGTGTTTAGGAAACGGTGTGTAAACAGTCATTATTTTGCTGATGGTGCGAGTGGTGCAGAAATTACACACTTCAGCTTTAATATAACCTAAAGGCAAAGCCAGGCTTATAGTTTGCCTAATAGTAAATGTGACCTTGGTGAAAATTTGCAGACATTCCACTTTGAAGTGTGTATGCGTGTAATTCTCATGTTGAACAAAGATCCAGAAGCAGCCTTACCCTGCAGGCAGATAAAACAGAGATGTTATAATCGAAACCAGATAATAATATGAATACTCTTAAAAAATACACGTGCATCTTGTATCTGCTCAAAATTCTCAGAACTGAAACTCTTAGCGAAGTAGACAATCACTCTAATTTATCCTAAGGTGGTTGGAACTTGATCTGAGGGTGTCTCAAGAGAGCAATCTCTGTCTCGGATAACAAGTAGCGTGTCTGTGTTCACTTTGTCGTCTTTTTGCCTACCAACCATCAATACCCGGGGGGCAACTTGGAGAAAGCACAAAGGCGGAAACTTGTCACGGACACCATCATTTATCTCTGGTGTTTCCCTTACTAAAGAAACCATATCAAGTGTTACTTAAGGCTTACCTGTGGGAGACACTGAGCCTTCAGTGAGTGCTGATGCAGGTGCTGGGACTCCGTAAGCTTTTGCGGCCGGAGCGAGGGGTAACAGACACAGCCTGAAGGCAGTAGGTGGTTTTCGGACGTAACCCCTCGATTACAAGCTCTTTGGAGCAACTGTCCGTTTCATAAACTTCCTGTTTGGGAAAAAGGGGATTGGTGGCGGTATAGCATACTTAATGTGAGCAATTTGGAGTCATTTAGGTCTATAATAATTAGAGTAAATTCAGGGCATTGGCTGCTAGACAATAATTAGATATTTGACATTTTGGAAAAGCCACTGCCAAATGAAGTGAATTTTGCTCTGTCAGAATAATAATGGTTCACAGAAGAATGAAAATCATGTAGTTTTGGACATTGACATATGACATATTGCAGTGTTTTTTTGGGTGAACTATCCATTTAACTTTAATATTCAGCTTTTAGTTTCGGTCCTCGAATCTGATTGGCCGAGGAGCGTTTTAAGAGCAATTGTACAATAGTGGACATTCACTTCTTTACCGGCTTCCCACACAAACTGCCTGTGTATTAGAGGTAAGGATTTTAATCTGAGTATTTCTATAGGTTACATCTTTCTTTTTGGGCGGTCTTGGCCTAATGCAGGGCTGTCAAGTCTAATCAAGCTCTTAATAGGCATTTTAAAAATTTCCATACAGGTGTGTAAAATTAACTCTACTTGAAACTTTCCTCTCCTTTCCCTTCATTTCATCTCTTTTTCTCTCCTTTCCTTTCCTTTCATCTCCTTTTCCTTTCTTTTACTTTCCTCTCATCTCCTTTCCTTTCCTTTCCTTTCCTTTGCCCTCCTCTCCTCTCCTCTCCTCTCCTCTCCTCTCCTCCAGAAGTTGATGTTTGTTATTAAATAATTTGTTATTAACTGAACAACACTGCTTATTAATGATGTGTTGTTCGCAAACCACCCGGCTCTAAGAGCCGATTCTTTGTAGTGAACAAGAAGAGCCGACTACCGTTGAATCTTCTGCTGTAAGGTGGGCGGGGCTTCATTTGGGAACCCCATACGACTAATCACATGAGAGGACCCTCTAGAATCGTACCATTTTATTACTGTTTTTTTTGCAATAACAGACAAATTACAGAACAACAGAACACATAAACGGAACAAGATGACGGATGTCAACAACAAAATAAGTAAATAACACTTATTAAGTTAAAGACAATGTAAATAAGAGAGAGAGAGAGAGACACAGCAGGGCACACACATAATAGTACAGTTATGTATTAAGAAGAAATCTTAAACATAGCACAAATTATAGACGTTTTTATAGATTTTGTTAACAGAGGTAGATACTGTACTTAAATACAAATGCAATTCTTGTTTGAAGATGTTAAAGTGGGGTTTACAATTAGTATATTTACATTTATGAATATAAACTTTCCAAGAATTAACAAGAGGTTTATACAAAAACTTGCATTAAGCAGATTTTTATCTTTAACAAAAAAACAAACAGAATGTATTTATAACATAAAGAAAAATTAAAAAACATATTCTGGATGATCAGGCCATTAACCTTTTTCCAGAAAGAGTACATAAGAACAGTCCCAAAAGAAATGAGTCACTGTTTCAGAAGAAAATCGACAAAATGAACAAGATGCATCAATGTCACTCTTGAATTTTAACAAAAACTGCTTAACAGGATAAAACCTGTGTAATATTTTACTAGTTATTTCATTAACTTTATTTGTTTAAAAAATGAAAGAAGGAAAGGGAGCGTATGCTTTAAAGATAGCGAGTGTAGTGGTACAGGCCAGGCACACAGAGTGACAGAGAGAGTCTTCTCAAAAAACAGGACAAATAATTACAGAGAGGAGAAATCCAAGCTGAGGCATCACATATTTCTCAATGCCAACCTGCACTAAAGAAAGTGTTTTGTTATATATTTTTTTAATATATGTTAAGACTTTTCCCTTTATTTAGGTTACTTGATTTGTTTGCTGTGGTTGTGTTTAATTGTTCAATTCAAGTTTTATTAAAATGTTAAATAAGAGTAACTGTGTAATTTTTAATGAACAATAAGAATTAAATAGCTGCTTATCAATACACAAAACATCCACAATTGATAAATTGGGCTAAAATAGAAGGCTCCTGAGTGGTGCTAAATAAAGAGCCTATTTTTAAGGGCGGCGAGCCAAAAGAGCCAAATCTTTTAAAGATTATGATCATGCAATGTTGTTTAATCTGTAATTGTAAGCTATACATACATTACATGGAATTTGTGACCAAGAGTTATCTTACCTCTTCCACATTATTGTGCATCAGATATATTCTGAATTTCAGTTTCTGCAGTTTAGTCACTCGTATTCTAGTGCCTCTCTGTCCTCGCAGCGGCGTTCTCGGGGGTCTGAGCTGAACCGAAATGATCCGTCCTGTCACAGTCGCCTTTATTTGTGGTGGGCTGAAATTGGCTGTAATTCAGAGAAAATTGTTTGATAATAAGTTCCACAGGAAGAAAATCTAAATAAAGTTGTGCAGTATGTCTTCCTCTTATATTGGCGCCTGCATATCCAAATAAACCATATACAGATGGAAGATCATTTCAAATGCAGACAAAAGCTTTTCTGAAGAAAAATCATAATTAGAATAATCTAGTTTACTTACTTTCCCACTGAGGGTAAAACCTGTGGCTAAGAACCCATGATGAGTACCCCTCAGAAGACAAGGAACGGACCCTGGCATAGTACCATTCTCTGGGATCTGACATTGCCTGGCTCAGGTCACACTCCAGCAACTGGATGCCCTGACAGTGTTCAGAGTTAGTCCACTCCTTGTCTCCGTATCTGAAATCAAGAGAGTTCATCAATATGAAATTTTTCATAGCTACCTAATTTGAATTCTTTAACAAGTACTTTGTGCACACTTACATTTTATGCTGAACATAATATGTCAGGTTCTGGACAGCTTTGTGTGGATGTTTCCAATGTAAGATATTTCTGAAGTCCAAAGAATGGAACTGCAATTCAAGTGGAGCCAAAGCATCCTGCAGAGAGCTGCTGCCTTAAAGATGGTACAAATCAAACTTTACATGAAATTACTGCACATGTTGATGATCATTGTTTATGCAGGTTGCCAATTATTAAGTTAAAGTCTTGCATTAAAACTAAAGAACTGTTTTGTATAGAAGTTAATTTAGAAGATAATATTAAAAATATTAACATGCCATCCTCGAATTTCAGTGCAAGAGACAAGCAATTACTTACAATCTGCGCAAAAGAGAAGTGACATTGCAAAAGCAAGTTCCAGGCATTTATGTCCAGTCAAGGCATACATGTTAACAGATCAATGATATTGTGGTGGTTTACACCTGGGACCTTTATAAACAGTCACACTTCCTTCTCTGTAGAAAAACGTCACTGTACACATTTTTTTTTTTTTTTTTTTTTTTTTTTTTTTACAAATTTCCAGTTCTCAAAAATAAATTCATTGAAGATAGTTTTTATTTACAAACAATTTAATTTAGTTAATTCAGCAAAAAATAAATAAAATTACATAAAACTATTAAATTAAAATAAAAAAAGTTGGGTCCACACAATTGAATTGGTTTAGATCAAATTAAATGAATGTAGTATGCTCAACTTATATATTATATATTTATATATTATAATGCTTATAATGCTTATAATGCTTAAACAAGCATTTGTGTGTGAACAATACATATAATGAACAAATAAAAAGACCAGTATCAGCACTGACACTAGACGTCGAGTCATTCATAGAGTGTCTGCAGCCTAAGCACAAATCACACTTTTCTGCAAAAAGGTAACCACAAATATCAAAGACTTTACAGACACTTCTCTAAATCTAAATATTTATTTAGTTTATTTTTTGATTGAAGAGAGGTCAACCCTGCACCGAGGCTATTATGTAAGTCATCCTGGACTGAATATCATTGTTATGATATTTTGCTTGAATAATGATGTCTAAATACTTACATTTGTAAAACAATGCATTTATGTATTGGTAATTACATTCAGCATTATAGTTCCCCAAATGAAATAAAAAATGTGATCAAATATGTTTAATGGTGATCCAAAACAACAGTGAAACGTTGAGGAAATGCATTTTTTCCCCACACTTTATACGAAATTATTCCTCTGTAAGGAAATAGACATCATGGTGAAGTCAGGGAATACCTCTCTCGTACTCACTATCCACAGAATGCATGACTTGATCTGGGTTTTATCTTGTGCTTGACATGCAAGTTTGTTCATTAGAATCTAGTTCATTCACAGGAAAGAAGCAAAGGCCTGCAGGAAAAAGAAATGCCTGTTCTATAGGCATATAATTCAATACCAAGTCAAGATCAGCTGTTAGCTTCATGACTTTTAAAAATGGAGTACCCACATTTCCCTTTTTTTTTATGTGCTTTGAAATGTATCCACCTACTTGTGTAACCCAGCTAAGACACTGACCTTTCACTTTGTTCCCCAGCCTTTGTTTTTTCACTTTTTCACTTCACTTTTATTGTTAAAAGGGCATTTACATGACTGATATGATGAACAATGTCACGTATTACCAGCTAAATGCCATGTTTGCTATACCTGTTATGGTTTTGTTTCCATTGAAATAAACGCGTGTCTCCAATACCTTTAACAGGAACAACAGTCTGACAGCGGAAAATGATTCCATGTACGTACCACTTTCAAAAAATAGGGAAAGCTCTTTTTTAAATATAGGTCAGTAGCATGCAATATTTTAATGTGAGTTTAGACTACTGCAATAGCCCTTTAAATTTATTAATTTTATTATTATTATTTTAGTTTTTACAAATTTCCTGACACTTAATTCGATGAAAACGCACAATTCGATTAAAAAAATGCTTCATATAATTTCAATGGATTGTAGTTTTTTGAGTGGGACTTCTGTCTTATTGTCTCTATGGTATCTTTTGTGTGTCCAGCACCATGTGCTCATTGACTTCAGAAGGGAAGGGTCAACTTTTGTTGGTCTATCAAATACTTTTTTTCCAGTGGCCATGGGTTCTTTATCTTTCAGTTCTTCAGACCACCAGGCTTCCCCCCATAATATAGCCTATCTTAAAAGAAAGCTGGCGAAATGATTCTTGCACTTTCTGTGACTCAAGAAAAACCCTCAGAAACACTATTTGTTTACATTTTTTCTTAAGGAGATGAACAATAGATAGATTTTCTGAATGCTGTTTGCTTTTGTCATGGGATGTGACTTTCTGAGTCCATTAATTGAAAAACATTAAGTTCATTGAGCCAAGATAATTACTGTACATGGCTCAGAGTATTAAACTGGTATTAAAATGTACTAATATGCACCTTTTTGACTGTAAGCACATCTCCTTATTTGTATTAATTTATCAGCCATCAAATTTGGAATCATTTTTGTAGGAACAAATAGTAGAAGATAATTGTATCTTTGCATACTGTTCTTTTATTTTAAATTTCCTCCATTAATAATTAATATACAGAAATTAAAATTACTTTAGCTAGATATACTTGACATTTAGAGATTTGTTTTTCGCAAATCTAACTTCCTAGTTCTTTGTCCTCTCTCACTGATTGACAGAGTTGTAAATACTGTCAAAGTATATGGAAAGAATGCATATTGTATCGTTTTTTATTTAAGATTTGAAATAAAGACTGATCGTCAACTGTGTTCACACTTAAGTCAAGGTGCATCCTTAACAAAACTCTGTAATTAAAACATAGCTTCAGGTCAGATTGTGTTGTGATGAATGATGAATGACTTCTTCTGTTCAGATAGTTTACAACTGCACTGATGTCTATGGCTGCAGACGTTCAGCCTGGAGTGTAATTTGATTAAGCTTAGTAAAAGAGGAAAGATTCTTGTCATGATGACTCATGTCATGATGAGTTGTGAAATGGAAATGTATGAGTAAGAGTATTCAGTTTCACTAGATCCCAAGTAAGTGCTTAATTCTTTTTAAGTATAATGAAGTACAACTACTAAGCAATTACTCCCACGCTGTTTAGCATTATTTGCATAATCATCTACTTCTGTGTTTAAGTTAACCTTACACTACCAGTGAATGGACTGAAAATATTAAACTTTTAATTAATTCAGCAAGGATGCATGAAGTTGATCGAAAAACATGCTAAGAATTCTGTATCAAAAAAGAGGTTCTTTTGATCAACTTATTCACTGGTCACTCTATGGTTTCCACAAAAATGTTCAGCAGCACAACTCTTTTTCAACACTGGTAATAATAACAAAAGAGTTATGACTGCTGCAAATTTGGCTGAAAACATTTAGGAATCTTACCTCTAAGTCTAAACCTCTGAATATAAGTGTCTGATATATTGAATCTCATGTGTCTAATATTCTCACCATAACGGAAACTCTGAACATCCTGGTTGACTGTAAGTTACATTAACACATATTGTCAAATAATGCCAGGATTCCCATTTACTTCCTGTCTGGATTAACATAAGGGTTAAAATAACATTTGTTAAAGGAATAGTTCAAACAACAATTACAATTATGTCATCATTTATTCACCTGCAAGTAGATTCCAACTGTATGCATTTCTTTGTTCTGCTGAATACAAAGGAAGACATTTTGAAGAAAGTACAGTAGGAAAAAAATACTATGGACGCCAATGGGGATTCAATATTTTCAAAATATCTTCCTTTTGTTCAGCAAAACAAAAAAATTCACACGGGGTTGGAACTACTTGATAAGTAAATGATGACAGAATTAATTTTTTTTGGGTGAACTATTCATTCAATAGAAAATAAACACTATACTACATATAGTCAGGTGACATTGGTATTGGATGTCAATAGGTGTGTTCGACTTCATGCGGCGCCGCAAGAAATCGGCTGCCGCCTTACAAAACAATGCATTCTAGTAAGATCATTTGTCCGACTTTGATCAGCGCTGCAGCCGCCTTTCGATCACATGTGCCATCAAAGTACCGCGAGAGCAAAACAGAGCAGTCGCACAGGTCAGGCGCTGCAGTTGCTCAAAATCCGCTGCGAAAGCCTTGATGACAACACACACTATTCTCATTGGTCAGATTATGTGACGACAAGCACGATGTGTGCTGCCTGTTTTTTCTTAAAAAAGTTCCTTTATGTAATCAATTTTTATATGGAATATCTGATATTCCAACAAAACATTAATGATGAGATTGAAGATTAGGCGATACGGTAAATATATATTTGTATTGTACAAGAGTAAAAAACTGGTCGACCAGAGGCTGTTTTTTAATGGATTTTGTGAGAGGCTTCACTACACTGAATAAACTGCTTAGATTTGAAAAATGTCCTATAGCTAACTACAAAACAAAGATACAAATAATAAACGT
>JAUCMT010000024.1:7517478-7535374 GCA_032357475.1 Enteromius thamalakanensis | reverse complement strand
CTGCAAGATCGGACAGTTTTTGCAATATTGTCTTTGAATGAGAGGCGGTCATCGAAGAAAACTCCAAGATTTCTTGCTGAAGTTGATGGGGAAATGGATAGTGTGTCCAGATGGATACAATATCCATCACTTATCACATTGACCAATTTAATAGCGTTTTCAGTATGTTTCAAGGTAAACATAGTGTGATAATACCATCTTCTCTAAACTGCCTTTTGTCTACATACATCTTAAGGAGTCTTTCTTGTCTCAGTTACCTTTTACTTGCTTACTGTGGGGATTTTAATGCTACTTTTTTTATCATGAAATGTGCTTTAGAATTAAACTACACATATTCTTTGGCACTTTCTTGTGTTGTTTTATTAATGCAACCAAGATATTAATAATTTTTTTGGCAATGTGTTATCTGCCGTTCTTTCTATTCAGATATATGAGTCTGAATTGATTATATTGTATTGTTCAAATTAAGAATAGTGTTTGTGTGCCGTATGTGCAGTTTTATTCATTTAGGGTAAGTGCAGCTCTTAACCTATAGACTTTTCATCAGGAGACGTGGAACTCTGTGTGCCGATGATGTCTCTCTACATTAGTTGAGGAGCACTTATATACAGTAGAAGTACCACTCCACAATGTACACCGATAATAGCATCTAAAGTAAATCCTGCTGCACTGATGTCCACAATTACTGAACATTGATAAAGATTGATCTGTCTGTGGCTGTCTATCATTGTCCTGCTTCTTTAAGAGGTAAATCTAGTTAATATATGATAAATGTCTGAAGTTTTTGTGTAAAGCAAAAAAAAAGTTTGTTGTCAAGTCTTTATCCTGTAAAACAGATATCCACTGATACAGAACCTGATTCCCAACATTGTGATTAGCCAATCAGATTTGAAGATCCAGTTTATAGTTTTTGTGAAGTTCAGGCTTACAGTCAGTGTCTGGTGCTTGTACATCAGTGTCCGTCCTCTATCAGCTCCTCTGATTACTGAAACTAACATTTTGGAATAAAATGTTGTTCCAGGGTCAACAAAATATGTTAACCCAGGGACACGCCTAACTCAGGACGTGCATCCACTGATAATTCATGTCTTTTCAGGAATGCTGAGAAACATCTTGGAATCATCCATGTTATTTCTTCCTCAAGACTGGAATGATGGAAGGAATTTCAGCATGTACGGTAATAATGAAAATCACTTTCTTTCTCGTTCTTTGCTTCTCGTTCTTGATCTCTTGATCAAACATCATGAATGAAGGGAATTTTCAATATTTCATGTTTCTTTGATGTTTAGAAGAAATGATTTGAAAGTTGGAGACACAGAATTGTTCAAACATGGGCATATTTCACCAGAAGATCAGAGAGAAATGCTTAGGAGCATTGAGTAATTTGTAGCGCTTTATAGGCCGTGAATTGTTAAATACAGATTCTTGTATGTGTCCTCATAAACACTACACTATAAACACTAATCATGTCCTTCATGTGAAAACAGAAGATAAAAAATCTCTTAAATATATCACTTTTAAATATTTAAATCATGTCACGTCAATATCAATTATTAGTTTGTCGTTTTTCTGCTATTGCTTGAAATTAGTTTCTTGATCATATTTAATAATACTGACAATCGTTACTTGTCTTCTTTCAGCTTTTGTTGTATTTAAGGTATTATTCGTTTTTTGTAATTATGAAATGTCTATGTTATCAATAAATTGTGATGTCATAAATAGATTATTTAAAGCAAATAAAATAACTATATTGTGGTGTACAACATTAAAAGCTATATTGTGATGAAAAAAAGAAGTTTTGGGGGGCAATGAGGACAATTAAATCATGGTGTGTGTTTTTAAAGGTTACTCCACCCCAAAAGGAAAATGTTGTCATTAATCGCTTAATGTTGTTTCACTCCTGTTGAAGCTTCATTCATCTTCAGAACACACAAATTATGATGTTCTGGATGGAGACCGGGAGGCTTGAGACTGTCCCATCGACTGCCAAACCGTTCCATCTTCCATCAGCGGTTCAACCCTAACATTATGAAGAGAAGAAATTCACTTCTTATTGTTTCTGTTCATATTTGGTGTTAAATACGAGGCTTGCATGTTTTGGACATGGTTTCACTGCATGCTAATCAGTGTCTTTGCTTTGACAAAAAACACAGAGCGCTTTCAATTTTGACATAAAATTCTCACTTAGTGATGGACTTTATGAATATATTTTTGGGAATAATTTACTCAGTTTGTTAAAAGAATTCACATATAGTTTACAATTTTGCTTACAAACAAAACGAGCGCGTTATAGATCCGCATCCAGACGCACACAGCTGGCACTGACAACACTGCCCTGGCAACCGATGGGCACGTCGCCAAGCCAGCAAGTTGCCAAGCAGCGAGTTCCCATAGCAACCTGCCATTCGCTGGCTTTTTGAATAAGGTATGGGCAAACAGACACAGGCTTATGGATTTGGGAGAGGTGGAGAGTAGACGAAGAGTAACAGATGAAATAAAAGAGATGGAGACAGAGACTGAGAGAGCTTGTTAACTGACACTAAACTGGGATGTGATCAAGTTACTTTAAAATTCAAACCAAATCAACATTTGAAACAATATTTTAGAAGTCCTGAACACTTCATCACTGTGTGGTCGTGGCAAGGGTGTGACCTCATGTCCTCATGATTTGTGCTGGCAAAGACACACACACACACACACACACACACACATGCAGGTTGGCAAAAAGCTGGCGCTGGCACCACCATGCCGCATTGGCACGTGATTGGACTGTGAATGTGGCAGTGAGAGACAGAAAAAGAAGATAGGGTGGAGCCGAGCCGGAGAGGGAAGGACAAAAGTCTTTATAGATATTAAACCACAAAAGTGACCTGAACAGTAACGTGAAGAGCAGGAGGCCAAGCCGTCAGCGGTGAGGTTTGTAGTTTAGTTTCATGAAGGCTGTGAAAAGGACAGGGAGTGAATAGACCACGCAGTTAATGTTTGGACCGCATTCACGTCTCACCCTGGAGATCTCTGTCATTGTCAGACAAACAGAGCTGTCCAACATATGTGTGAGCCTCGTCTGGTGTCTGTCTGTGAGAGCAGCGGCGTGAATGTTAACTGTTTCCTGTTAAACGGACTCAAACATGGTCATAATCGGATCAGCTTCCCCTCCAGTGAGCTGTTAGCGGCTCATTGAGTGATTTGAACTTATAAACTGCATCAGTTAATGTGTTTTTTACGTTCTGAGTCATATTTCACCCAAACATCAGAGGGAATATTGCATAATTTTTAGTAATATTTGCAGGATAGATAAGAACCCTCCTCTCTATTTCAGCAAAAAAACATTTATTTGCAATAAGGAAGCTATTTTTTGTATCCTAATGCAATATGTTCTGTGGTAGCACATATAAATCATTCTGGTTTCTGGTTTTCACGAACCTTTACTTGCAAATGCATTTAAAGACAACACTGATGACTATCAATGCTGACATAAAAGATCACCAATTTCATCACCAAAGACTTTTCTGTCCTTCCATTGAAAGTCCATTAAAAAGGGATCTTAAAAGAACTTTATATGAATTGAAGAGTTTAATACAAGTCTTCTAACGAGACAAAATCTCTTTATTTGATGGACAGATTTAATTTAGGCGTTGATCAGTGAACATACACAGAGCTCAAGTCAAGTCACTTTTATTTCTAGAGCTCTTTTATCAGTACAGATTGTAGCAGAGCACTGAACATCATCAAAGGAACAGAGTGATTTAAGCTCATCACATACAGTTCACTAAAGCTCAGTTGTGTTTGCTTGACACGCATATATTCATAAGCAGAAGACTCCGTATGGCTTATTTTATCATGAATTTTTGAAGTTTTAATTGCGTGATCTTTCAATGGAGGGAAATATCTCAAGTTTTTCACGTGCTTTACATCAGTCGTCCAGTAGGGGAAGACATTACACATGAAATGTGTTGATGGCTGATAGTGAGATTGTGTAGAGATGGAAGCCAGTTCGTGCACTGCAGGCTGAGGTAGTTGGTTGTATGGTTTTGCATCATAATCAGCCTGGAGTTAACTGTACAACCTTCTAGCTTTCCCTGCGGTGTCACCATAACGCCGAGGTGAGTATGACTGACCATCAGCTGAAGACAGACAAGCGCTTCACAATCAGCACAGAAGCACCTTCATTGTTGTAGTTTTTGTAGTTTGAGTGTTATTCACGGGCTGTTAGTCGCTCCCGACGGCCACAAGAGGGCTCCAACTAATCAGTCAGGTCGAGTAAATTCCTAATTACAAGCAGGAAGTGGAGATAAAAGATTGAAATGAAATATATACAGGAGGATGTGTGTGTTTTGTGTTCTTAATAGGGTTGTTTGACCTCTAACGTAAAGAATGGCTCCAGCAGCGTCAAACCACTGCTTAGAGTCTCAGGTTTGCGGCTGATAAACTGTATTTTGTTTATATTGAAAAAGCCTTTTAGAATTCCAGTTCAATTCCTGAAAGAAACAGAATTTCAAAACTGAAATTGGAATAAAAACAGAATGAACTTCCTGAAACAGCTAAACGTGTAGAGTTTTAAATAAGACATGTATTTTTCTTTCTGTCTGAATTAAATCATCAATATTTTACTAGTAGTTCTTTGTATATACACACAGTGAGGTAAATAAGTATTTGATCACCCTGTAATTTTGCAAGTTCTCTTACTTAGGAATCACAAATTACAATTTTCAGCATAGATGCATTTCCCTGTGAGAGACAGGATCTAAAAAGAACAATCCGGAAATCACATTGTATGATTTTTTTTAACAATTTATTTGGGAATTACTGTGTCAAATAAGCATTTGATCACTTGCTTATCAGCCAGGTTTCCGACCCTCAAAGACCTGTTATTTTGCTTTTAAATAGTCCAGCACCTGTTAGCTGTCATAAAGACACCTGTGCACCCCACAATCAGCCAAAGTCTAAGTAGACCCATGAGCAAAACCAAAGAGCTGTCAAAAGACACAAGACACTAAATTGTAGTCCTTCACAAAGCTGGAAAGGGCTTCGGGGCACAAAAAAAGAACAACTGTTGGAGCGATTGTCAGAAAATGGAGGAGGCTAATGATGACTGTCAATGTCCCTCGGACTGGGGACCCACGAAAGATCTCTCCTTGTGGGGTATCAATGATGCTAAGGTGAAGAATCAGCCCAGAACTACACGGGAGGAGCTGGTCAGTGCCGTGAAGAGAGCTGGGACCATCGTTTTCAAGGCTACTATCAGTAATACACTGAGACGTCATAGTTTATAATCTTGCATCGCACGGAAGGTTCCCCTGTTTAAATCAGCCCATGTCCAGGCCTGTCTGAAGATTGCCAGGGACCATCTGGATGATCCAGAGGAGTTATGGGAGAAAGTCCTGTGGTCAGAGCGAACCAAAGTAGAACTTTTTGGTCTTCACTCCATTCGCCGTGTTTGGAGAAAGAAGAATGATGAGCATCATCCCAATGATACTACACCTACAGTGAAGCATGGGGCTGGAAGCATCATGCTTGGCGGTGTTTTTCTGCACAGGGGACAGGACGACTGCACTTTATAAAGGAGAGGATGAACTGTATTGTGACATATTGGGCAAAAACCTCCTTCCCTGTTGGTCAACTTCCCAACTCCATGTTGATCAGTGACAGCCCCAAAACTTGACAGATCTAGAGAAGATCTGTGTGGGGGGGTGGGCTAAAATCCCTCCTGCAGTGTGTGCAAACCTGGTGAAGAACTAAAAGAACCGTTTGACATCTGTAATTGTTAACAAAGTCTTCTGTACCAAATATTATTTTTTTTTAGCCCTTAAGTATTTATGATTTAAATACTTATTTGACAGTAATTCCCAAATAAATTGTTAAAAATCCTCTATGAATTCTAAGTATGAGAACTTGCAAAATCACGGTTATCAAATACTTATTGCCCTCAGTGTATGTGTGTGTGTATATATATAAATATCTATATATGCATAAAAGAATAAGTATAATGTGTATATATATATATATATATATATATATATTTATATATATGTGTGTGTGTGCAAAGGAGTATACTTTATTGAACTATTTATTTAAAACATAATTTGTGCTGCATAAAATTTATTAGGAATTTTACAAATTTATTGGGTCTCAGGAGAGTGTGCTTTACTACTTGCATTATATTTGGCGCTTGTGCCCATTTTTGTATTTTTCTTTCCCTGAATTCTTGCATGCCCTAATTTGGTGGTTTGAGTGGATGTGCACAGATGTTTCCCAGGAGGAAACATGTTTGTGGAAAGATCTGCTTCTATCATCAGCACATGCAAATTTTGTCCTTCACTTTTTGCTTTTATATGAACATTATGGGATGCAAGGAAATCTCTTGTAATTAAAGCCTTTGCTTTAAA
The DNA here is from genome assembly GCA_032357475.1 of Enteromius thamalakanensis. Classification (NCBI taxonomy): domain Eukaryota; kingdom Metazoa; phylum Chordata; class Actinopteri; order Cypriniformes; family Cyprinidae; genus Enteromius; species Enteromius thamalakanensis. The sequence goes on along the minus strand of JAUCMT010000024.1, from coordinate 7,528,988 downwards.
ACAAAGTGCCTCTGTTTTGAATATTTATATCAGTATTTCACCGCATTGTAACCAGGTGCGATAAAACTATTTCATGTAAATGTGAGTTTCTTTCTTAATTACACATAATTGTACATTTAAAATCAGATATTTCTTGATTTCTTGTTTACAGTGCACCTTTGATCTCTATGTTTGTCGTCTTTTAAGAAACCGATACTGTTGCTGTCTGCACCTCAGAATTGGCTAATTTATAAATCAAGCCATTTTTTATGACCACCATTCTCTTCACTTCCATCAGCTCTCTGGCAAGTCTTTTCCTCTGTGTATGAGGCATCTCCACAAGGCACTAAGAGAAAATCACCACCTGCGGCACGGTGGGCGCATGCAGTACGGCCTCTTTCTCAAGGGCATTGGTCTTTCTCTGGAACAGGCCCTGCAGTTCTGGAGGTCAGAGTTTGTCAAAGGGAAAGTCGATGCAGACAAGGTAACTCTTCATCTTCAGCTTGCACTCCCTCACATTGTCCTGGTTTTCCACAGGTTTTTTTCCCAAATGGTTGCTTTAGTATATTTTTGTGTTTGTAGCAATTCTACTTTTTTTGCTGATGTCATTTTCTTTCTTCATCCTTCAATAACTCTTAAGAGGGTCACCCAAATGAATGAGAGAAGATTTTAGAAGGCCAATATATTCAGCTTTCTTATTTTGATGCTGGAGATAATTTGCCGCCCTTGCATCGTGTCCTTAATTACAATTCTAGAGGAACACGTAAGATCTTATTTTTTGCGCATGGTACATTAAACAAGAAAATTACACTCCCAATCTCAGACCTATGTTTCCCTCCCTCCCTGCACTCCGAAAATGAATGCCTATTCCCAGCTGATGCTCAATCAAGGAGAAACAAATGAATTTCAGATCCTTACCTCAGAATGGCCGTCCTGACGTGCACGCTTTTGAAGTAATCGTTAGTCTCACGAGAGCTCAGTACCTGCTCAGAAATCACTTATTACATGCTGAATTTCTCTCTGGCTGCTCCAGCTGTTCTGGAACTCCCAGTTTTGTGTTTCCCTTTTTCTTTTGGGATTGTAGCTGCTTAGTTATTATTTTTCAGTGATGCACTTACATGATTCTTTTTGGACTGATACCAACCAATAAAAAGAGTTAGTTGTCACCAACATCTGATTGTAAAACCACAGACTTGACACAAAATAGGTGTTGATTTAAAAGTTTTGAATATTTGCATATTAGTGAACTGACCAACACAGAATTCTTTAAACAAATGTTTCCTTGTTCTGCATGGATATATGATATTAATTATATTTTTGCAAGTCTTAAACTGTTTAAAGTTTAAAGTTTTTATTTTGATTTTAACAACTCTTCTGATTATTTAAACTCTTTTAATCTGTGGACATGTAATATTTTAGTGCTTTCATATTGATTTAGCTTGATTCTCATCCGTGAATAAGGAATATCTTTTGCTCTTATTGAGCTGATGTCATGCTAACCATCCAGAATTTGTGCCTAAACGTGTTCTTCTTTTCTTTTTTTCCCCTTCCTAAAGCGTTACAGGATTTATTAGACTGTATTTACGTCAGCAGCTCAGAAATCGAACACCCAATTAATCTACTTTTGTGCAGAAGTGTTTGACTGTCCAAGAAATTTCAAATGACAGAGCGTTCCTAAGCGCTGGCATATTTTCTGTGTCAGTGGCAGAACTTCAAGGGAAATCTCCTGAAACTCTCTGAAGCTCTGACTGTTTGGAAGCTTTGGAAAGATGCAAAGTGTTCATGACTGGTGCAGGATAGCATTTTGTTATACTGTGACTTATTCAAATCATACTATAAATCATCTATAATATTAACAGCTAATTCTCCGTTAATTTTTGGTTCGAGGCAACACAATTCAATTGTTCCACCACAGTGCAGGCAAACAAATACCCTGAATGGTTTTTGTCATGTTCTGATAAAAGCGTTATTCATGAGTAGATATACTGTGAGTGAAGTACAGCACAGCCTGTGCTAGCTGTACTAGAAATAACAATACGGCACTAATAATAACAGTTTTTGAGTGGTTTGCAATTGAGGTGAATATCGGCATCTGAAATAATATAAAATGAATAAGCTGCACAATGGATCTGTTGATTTCTGCTTTCACATGGGCACAAAAGAATGGTGGGCAATATTCTGTGACATCATTGTAAGCAAAACAAGTGAAAAATTTGGGTCATTTTCTACAGAATGATTCTTCGTGTATTTTAGTGGAAATAAGTTTTCCTTTGCTTCAAAAAAAGCAATGAAAGAAGATGAAGAGGACAGACAAGATGGGGAAATGGGAAATGTATTACCAAGCCCCTGCAAAGCAAAGTAGAAAATAACCACAAAAAGCTGGGCTTTAAATATGTTAGACTGACATTCTTCAATGGTAAAGTAAAAAAACTTTATAAAATAGCTAGTTTTGTTTGATCTTAAATGTGCCATTCCTCTTTTTCAGCAGCCTTTTTTGTGAACATTTTTTCTATAGCTCCTCTACGGCTTTTCAGAACAGTTTTTGGCACAAATTCCTTGTAGCAACTCTATAGTTGTTGGGGATTTTTAATAGAATCATGGGTAATTGTAGTTTTTCACCAGTATAACTACAATTAGACATTATTATTTAAAAGATGCGAAATCCTTTCGGGGTAGGGGCATGTTTGTTTTGGCCACTTTAAATATCAACATTGGCTTCCAGAAATCGCTTTTAAGTTATTAAAAATTAACTCCCCTATGGAGAAAATCGTTGTTTTTTAATTCTGGAACTCTTCTATTGCATATATGCAGTGTAAATTCATTAGAGACACTTTTTTTTCGCTGTCTACACCCCCTTTTTTGGTCTCTTTAAAGTATGTAGATAAAGTCAGCGGACACATGCCTCCGTACATGTAAAGACCAGTGCCCCTGTGCAAAGCAATTACATTTTCTTGCGATATAATGCCCTGGAGCTGTGTATTCAAGCACTATCCCTGTTCTTGCTGCTTCACTTCCACACTTCCCTCTACGGCAGTAGCTTAAAATAGGACTCGCAGGACAAGAATGGTTAGCAGTGGCCGGCCTTCAAAAAATCCAAATCCAGGCCAATTTAGTTCTATTAGAAATGCGGCGGCACAAGTCCATCTAAAACTTCTGTGCACAGTCAAGTGGAAAAATCGAATATTCATATCCTGTGTGCCCTATTCTTTGTTTTTGTCCTTGCTGTTAACATGTTCCCTGAAGCTAAATTCAAGTACAGGTATAGTGAGCATGGAAATAAATGAGTAAATTTGGATGGGCATGCCTAAGTAGTTTAACCCTGCAGTGGACCGGCCATTTGTCCAGGGTGTAGATGAGTAGGTAGAATACAGCATCCACTGCTGTCAAGTTTGGGGTCAGGATTTTATTTTAAAATGTTTTATTCTGCTTAAATTGTAATTGTTGCATTTAAAGGATCGATTTATTGTTTTTTATTTAAACACAGAATATACATAACCGTAAATTGTTCAAATCTTTTTGCAATTGATTCTTGTTATAGTAAAAACCTTTCACAGTTTGCCGCCTCTGCTAAAAGTTGAAGCAGCTTTCCTAAGCACCAAACATTTGCCGTGCTACACTGCCGGCACCGAACATGCTTGAGTTCAAAGAGGTGCTTTTGCTTTGACTACTGCTAAGCCACTTTCACAGACTCAAAAGCAGTCCGAGGGTGTCCATTTACAAATATTCCTTCTCTTAGCCGCCAACCATTTCTCTGGAAGAAGTCAGAAGGTGAAAATAAATAAATAAATAAAAGAACACATCCAGACAAACACATTCTCTGGTGGTCACGCACCGCCACTCGCAAAAGTGCCCCATTTCCAGGGTGGCTGCGTCCTCCTCAGTCTGCCCTCTCAGGTGGAACTCAGTCCACCCACTCACAGCGAACACAGCCTTCCTTACAAACCAGCGCATGGTGAAGTCGGTGGGATGCAGGTCGCAGCTCTGTGAGTGATGTATGCGAGGTGTCAAGGATATCAGACGGCACAAAGCCCCCATTAGCATTCCACATTCACTGGCAAATAAACAACCACGGCAACATCTCAGTCTGGACTGCTTGTTTTGATTTGGCAGTGGGTGGTCGCAGATAATATCCTGAGGAATAATCTATGCGTTTCTTTATGAAGTAATTGGTTCGAAGTTGTTTTGCTTTTCACAGCTTTCTGTTGCTGTCTGCTTTGGCATGCGTGAAGGGATGCCGCCATTTAGCACCTAATGTTCAGATACGCTTCTTGTTAGAGGTAGCTGTGCATTATACATGCAGTTCAGCTTTCATGCACCCTGATGAGTAAAAAAAGCACTCTGCTGTTTGATAAAATCCACTTCTTTTTTTGCCAGATTTTTTTTTTTTACCCCTTTGGTCCTAAGGCTATCAATTTGGAGCAAGTTGCACAGCTCTTTAGTTGACAGTAGAGCAACAACAATAATCATAATAAATAATGATGATGATAATTATAGTACAAGCAATTGCGAGTTCACCTGACAGCATTCTGTATGCACCACCAAAATGGTTTACATGCAAAATATTGTCACGAGTCATTGATTTTTGGATGAATAAATTACTGTTTACCCCGAGGCTGATCTGTCTGATTGCTGCATGAAGCGCGGGACCCTGATGGCACCTGCTACATATCAGTGGCATTGACTTTGTTTGGTGTCTTATTCATGCAGAGGGGCAGGAACGACTGAGGGCAGGCAGCTATGGCCTTCTATGCTCCTCTCTGGCTAAATGGTTGCTGTTAACACTCATTTTGATTGAGTGAGCACAATGTGAGGTGCGCCGGGGTGATGCTCATTAGACTCTCACACACCGCTCCCATCTCCACTGCCGAGGGACATTTCTTGAGCACGAGAGATTCTGCTCTTTAGCCATAAGAGATAGTCTGGTTGCATTTAAAATGGCTTTAGTGGTTTATATTGGATGTTTGTATATAAACTAGATTTTTTCATATTTAAGGCCTCTTTACAGCTACACAGCTCTTCAGCAAGAAATTTGAGCCATTTTTTAATGCATATTTTACTAGTAGTAGATAGTAGGCTGTTCCTTTCAGTTTCTGACATGAAAAGGAAAAGTTATACAGTATTTGTTTTCTCATAGACTCAATCAAATTGTATCAAACAACACCAAATACAATAGTTCAGAGAGCCACATCTGGATTTTTCCTCTGTTATTCACTGTTATTTGAAAAAATAATACATTTTAGTGTGAATCGTATTGGTTGGCCAGCTGTATTCACAGTGCGAGGTAAAAGATATTGCTTCCCCTCTCTTTACAAAATGTCTGGTGCATTAACAGCATGGCAATATTTGTCTCCATCAGAACAGTTGCATTAACAGCTGTTGAGTCAAATTTAAAATGTGTATCGCACCAAGTTTTGGCACTGAACATTCATCTCTGCGTAAACAGGCCTATACGGTTTCAAAACGCAGGCTTTTGCAAAGTTGTAGGACTTTACTAGGGTATTTTTAGTGTTAGTTAGTGTATTTCTCAGGTGTTTGTAGGCGGTTGTTCACTGCCTCGAATTCCTGTGATTTATTCCAGTCTCTAGATATGTTCTTGGGTCCAGTTGTCAATGTGATTTCACAGCGGGTGGTACTGTACTGTGTGATGCAACTGAAGTGAAGCTAAACTTGACAAAATGTCCTGCTGTGGCTGGTTTGGACTGAAACACTCAGGTTTACATGGAATAAAAAGCTTTCATCTTGTAGCTTTACAGCAACGATCCTGGTTAAGATTGTTAAATTGTTAAGGCTGGCATTTTTGTTTTTAATGCATCCCTGTGAAGTATGATTAAAGTAGTGTTCCTCATTATATGGATTTATTAAATTAATTGTTAAGTAACGTAATTGAAAAATCCTTTCCCTCTCATTAATTTGGAAGTATCATGAAGGTTTGTATTTGATTCAACAAACTTCAAAAAGGAAGAACTAAAGCTTTTTTTAGTCTCTTAAGGATCTTCTATCTTCTGACTTTAGACTTTAATCAATAACAAAAAGCGTTTGCTGTGAATAATCCAGCCACGAGTTACTTTAAGGATGCGTAGCATTTAAAATAATTACATAGCAGGTCATCTCGATTCTTTTTAAAGTACGTTGTAGCCACTTTTAGTCTTTACACAGCGCTGAATCATTTAACATTCGCATGGGGTGAATAATTTTCTTCAAAAGAGCATTAACATGCAAAATATTCCATGAAAAGACAAAGGTAATTACAATAAATTTGAGCATTTTGCCAGTAACCTTTAAGGCGCATGAATCACTGTTTGGCTTATTCACCCATGCTGAGGGGGGGGGGGGCTTGAAGGATGGATGCGAGGACTGGTGCATCTCACACCTCACTATTTCTGTTTTATTGAACCATAATGCCTTTTTATTATTCTACACCAATGGTTTCAGCAATAGAAAGTACAGCTTGTGGATTTGCAGCACGCGGGAACGCTACCAAAGCCACAGATTCTTTGGCTTTGAGACTTGTGGGTATTTTCTACCCTCCAAGCATTTGATTGTGTTGTTTTCGAGTTAAACCTGTTTATTATAATCGTAAAACATAAGAAATCCTCTGGCCAGAAGCATAATTTTGTCTCGGATTGTGCCTGGCTTTGTCAAAGGAATACTGGGACTCTTCCTCAAACCTGTCTGTGTACCTGTTTGTATTCTCACGTTCTTTTCCTCACCTCCGTCTCTTAATGTTTCCCTCAGGGAGACTGAGGAGGATAATTTATGGAAAAAATTTGATTCCCCTTCCTGGTGTCAAAAAGGTAACTGCTCTACAAGGAACTCTGATGGTGACAAAAGTGGCTGCGTTGTTTACTGGTTTGGCTGTCTGAAACGTCCCCCACACCAGCTGCCTGTTTAATTAGAGCGCCAGGGCTCCCAAGAGACCAGCAGCTCCTCCTGTACACTGTATGGACAAAACCAGACCCTCTCAATCACTCAGACCCCTAACTGTTCAGGCTGTTTACTCAGCAGAGTCTGCACACACCACAAAATCTTAACGCTGCTAATTGACATAGTATAAAAGCCAGTGAATAACAGAGGAACATGCAAGGCATTGGGATGTCATTGGTTAGAATGTTATTCTAATTAAGAATGTCAATGATTAATCGATGATTGATTAATTGTCGATAAGAGATGCAAACAATTAAAGCTATTGATGGTCGATTAAGCGGTTTCATTTTGGGGTGCGTGCAGCTCATGCACAAATTGTGTGCTAACGACCGTGAAGTAAAAAATAATTTACTAATGTACAAACTACGCTTTTAATATGATCCAACTTTTAAACCTACATTATAACATATAAAACACAAAGTTCTTGTGTATTGAAATATAGTAATAAGTCATGTTTTATTATCATCATCGGGCATTTTGCTTTGACAGGGCTGCCGACGCAGACAGCAGAAATGTATTCATTCCTAAAACTTGTTAATTCGTTCCTACAACATATTAATTTGTGGCTACTGAACATGTTTCATCAGAAAACCTATGATTTAACTTAAACTTTGATTATTATTCAAGTTTGTCTCCCCAGAGGCTCTACTGTGGTAGAGACGTAATTTCAGGCCAGCCACAGAATCTTAACCCGTTTTTTTTACATTTTTGTGTTTAACGGTCTAACGCCACAGTTTAGTACTACATAGTTCACAGTCTTTGTAATGTGCGTTTCAGCAATATATTTAAGCGTTTTTAGAAACAATTCTCAGACTTGTCTGTCTACAGTATATTAGGATCTCTATTAACATATTAATCTGTATCAGTGAGTCGATTATGGTTATAGATAGCATTATAAATAGCTATTCCTATGTAGATATGTAGTAATTCTGTATGTACCTATAAGGCGTTTTGTAAAAAACATAAAAAACATGGGAGATTTTTTTTTTAAAGCATATTAATTAAAAAACTTTTTTAAAACTACACAGTAATTGCCAAAATTATTAGAACACTAGACGGTTCACCAGCTAAAATTATTATTATATTTTTTTGTTGCCAATTACTTCAGTCTTTTTCTGTATTGTGTCATAAGGAAATATCAATTTGCATTTCCAAACATTATTTTTGCTGTTAATTGTAATAATCCATTTAGATTTTTGTTTGTATGAGGATCCACACAGAGAGAGATGATCATTATCCAGTCTGTCTGGAATTACGTGAAGAAACAGAACAAACTGAGATGGACTAAATGCGAAGAACTGTGGCAATATCTCCCAGATACTTGAAGAAACCTAACCACTTTAAATATAAAGTGCCATTTTAAATATAAAGTACAGCAACCGTCTGTGGCACTTCTTCTGTTGTTGTCTGTGAGATTTAGAGCTGGCCCCACAGACAGACAGAAAGCCGTGCCCAACCTCTCTTTTCATCTGGGTTTGAGCTTAACGCTTTTACCGAGACATCCATCTTTTGAACTCACATTTTGTCTTCCTGTTCCTTCTTTTGCAGAGCAATCTTAAGAAATTGTAATGGTTTGCACTTCTTTCCACACTCCATTCTTTAAGAACATAAAGCATTGCCTTTTGTCAGCGATATGAAAGGCTGATCGTATCACTCCGAGCAGTGATTTTGGACTTCAGTAGGTTTATGTACATTTTGCAATCTATGATACGCTATACATTTTCACCGATTATCTCATATTAGCTAGTCAGTATCATTTCATCACTCTTTCCACACTTTGGCATCAATGGCATCAATTTTCACTGCAGTCACAAAGAAGCGCTTTGCCGATGGTCATACTAAGATCCCTCGTCTGTCTGTGGCACGTACATCTGTGTGCTTCTGACAAAAAGAGAGATTTCCTATGATGTTATCTGTATTCCCACAGGGTACAATATGAATTCAGTGAGCTGTGTTTTAGCTGCTTTGCCAGACAGTGCTTTTTTTCTAATATAATAACCTACTCAACACTCTCCTGAGCTCTTCAATACAGTGGGTGGACTGTCGCAGCTTAAATCGAATTTTACTAGCCTTTTGTCGCAATGTGCTTAAACTCCTATTGTTTGGCCAGTTCATTTTAGGTGCGGTGAAAAAATGTCTGCAATAACTCACCACCTTTATGACCATATCCAGGATCTCTCAGTCTTGTAGAGTTGTGAGAAAACTAAAAAAAAATACTGTTAGAGCACAAATACTATTTTTATTTACCTTTCCCCCCCAAAATATCCTGTAATAATAATAATGTTTACATACAGTATGGTTTATATATTTTGTAAATTGATATTTAAAAATGTAATTTAAATCAACCTTTTTTAAAACCTCTAAATACATTGTTACAATGCTTACATTGCAAAGACATAAACTTAATAATTTTTTTTTAGATGTGCAGGGTCAGTAACTATACTGTTTATTTATACAGTGCAATAAAACATATATATTTATAATATTTTTAATAAACAGGAATCTACAGATTTAGCAAGAAAGTGTACGACAGAAGCATTTCAAATCCGCTTTCCTGTTGCACCCGAGCTTTCAAGTGTAATAATCTAGCAGTCAATTTGCAGAAAACATCTGGAAATGAGACGAGCCTGAATCCAGCCAGGAACAGGTCGCACCAGGAGCCTGTTTTATAATCTGCAGAAAATGACAACTGATTAACTCGCTGTTTATTTTGGTACACATTTTTCTCCAGGTTTGCTTTGGAACAGATATGAAATGGCTCAGATGTGCATTTGCATACATTAAGAGAGAGGCTGTTGACATTAATACAGTAATTAGTTGCATTCTAATGAGCTGATGGTGCAGCCAACAGCAGCGAGTTGTCTGCGGGTTACTGCCTGACAGCGTTTACTGTAAGTGGGAGTCAGCAGCAGAAAGCTGTGAGCAGGGGGACCCTATATGATGATTGTTTTGCCACATTACAAAATGTACTTACTGTGTTCCGGTGTGTGAACATTTAAAGTCAGCGTGAAATCAAAATTGACCCCATTTACTTTTATAATGCACATTCGTTATGACTTTATTTTTCCACTGACATTGCTTAGACAGTTGAATAATGTTAAATGATGTCAAATATCTATTCAGACATTGTTTATTTTAGCACTTTTCATTCAGCCCTATTCCTGTATTGGCATTTAAGGGGAAAAGAGGAACTTTAAGTATGCAGCAGCTTGTCACTGGACCTTTATTCATGTATTTTATTTACTCCTATTAGGTGGACAGTAGGGCCTCAAGGGTATATGTTTTTAATGTGAGGCACTGATATGCACCTTTTAAAGATAAGATATATAAGATGTCCCTTTTTAAAAGTACTGCCCTAATGACTAGCACTTCTGCACTCTTTAAGGTGCCTTTCTTTTCTTTTCTTTTTTTTTGACAAGTAATGACCAATTTTTACTGTCCGAATCTGGTCACGCTACACATTTGTCCCCTAATCAAATATCCTGTTTTCCTCAAAAATGTCAGGTTATTTAAGTAAAGTGGTTTTCCAACTGCATTTCGCATTGATTTTTTTTTTTTTTAAAAGGTACAAAAGATATGAATAGGTCATTTGCTATTTGACTTTGATTGAAAACTGGGAGAATTCTGCTCCATAAAGACAGATTAGATTTAAAGCTCACATTCAGAGCAGATCAAGCATGGCTCAGGCTGTAGTAAGATTGAAATATAAACCTGGATGGGATCTCAGTCAACAAGGACAAAAATCACAGGTAAAAATGAATTTCAATTGGACAAAATAGAGCTGTGGAATAGTGATATGATATTAAAACTGAAGGGCTTGCTTGAATCTATAGGCCCATCATGTCATTAATTTGTGATTGAGTAAGTTGATTTTATGGCCTGTTTAATTGCAGTCTTGTAGATAGTCACCTTGTCAAGTTCACAAGCTTTATTACAACGGTAATGGCATCAAGACTGCAGCAGGTAATTATTACTTCCTCTCTTCGTCTCCCTCCTTTGCTCTAATTTCTCTCCCTCTATAAGCTGAGACATAACCAGCTCAGGAGGCTAGGTTACCCTTTTGGATAGTTATCAGAGTGTACATGATTGGTGTATTGAGTTCAGGCCTGAGATTGAATGCACTGACCCTCATCAAATGCAAACACTTAAATGGTTTCCTAAGCATACACCATATTTCTCAAGGTGGCTGGTGACGTGCACAGCAGAAAAAGCTGCTCAAAGCACCAATAAGACTCTAATGCTCAAAGGTGATTTCGTGTCACTTTTAATTTGTATGATAATATCCATGGGAGACAATGTATTTATTACATTTTCTTGTCCTATACCCAGGCCTTGCAAAAACAAAAAAAATTCCAGATTCAAAGTCCTAGGATTCAAAATCTAATTTGAACCTGAAAATGTAGTTTAAGGGTTCTGCACTATTTTATGGTCACTAATCGAATATGAGCATTTGTGACATTGTTCATTTGAGTCTTTGCACAGAGTATCAGATTTACGTTTTCCATTCCTGCTCTTTTTTTATTAACTTTTATATGTCAAGTCAAGTCACTTTTATTTATATAGCGCTTTTAACAATACAGATTGTAGCAAAGCACTGAACATTATCA
>JAUCMT010000024.1:7481625-7517378 GCA_032357475.1 Enteromius thamalakanensis | reverse complement strand
GAGAACCAGGCTTAGTTGGGTCCAGTTCTCCTCTGGCCGGACGCCCAGCACCTAATTTCTAGTTCAATTTTAAACACGTTGGATTGTGTAACAACTTATGTGTTACAGAATCTTTCTGTTTCAAATAAATGCTTTTGTGCTGAAATTTCTATTCAATAAAGAACATGAATGATGTACCAGTTTCCACAAGAATCAAGGATTGTCATCATTTTAAAAATATATCTAAATATATAAAAGTTTATTTAAATTGTAACAGTATTTCACAATCTTACTATTATAGCAGTTTTTGCTGTATATTGCCCAAATAAATGCAGCCTTGATGAGCCTAAGAGACTGCTTTCCAAATCTTTGAATAGTAGTGTTAAAATCACAATTTAGAACAATGTTGTTCTAAAACTCCATTGCTCTGTGAATATTTTGCGGTGTTGTTTTTATTTCTGCTTGAGGTAGCAGCTCTTTAACAGGGGTTTCCTTTGCATGTGTTAATTTTTTTTAAAATTTGGTTTGATGGCAATGCCTCGGAGACATGAGATTTGTGTGTAGAGAGCGAAATAGAGATGGGGGAGGGGAGTGAGAAAGAGAGCAGCCACATTATCCATAATCCAGTCACAGCTGTCTGCAGTTTGGCGACACCGCTACAGCAGGTCCCTGCTAATAGCTCTATATTTCATAGCGGAAAACGCCCTGCCACAACCCACTTGATGTACGACAATGTCTTTGTTTCACCCACAACCTCCCCACTATTCCTACCCTCTTCTCACACGCTTTACTGTCCTCTCCCTCAAACTCACGTTCTCTCTCTTTCTCTCTCATCTTTGTCTTGCTCTGCAGTTTGATAAAGCATATGCCTATAGCGTCCGCCACATGTTTGGGAAGGAAGGCAAGCGCACTGACTATACCCCCTACAGTTGCATGAAGGTGATTTTGTCAAACCCACCCAGCCAAGGCGACTACCACGGTGAGTCATACTGAGCCAGACTGTTGGTTTTAAATGCGATCGGTCCCCCCGAGGCCTGTCTTTAGTTCTGTAACGAAGAGAATTAAAAGACTGCTTAGTACGCAGGTGGTCTTAAATTAGCTGTAAAAAAAATTGCAAGTCCACGCAGCCTAATTGATAACACCTGCCTTTTGCAATGCACATAAAAGACAAAATGCATCAGAAAGTAAGCATCACTATGTCCTGCTCACTATGAAGGCCATAAAGCTTTAGGTTGTGTATACATAGTATATATACATAGTGTATATATAAGGTGGAGGGCATTACTGTCTAGCATTCAGTACACCATCATGAAGATAAATATCATTAGTACTTTGTTGAAATTAAATACTCTGTTAATAACATAGCATGAACATTTGTTTATAGTCATTTTGCCATGATGTCTTTTTTAATGAGGTCACATCTTGTCTTATTACCATGTGGCATTGTTTAAAATAAAAAAATAAAAAAGACTGGTATTTAAATGAAACAAAAATTGGAATGAATTTGTAATATACTGATATGTTTATTTATATATGATATATTTTATTTTAAATATATAGTATTTGAGAAATTTAGCAATGCGTTGAAATAATCAAAAGTGAGGGTAAAGACGGAAGAATGCTGTAATATGGTTTCCACAAAATATTAAGCAGCGCAACTGTTTTCAACATTGATAATGGTAAGAAATGTTTCTTAAGCCGCAAAGGAGCATATAAAATGTTTCCTAAAGAATCATGGGATATTAGAGACCAGAGTATTAATGCTAAAAATTTAGCTTTCTATAACAGGAATCAATTGCATTTTAAAATATATTCAAATGTAAAGCAGTGATGTTGAATTGTTGAAAAGTGATATCTGACAATATTATTGATTTTGCTCAAATAAACTTAATGAGTCTACTTTTGAAACTACAAAAAACTTTACAGATTCTGAACTTTTAATTTCTACATATAGTTAAGCACATTTCCTGCTGAATGTCTTTAGATGCATGATTTCAATTTAGTTTTTTTACCCCCTCAAAAATAATTGCTAGCACCCTCCACCCAGGATCCCATGATCATAATGGCAAATTTATTTCTTTGAACTGCCCATCATAAAGTATGTACCCTTCACTAACAGCCTTGAGCACTTAGATGTAGTTGTGCACTTTTGCTTGAAAACGCGATTCCACAAGTACAGCGGCCTTCAGTGCACAATGTGTCGTGTTCCATCTCTCCTGTAGAACATATTTCAGACACTGGTTTGAACTGATGCTAGGAAACCCATTTTCTCCCTTTCTTTGTCTTCTTCACAGGGTGCCCATTCCGCCACAGTGACCCGGAGCTGTTGAAACAGAAGCTGCAGAACTATAAAGTCTCCCCTAGTGGGATCAATCAGGTTTGTCCGGCGACTAGCACACACTTGACCAGGTTCAGCACTATGCGTGTAAAGGGCTTTTTTAAAACTTAGCTTGGCATCCATTAAAATGATTTGCACAAATTCAGCTCTCCATGACCACATACCAAACAAAATCTACCAAATAATGAATAGAAAGGACATTAGCTTGACAATTAAAATGATACGACTGTATTGTAATCATACAAAAGTGGCGTGATTCATTTTTAACAAGGCATCCCTGAAAGCCCCATCCTGCAGTACTTTTGGAATATTAATGAATCTGGTGTACTTCTGGAATATTAATGTCAAAAAGAAATAACGCTCTGGATTCTCGAGTGTAATGACAGCTTCAGCTCTGTGTTGATTACTTTGACCTTTGCTGTGTCTAGTGATTTGATGCGTTCTTTAAAGTACTCTTAAAAGTCATTTCAGCTGATTTTCTTTCTCACATATTAAAGCAGCTGCAACTGGCCAGGCAGTGAAATGAGATGGACCAGCCATGCTATAATGTTCTCCTGGGGTTATAATCCTTTGACGCTAATGCAATTAACGGGCTGGTTTTAATAAGGCCATTAAGTTCAGCGTTAAAAGGCTTTTAAAAAGAATACATATAAAGCTAAATCTTGCATACTATCTCTGACTTCTGATACTCGATGAAACTATCAGGAAGAATTTTTTTTATATATATAATATTTATTTATTATGGGTGGGGGTTGAACTTTAAATGATGGTAGTAAATGTTGCACATAATGTTGAAGATGTATGTCACGCTGGACCACAAAACCATTCATAAGTGTCCTTTTTTTCGAAAAAATATTGAGATTTATACATGGTCTGAAAGCTGAATAAATAGGCTTTACACAGATAGGACAATATTAGACTAAGATTCAAACATTTGAATGTCTGGAATCTGAGGGAGTACAAAAAATACTAAGAAAATTACCTTTTAAAATGCATATTACCAAAGTCTTTACAACAAGTCATGTCACTTGGCAGCCATCTTTGAATCTCCTCTCGGGCATCCAAGTACAGCTCTTTATATTTTGTACTCCTTTTACATTCTCCCAAATTGTTCACTAAGCTTACGATTAAATTTCATATTTGAAATCACCAATGAAATCTGACAACAATTATGTAATATTTCTTTTGGCAGAAATAGCGTTATATAGGGCTTGTTTCTCAGGCAAGATTAGCCAGTGTGCACACGCAGTCTAAGGCATATGTCGCAGAATGCTGACTGTTTCTATAGCAACCTGAACTTCTAATGACAGATGTGGTGATGGGGTGACTTTACAGATCAGCTATTGGCTGTTTTATTACAGATCAGCTATTGGCTGTTTTATTAAGAAGGCGGGGCTTCCTGCGATTGATCAGCCATGTAAAGCTAAATTTTTCCCCAATTCAAAACTAAAAAAAGTGACATGTCTTGGGTATTCGATAGTCTTTGATATTACTAATCAAACATTTTTATTTTTTTACGTTAAGAAAAAAAAACATGATCTTTGCTTAATGTCCTAAGGATTTTCGGCATAAAAGAAATTTTGACCCATGCATTGTATTCTTGTAATTATATACCTCAGGTACTCAGGACTGGTTTTGTGTTCCAGGGTCACTTGTGATTTTGAAATAATACTTCTGTTGTATAAAGCATATAGTCTGAAGTTCATAAAAAAATCATTCTCAGCTCTTTGAGAAACATTAGCTTGTTCCCACTGTAAGGTGTGCTGAATTTTTTTCCACTCGCAAGCTTCGTCCACAACCACCCATGGTGTGGTTGAGGGAAATGGCTGATGGCTGCCTAATGCAGTCCGACATGCCAGCCCAAGGGTAGCACATTTCCAATCCAATTAAATTCATAATTTCATTGGAGACCCCAAGCAGTGTCCTTATACACTCTCAGTGTTCAGAGTCTTAGACCTGTGGGCGTGTGAAGCAACAGCTTGATGTTCACCCCAGGAGCTCTCGCAGCACGTGGCCCTCTCGCCGCAGCGCCAGCCCAGTGCGCTGGATAATTAAAAACCTCTGAAAATGAAAATCCCGGGTAGTAGGGTGATTAAAATGCAGAACGTCAACCACCTCAGTCAACCTGTCTATTGACAAAGTGACATTACAGTCAAAAGGGCGAGACTCCTGTAGAAGAGAACTGCTGTGTAAAAGTAAGCTCACCTCTCTCTCTCTCACTCACTCTTAGAGCCTGTCACAGCGTGACTCTTACCTTAGGAAGTGCAGATTAAAGGATCGCACACTTGGTTCGCAGTTCAAACGGTGGAAGAAGTGAGAACATGCAGCATGCATGTTACTGATTTAATGCCAGAAATATTCACGCCTCCACTTAATACTTTAGCATCCCATGAAATAATAGTCTTATGCTGCGCCTGTCTGTTTGCTATCAAGTTATTAAGCCACAGATAAAATAAAGCACTCAAAACAAAGTCAATTTGTGCCCAATGTTGCATAGAAATAATTAGTTTACTTTTTATTGTCAGGGTAGAAGCTTTCTTAGCATCGTATTTTGGATTCATTTGTAGTGTGATGATTACTTACAGTAAGTAGGTTGCAAGGCTATATATTGGTGAAATATTAGATATATATGGATATTATGTATATATCATAAATGTTGCAAATTCATTGTGCTTTTTTTGACAATTTAGCTTCTTTGTAAGAATGTTATTTTCTAGTTAAATGACCATTCCTTGACCTTTTTATATACGTTTTTGATTTTAACACATTTGCAAAACATTTTGTGAGATCAGTTTAATTAACCCTTTTAAAAATGTAATTAATTCCAAGCTCAGTTTAATGGCTCATGTTCAAGGTTTAAGGATGTCCTGCAGGATTTTTTTAATGTTAAATTTTGCAAATAAATGTTTCTTTTTATTGCTATATAAACTCACTAGGGCTGTCCCTGATTAAGGATTTTCAGTCATTTGAGTGTAACATTCATACATTTGAAATTACGGTATTTTACAGTAAATTTAACTTAATACCGTAAAACCGAAAACATTGCTACTGTATTTTTTACGGTCACATTCTGAGAACCACAACTGGCAGTTTTTTTACCGTATATTTGACCTTTTTTTTTTTTTTACACTGTGTTGCTAAATAGGTAAAAGTGTTTTTAGCTGCCTGCAAAATACAGATTTTTTAGCAAACCTACACATCGCTACAAGTCAAATAAGTGCAGTGTTAATGTGTAATGCATGTTATTAGCTGTTATCCACAGGCAATATGTTAAACCAATGATATTTATCTTGTTTTTCACAGCATACATTGAACACCTAGCTTGTGTCTTGCTGTATATTTTACCATTTTTCCCAGTAGCGTTTGTCTCTGGAGCTTTGAGTTAGGTGTTGGATGGTGTTGGCTCTCACCTTTAAGCCCATGTATTATGCATTGCAGCTCTTACCGATGCTAGCTGAGGTGGAATGCCATACTTTACCACAGGGAATACATGGTGTTAAAAGCATCACCTGAGGGGAGGTCTGAGCAAAAAAGAAAAGGAAAGAAGGGGTAGAATGTGTAACCACTTCTCCTTCTATCTTTGATGGCATTTTTTTGCCATCTCTCACTTGAAACCTCATAAACATGTGCTGTGTCAGCGAAAGTAGCACAATGCATTGTTAACAGCAGTATTCTTCTTTATTGCTCATCAAAGACTGCTCAGATATTGATTTGACATTCTAGCCCCCTTTACACCTTAACATGCGTTGTCAGCGATCAGCTTGTAGTTGGATGTCACATGACCACATTAAAATACTTTTAGTGTTTCGATTCAGAGGTGGTCAGGCTACAAGTAGTATGTAATACGGACACTGTTTGTACGACAGTCATTATCTGGCTCTCTTTCAAGCTCTCGGTTGGTGTTTTTCAGTTTACAAATTCTACAGTTTAATATGCAAGTGGCATGTTGTTGTCAACACTTTAAAATAAGTAACACTTATTAACTACAACTTTCTTAACTTGCTGCTTATTAATAGTTAGTAAGGTAGATGTCAAATGTAGGTATTGGGTAGGATTAGGGATATGGAATAAGGTCATGTAGAATAAGGCATTATGTGCTTAATTAGCACTAATAAATGGCTAATATTCTAGTAATATACATGCTAATAGGCAACTAATAGGTGTAACCATAAAATAAAGTATTACTGTGTTGTTTTTCTCTTCTTAATATTTGGTCTTTCTTCAATTACACCGCTTTAGAACATACATGTTGTAAATGTATTATAAATGATGAAGAGCACTTTTTACTATAACTCTTGCTATTTTCCTTTTCCTTTCCTGCTCCCAGTTGCTCAACCTAATCCTCTCTCTCTTTTTCACAGATTCTGGAGCTGGTCAAGGGAATGCACTATCAGCTGGCCTGCCAGAAGTACTTTGAGCTGACGCACAATGTAAGGATGCTTTTCATTTTGGCCTGCTATAATTGGGCCTGCTTTTGTCAGCTCAGGGACAGCGCTGTAAAAGTCTTGAGCCTGACTATTGTAGTCACATCTGCCATTAGCTTAAAATCCAATAGAATCTGAATTTGTAAAGTTTTGTATAGCGCTTTAAAATTCATTAACCTACTGACACATGGTGTGTGCGCTACAAGGACAGATAGTTTTTAACCATTTATGAGCAACATGGGTGATAAAATTTGGTTCTTAGCCATAATTCTATGACTGTCCTTTTTGGCTCTGTCCCAAATGGCACACTTGATGTAAATTTGCAGACTTCAGATGGCTGTTGCTTGTGTCAATGAAGTGCATGAATCCCTAGGGTGTCCCATTTGACATTTGAGGTCTTAAGGTGGCATTTAGGACAGGGCCTTTATTTCATAGTGTTTTATTTATAACATCAATTCAGCATGTCTGACAGAAGTGGTAATGTATCAGGTACTGTATCTCTGGAATATCTGCATTTTATTGCAATTGACAGGTGTGTAATTCTTTCAGAAACGTTATTTTTTCTGATTTAATTGAATAAATCATGCATCAAAGCTACAGTATAAGCCTTCAATACATTTACAACTTTTAAAATGCATATCCTTTTTGTTAAAGACTGGATCAGTATTGTCCATTCAAAGGTCATTAATATTTTCAAGGCATGTAGAAGACTAATATTGCAGTTATATTTTCAGGGCAAGTGAGCCCAAACTCTTATTAAATGATAAATGTGCTGAACCTTTACTTTTTTTCTATTTGGATTGCCCTTTGAGATTGGACTTTTCAAGGGCTTTGCGGTTTCAATATGCTTTCTTTTGACAGGAGCATAATAGCGCTGGATTTGTGTGTCAGAACCGGTTGAGAAAGCAAATGATTACAGCTCTATTTAAATGGTTATCTAATGGATTTCATCTGATTCATCCTTCGTATTTTTATATTGGAGTGGGGTGGATATGACTCCGGCAGCAACTTTTTCTCTCTTTTTTTTTTTGAGAGGAGAGAAATATTTCAGCACGATGTCAGTCAAGATTACCGGTGTGACACCTGTGCCCTGTCCCTCTGCTAAAAACGCAGCCCAGCTGACAGCTTGAGAATGAAAATGTGCACACACCAACGGCACGCAAACGTGCACTATCTGCTAGGTGACAGGTTAATATGAAGAGGGGGAAAAGACCGTCTTGGATATGAAAGAGATTGGTAAACCTTTCATATGTTTGTCAGCAGTGCTAGATGGAATTTAAACAGGGAGGCTTTAGTAACAAGTTAACCCATGAGATTTATTTCAGAATAAACCAGAAACTTGTAAATAAGGAATAACAATACTGATCCGAAAAATAAATTGACTTTATAAATAAATAGTAAAAATATATATTAAAGTAATTCATAGTAATTTATTAGATGCCCCCCTTTTTTACTTTTTACTTAGTAATAACTTTTTGTGCTTAATTAGCTGTAAATTTACTTATTTTAATTTGTCTTCTCACATTAGTTTTCCTTAAACTAATGTGAGTTTTAGTTTTCGTTAACACTGCATAGTAAAAGTCCCATGCACATCTCCATAAACACTTCAGATCATATACGCTGCTGTTCTTGCTGTTGATGCTTTAGCTCAATGTCAAGATAAGTAAATCAAAGAGCGCGTGTATAAATTTCTAATCTCTTGCACGTCTAGATTTATTCCCTCAATAAGAAAGGTTTATAACAGTGTTTGTGTCTGCGCCACCCCTCTTTTAATGCCGTAATGCACTCAAAGTGTCATTGATAGGATATAATGGGTTTTAATGGCTCCCGGTGAAACGCCAGCGCCTTTGCAGTCCAAGGGCATCATTTAGCTCGTGGCCCCGGGGCGCTCGGGACTGGGGTCATTGCTGATGACTAATAGCCCTGAGCCAAACAGAGCAAACGGCTTATGATGCGGGAAAATGAATAAGACGGCTTCCCTGATGAACAGCCTGCAATAACAGGATTTGAAAGATAAACTGCCCCCTCCCTCCTACCAGGCCCAATGAAAATCACATTTCTGAAATTCATGACTCATATTTTAGGGTAGGTGAATGAAGAAACCCCCGACGTTAACAGGCACAATAAAACATTCTTGTTGGAGCATCAGTGGATCCGCACCACCTCGCCACCTCCCTCCATCTGATACAGGACCGAGCGACCATCTTGGCCGCAAAACCCTGCTTGTTGGATTCGAGCGTAGGAGACTTTAATCACTGCCATATGCGCCCTCTGCTTTCACATCCGCGACACATAACAAATAGATGCTTGCATTCCTCCCTCCCTGCCAGCATTTATTTAAAGGTCAAAATGTAATACTTCTCTGATGAAATATTTACACAACCACAATAAATCAAACAATAGAGAGAATAATGAAAAGGAGGAGGGGAGCTGAGAGAGGCGGACCTCGGAAGGAGGCGAGCTTGTTGCGCATCCGCCGGATTGATCCGTTTTTGGGCCTCGGCTGGGATTGTTTCATGTTTATGCATATTTCATTTGGCGCAGAGTCGCCGGGTGAGGGTAGTCCACTGTAATGTGTTAACTCTGAGATGAATCCATGCAATGGATCTTTCTGTCCACAGCTTAACTACCGCAGGGACCCCGCGCTCTCGATTCAGAGAGATGGGTTTGAAAGTTTGATTCATGAGGAGTATCAGGGGCGTGCTGTGATTGAAGCATAATTAAACAGCCATATCCTCTGCATTTAGAAACAAATGGACTGCGTGGCGTTCTGAATGCGATGCAGCTTTCAGGAATCTATCAGCGAGAGGCTCAGCTATAGACAAGGCTGAAAGAAAGGAGCGATTGCATAGAAGCTACCAACCTGAAAATCCCTGTCTTGCCTGGTTCAATGCAGTTATTAGAATGTTTTGTTCATTAGTAAACACGTATTCTTTCAAACGCAAGTGTTGTCATTGGTTAAGTGAACTTGTTTTGTTTGTTTCAGGTTGAGGACGCTGGGTTTTCTCTCAATCATCCGAACCAGTACTTCACTGAGAGTCAGAAGCTTCTCACGGGAGGCCGGGACATCAAGAAAGAAGTTGATATGTCGCAAAGAAGCCAAGAAAATCCTGCCAACGTGACCCGTCCGTCTCAGGCAAACTCCAAACAGGCACATGAGGAGATGGGGGATTTAGACTCCTTCTTTCAAGATGAATGATTTTGATCTTAAATCAAATTTAAATTGAATAGACCATATAGAGCCCATACTTATATTTTCAGTATTGAAAACACTTAATCTGGCTGTTTTTCCTTGTTCTTTTGGTGATACGTTTTTTTTTAAACAACCTTTTTATAAAAATAATAAAATAAAAATTTGTTTCATAAAAGCTTTTCGTTTTTACTAAACCTATAAAGCAATAATCTGTTGATCATCTGTTTCCAGTGGTACAGTGATGTCTTAAATATTTTACTGAATTTTGAAACCGTAAATTTTTCAAGAAAATTAACTTTAATCAACGATGTGTTTTATTGATCAAAAGTGTCAGTAAACATATTTATAATGTTAAATAAGATTTCTCTTTCAGATACAGTAAATGCTTTTGTTCTTTCTATTTATAACAAATCCTGGGGGGAAAAAATGTTTCATAAATTCTACAAAAATGTTTCCTTTTTAACGATAAGTAACCAGTTTATTAGAATGATTACCGAAGGATCACGTGACTGAAGACTAGAGAAATCTGCTAAAAATTTGGTTTTGCAAACAAATATAAATTACGTTTTATAATCTATTAAAAACATTGTAATGATATTTTAAAATGTTATAATGTAGTGAATTTCAGATGGTAGCAAATTTACATTTGCCTTAAATATATTTAACTGATGCTTTTCTCCAAAGGGACATTTGGTATTCAAGCTTTTCCATTTCCAGAGAATCAAACCCATGACCTTGGTAGT
The DNA here is from genome assembly GCA_032357475.1 of Enteromius thamalakanensis. Lineage (NCBI taxonomy): Eukaryota > Metazoa > Chordata > Actinopteri > Cypriniformes > Cyprinidae > Enteromius > Enteromius thamalakanensis. The sequence continues at coordinate 7,506,701 of JAUCMT010000024.1, read as the reverse complement.
GTTAGTACCATGCTGTCCAAAATTGATGTAGATTGACAAAAGTATACAGGCGGCTGTGAGGAAATGCTGCATTTGATCGTCGCTGTAGAAAAAAAAACAATACAGTAGGCGGTTAAGATGGTGGGCGACTTTTAGATGCCAAATACTTGGAGTTTTTCAGGCTGAACCAGCTGCACTTTTCATGTTTAAATGACAAATCTGAAAGTAAAATAGATTATTTTAAAAATGAAAAAACCCTTGATTCATCATGCTGGAGGATGAAGTAAAGCGCATATTCTATTACAGCCTCAAGGACAAGAAGGATGTTGATTTTGGCCTCACAGGAGGTGCTTTCCATTCAGCCCTCACATTAAAGCTATCTGTAAACCCTTCATCCTCACTTCTGACTCTTAAACATAATTGCACTTGAAGTGAACATTTTTTTTGAATGTCAAGCATCATTAAATGGAGCAGCATTTGTTCTTTGTATGCCATAAATGGTATTTCTAAGTATCTGTTGTGGCGGCGCCATTGCTATGCAGTGTCTCATTGTTTTCTTCTGAAAGTGTCCTTGAACACTGAAATATGCCCTTTGCATGATCAAAATCCTTCTAGGTTTGCCTTACTTCTCACTCCCTCCGTAATGGTTTAGTACTTGCCTTTTCTTTCTTACTCTGTACCCTGGACAAGCCAACATGCTAAATTTAGAGGCAATTAGAGGCACCGTGGAGTTAGACCTGCATTGTGAATGCAAATGCGTCCCCTTGGTAGGGCAAAGACAAGTAATAGTACCATTAAAGGACAAATTTAATGAATGCTCTTACCTTTGAGTGTGCATATGGTTCAGTGTTCATTTCGTTGATGAATAATTTTTGTCACAATGTTCGTCAACGACTTTTTTTTTTCACCGACGAAAACGAGACTATAACGACTGAAAAAGAATTTTAATTGACAAAAACTGTCAAAAATCTATTGACATTTTCGTCAACGGATAAAAACGAGATGGAAATGTTACGCAGGGATGATTGGGAAGAGATTATTTCAGAATGAATCTGCTGCGTGGTTCTACATGGTTCTACTATTCATAAGATGTCATACACTTGCTGCACAACTCATAAAACATTAAAATATCTCAATATGTGGGATTAAGAGAAGAGCAGGCGTATGGATAAATCTGACGATGGAAGAGAGAACTCAATTCAGACACTAAAGCATACACACAGCGCGAGTAAGTTGAATTACTCACAAAATGATTTAAAATTAGCGTTTTGACTAGCATTCAGGTAAACAGATTTGATTATATATTACATGAATATGAATGGTAGGGAACATGTATCAGTACATTGCATTCGTGTGTATTCAATTTTAAAGGGACCGCAGCCTAATTTAGTTGCTATTGTCAAAAAGTCATGTTAATCATGCAACAAAATTAACATCACTCAATGCTCCTGATGGAGTCACGTAGTACTTAGTAGTTCCAAAGATTAATATACATTTATTTATAGGAATAAATAAGTCTGCTTGGAAAAATTAATAATAATGAATATTATGGTAAACAATAAAGAATGGATAATTAGCCTATATAACCATTGGGATGTCACTGAAACGAAAACTTGTGTTCTTGTCCTTTATGTGAAGTGGTTATATTTAATTTTAACACAATGGCATGTTGTGTGTCACCACAGTTAAATCAGTGTCTATTATGATAAAATCTTAATGTTAAACACAATGAGTTTGGAAATTTTAGAGAAATGTTCAATAAATGAATTACACTGTAACTAAACCCATAAGAATTTAGCCGACTAAATCTTCAGTCAACTTAGTCGGCTAAATTCTTATGGGTTTAGTTACAATGTAATTCTAAAACTAGACTTAAAACTAAAAACAATTCAGATGACTAAAATATGACTAAAACTAAATGTGTAGTAATACGGATATGGTTTCAGCACAATTGTTATTCTCCAAATGTGTGCACACTCCTTTGTTATTCTGGGTTGTTATATACAGTATGACTCACTAAAACATCCTACCTGGTCTCATGGTAAATTCGTACTAACAAGTACATATCACTGCAGTTTCAAAAAGAAATAAACACTAAAACCTTTTCGATTCGTTTCGATTTGAATCCCGTGTAACTACAGTTCTACAAAACAATTTAAATCTGTGTAAAAGTAAGTTGAAATGGCATGATTGCATCAACAAGTGCTTTTTTATATAATTTGTTAACACTATCAGATCGGTTTAGGGTTGGATTTAGTGTAGGGTATACAGTATTTCAAACATTATACAGCATTAACTTTTAGTGACAGTCCACAAATATTTTAATTCTAAACCGCCGCAATACATACATGAAGCAACGTAATAAAACAGCAATATGTACCTATATCAACATAATTAAATGTGCTAGAGTTTACATATTGAACCTTTTTTTAGCACTCGTCAGTAGATATTTCTCTGTGAAACTGTGGCGAAGTGGGCAGTCATGTAGAAATGGTGTTGTGCAAAAACTGCACAGAGGAATATATTTTTCTGAGACTGGGTTGAAAACGTCCCTTAAACCCCGCTCTAGCTCAATCCAATAATTTTTGACGTATAATGATGCTGTGACTTATCTTTAACCCTTTTCGTTTTGAATTGCAGGCAAAACAAAAACTCAAACTTTGTTGCTCCATTCATATTGTTTTCTTAAACAACCGTAATAATTTTGAATGGAGGAAGCAAAGAAATTGCATTTTCATGCTTGATGACAGACTGACTGGATATGAGGTTAATTTTATATGACCTCGGGCCATAATGCTGGGCTATGAAGCAGACTGCCGCCTGTGCTTCAATCCTTCCACGTCACACTAGCAGAATTAAATTAGCTTTGGAGTTTAAAAATGGAGCTTGACAGACAAGGGATTAGTGCAAAATAATATGCATCTGGATATAAGCGGTGCACAGCTGGGGTATTGACAGCAAGAGACCTTCATGTTTTATATTTGGTAGAGCTAGACTGCATTTGACAAAGCCCTCCCTCCTTACACCAGTTCTCTGGTGCTGCTTCTAGCTTGCAAGCTTTTTGGCCAAGTTAAAGCCAGTTTGGACTAAATTCAGAATTTTTTAATTGTTTTCTTGTTCATGTCTTGGAATTTGAATTAGCCACAGGATGTTTAATTCAACAGATACAAAATAGAAGAATTTAATTAGTTCAACATAAGTGTTGCAAAACATCATAAAGTTAATTCCGACTAATTATGCCTATTCATTTTCTTTTATGTAGAACACTGTTTTTTTCTACTTTAATAATCTCCCAGTTATTAATTAAAAATAACACTTTTACTGTTAAATGTACATTCTATTCTATTCAGATATCTTGAATAAATACGGACATCAAATTTTTTTATGTTTATATGAACCTATTAAAATAGAAATCGTTATAACATTAAACAATTACTCTCAGTTTTGACCAATTTAATATTCTTGCTAAATAAATTTCTGTATTGTTGCTTTTGAACATTAGTGTACAATGTTTATGACAAATTAATCTAAATTATTTTTTATTATTTAGAAGCTATTCTTAATGTAATGTTTAATTGTTAATGCATGGTACAGAATTCTTATAATGGAGCATATAGTCTGTACATATGCTTCATGCTTCAAATGCTGTGGAAGTGGGGGTAGTTTAGGAGAGTGTGAGGAAGAAAGAGTCTAATGTATTCAATGACGTGCTCATCCGTGCTTAAAAGCGTTGATACATTTTACCTGTGTGCATATAGGCATCATTTCCACCCATTTATCTTGGGAAAGTGAGATAAATGGGTGTTTGTCAGTTTATGTGTATTTACTATAATGTAGTATATAAAGTGAAACTTAATTTTAATGCTTTTTTTTTTAAAGCACAGCTTTATTCCAATGATTTAAAAAAATAATTCAGGTATTTAAATCAGCTGTCATTCATTTGGGTGCATTAGCCTTGCGACATGCTGTATTTGATAGAAAACTTTTTGTAAAAAGCCCCGCCCTGGTGGTTTATATAAAACATGACCTTGATGAGTTGAAGGGTGCAGAGCGTGTGGTCCTCCGTTGTGGGCACCAAGAGGTCTCATGCCACTGGATGGTAATTAGTTCCATTTGTCAGTCTTTCATGAGGTTAATATCAGAGAATGGCCAGCCTGAGACTGGGACAGATGCAGTTGGCTGCATGGGGTAACAGAAGTACTTAACGTAGCTGTACTCTTATGAAACATGAGCTAACAAATCTATCAAATATTCAACTAATATTTCTTTCACTTGTTCTTAAGGGATAATTCACTCCAAAATGAATATTGTTATTATTTACTCACCCTCACATCATTCCAAACCTGTATTAATAGCTTTTCTTGTTCTGTGGATAACAAAAGATTTTGATGTGTCATTCTGTAAATGTTAACAGATTCTTCATTTTTGGGAGAACTGTAACATTTATCAGAATCTGTAATATCTAAAAACGTGGCAGTGCAAAGAAAGATTTTGTTTTTGCCTTTTTGAGCACGTTCAACAGAAATTAGAGCTTAATTTCTAAATAAAATCACTGATAGAGTTAGCTTGAGAAAGTTTACAGTATCTCTGTTTGCATACAAAACTGTCAAAAATTGTGACAAGTTCAGATGTCTTATTAAAAGAAAAAGAGTACTTGGTGTGGCGCAGTGTGGATTATCTTGTTCAAAACTGCTTAAAATTATTATCTTGAGCATATTTCTGTTAATTGGGTGCTGACAGGACTGATGTGACTTAAAGGTCAGAAAACATTTCTATTCAACCCTCTGGGGTTTTCTGAAGTTTAGAATTATTTTAATTCAATTCAGATTAAGCAGAATCTCATGTTGCGTTATATCATCAGAAATGGCTTTTATTTTTCTGAAAACAATTTTTTTCTTCAGCTGAAGAACATTAATCATCAAATCTTCTGTTTGTCTGTGCATCTGTTTACTTTGACCTCATGACCATGAAGCCTCCAACTGTGGCTCCGTCATTAAAAATATTATTTTGCATTCTCTCATTTTCATGAACAAAACCCTCTACAGTTTCCTAAGCTCTGTCAGCAGCAGCCTTCCTTATCTTGATGTGTAGGGCTCTTTGTGGTAGCTTTTATCGACTGGAAGTGTAATTTCTCCACCTCTAATCTTGCAGAAAGTAAGCTTGAAATGTCATAGATAAGCACTTTTGGAACTTGTTTGTGGCCTAGAGGGAGTAATTTGGTATTCTCAAGCATTGCACCTTGGTGTAAGCAGTGTAAGAGATGAAGTAAAAAGACCGGCATTCTTACAGAAGCATTTTTGATTCGCCGTGCTTTAGCCGTGTTCAAATATAGGACATCCTGAGAAGGGTACAGCAGTTTATCATGTAAGCTTTTGTGTTTTTGTCTTTCGAAAGAACCCGTCCTAGATCTATGAATAATAAATACGGGTGTGTAAACATTTCCGGATTGGAATGGGCTGGGAGATATTTGGCCCTGTTTTCCTTATCTACAGTTTCTGGGCATGGAGGAGGGAAAAAAATGAACAAACAAAGATTTTCAGATGACAGATTCAGGCTCTTTTTTTCCCCCTCCCAATTACACTGGTGTATTTTCACAGCTAAATTGCTTTTACTGGTGCATGAAATTTATAGACGGATCCTGTCTTGTTGGAACTGAAGCCAAATATATCTATATACTGTAGTCTCTATATAGTGTTCGAATTGGGGAAAAATCTATTACACTGATTTGAAATATCCTGCAGCTACATCTACACTCCACCTTGTACCTAATCTGTCTGGACATTGACTAATTAGCACGGGCCTCCGGTACATTTGCCGGTCTGGAATAAATTGTATGCATCCCGCTGCTGTTCCTTCTCTTCCTGTGGTTCCCTGTAAATGTATTCACCTTTTCTCTGCTCAGAATCCGTGCATAACAATAAGTGTGCTGTGAGTTGCATCTACTAATCTTTGGTTCTTTGACAGTTTGTCTCAATGTATGTGGGAGCTGGGAGAAGAAGTGTGCTCGTGTGCTCGTGTGTGTGTGTGTGTGTGTGTGTGTGTGTGTGTGTTAGGCAGCAGAGTGGAAGAGTATTTGATCATGTCTTTGACAATGCCTGTGACAGTGACAGCCTACACTGCTGGTGGAAAAGCCAGTCTGACTAGAGCCTCTGCCAGCAGTTGTGGTTGCTGGCGGTGGGGGTGGTGGGTTAGGCGTTCTGCTCTGATCTGCACAGCACATGGATGATGAGCCTGAGTCTCTGGAACAAGCTTAAATGTGTTGTTGCTCTTTCCTCAGCCACACAGAAGTCTTACTATCCATTGAGGCTCGGCGTTAAAGTTTGAAGGTTACATCTAAACCAATGTTGAGGCCTTGAGCAAGTTACAGCTACTGCAAGTAGTTCAGTCTAATACAATGGAACCAGGTCATTTTTATGCTTCAGTCTGATTGCTCTTCTTTAGAACAGTTAAAAAGCACTAGAACAGGACTAGATTTTAATATTTTTGCATGTTATGAAATGTACGTTGTTCAGTGTCTGCAAACGCGTGGTTATTACAAGGCTTCTTACCTAAAAGGAAAATTAAAGGACATGAAATATTGATTTAAGTTTGAGTTTTGAGTTTGATTGACAGTTAATCTGACTGATTGTAGTGCCGAATAACAGAGAATGTCTACCAATTTTATCTAACAAACAAGACAGGAAAGTAAATTAGCATTGGTGGATTTGACCTTGAAAAATGGTGTATTGATGTCTTTTGGTTGTTGAAATGATACCTCCTGATGTTTATTCATTGCTATAACTAGTAGATGATAAGAGATGATCGCCTTACGTGCCACTTGAACCGAGGTTCTACAGCATTCTGTTACAACATAGTATTTATTGTTTGAATTTAAAATTTTTCAATAGACAGAATACATTCTTTGTTTCGTACCAAAAATAATCTGCTCTGTCTTGACACTGTCTGTTTCCTCTCATTGCTCCATTAGAACATGATATGTGGTGTATGAGTGTATTTTCGAACTTTCACCTAGAAAAATAATACATGTGACCATGGAGCAAAAAACCTCGAGTCTTAAGCCACTGGGGGTATATTTGTAGCAATAGCCAAAAAATACATTGTTTGGGTCAAATTTATTTAAATTTCTTGTATGCCAAAAATGATTAGGATATTAAGTAAAGATCTTGTTCCATGAAGATATTTTGTACATTTTCTACCACAAATATATAACTTCATTTTTGTTTAGTAACATGCATTTCTAAGAACCTTATTTGGACAACTTTAAGTGATTTTCTCAGTATTTTTATGTTTTTGCTTCCAGGTTTCAAATAGTTGTATCTCTGCCAAACATTGTCATATTCTAACAAACCATCAATGAAATTATTCTTCTTTCAAGTGATGCATAAATCTAATTTTTTAAGATGAGATTGACACTAATGACTGATTTTGTGGGCCTGGATCAGAAATAGTTTTTAACTTGACTTTGCAACAAGACCTTTCAATAGTATTTCAAGTCTTCTCAAGTAATTTTCACTACAATTGATAAGAAAAAAATGCTATTTGCATATGCAAGGAAAGAGTGTCACTGTACAGTATGTGTGATAATAGAAATATGAATGTGGTGCTGGTTTGTTGCCTGCACAAGAGGCAAATATTATCTGACCAAACCAATTGCATGAGAAAATGTAACTATTTTACAAGTTGGTTATTTCTTTAAATGAATACACTTGGATTTATACTAAAACACAAAAGTAAAAAGCTTCTTTCCAAATGGACTTACAATTGAGGACAATAGAATATTTTCTCAAGCATGAAGGCCTACCCTTTAGAATTTCTTGCTTATTTTTAGTTTTTCTTCACCACACCAGAATCTTTAGTGGCATTAAAGAGCTGAAGGTTACATCTGAACCATTGTAAAGAGCTACTGCGAGTAAGTACAATGCAGTATGTAATGGGAATTATATTGCAGTCTAGCTGCTCTTTACAAAATCTTACTACAGTATGACTAGATTTTCTGTTTCTGCACTAAATCCTGCTTGTTATATGATTACTTACCAAAGAAAGTAATTCATGGACATGAAATATTGATTTGAGTTGAAATGTATCTTAAAGCTTCCGCTAAGAAAAAAGTCCATTACATGCACAATCTGATTTGCAACAAGACGAACAATTCACTACGGTAAAATTAGCTACTACAGTCAACAGTAACTGTGCTTGTACTCTATGCAATAAGATCGACACTGCGGTGTGATACAAGAAACATGAAAGTACTGTAGTGCTAATTTGCTGTCTGCATGAGTGGACTGATGTATGGCATTGGCAAAGTCAACTGAATATTATCCAACTCTAATCTGGTAAGAAATTCATGCTTTGTGAAAAATTTTGCATTTTTAGAAATACATTATAGATGAAGGTCCTCTCCTAAATCTAACCCTCTGTGAGGTGTAAGCATATTGTACAAAAGCATGCAAATGAGATTTGAATGATTTCAAACAAATTAACTAAATCTTAAAAATAGTCCCAAACTGCTGTGAGAGTGTCAACATTAGACCATACATTGTTCCACAGAGCTGTGTAATAAAGAAGCTATATTAAGGTAAAAATTCCTTGCCAGCTACGTGACTACAATGGAGTAGTTTAAATTACACGCTCTTACAAAGCTGCATTATTACACACTTTTCTCTAATCTGCTTCCTCGTGAAGAGTGCTCCATCCATGGCCTCCTCGTTCTTTCAATAGCAACAACATCATCTTGTTGCCACAAAACAAATACATGCCCAACAAATATCCATTTACTTTGATTTACTGGATGAAGCGCATAATGAATTTTAATGCAGTGTTGTTTGATGTCATTATCCATGGATGCACATGCTGTTTCCATTACTATAGAGATTCAGGTATTGTAATAAGTGGCTGCGTACAGTAGATAAAAAATAGAAAGTTAATTAATGTACTTGTGGAATGAGAACTCTCATTGAGAGACTGAATAGAGCTGAATGAAATCCATGCATAGCAATCATGTCTTTTACTCATTCATTCGTGAGTCCTATCTTATTGTATAGTGCTGTTGCGGTGGTACTGTATGATGAAAACATCGTAACTCAACGTCAAAGAGCAACTGATTCTCTACTTGTCATATCAGCTTATTCCATTGAAAATTTTAAAGAAACAAAATATCAGATTGCAAAGCACATGCATGGAGATTAATGTATTCCTTTCCATCTTTCCATTAGAGAACTGGAGAAGTGATAACCTTCTATTTACAAGCATGTAGATTACAGAAAGTATTGTTCTGCTGAACCAAATCCAAGAAGGTAAATCAAAACCCATTTATTCATTTCAAAGTCTTCTATGAAGGTAAACAATAGTAGTGATTTCCTTCAGATTTCTAATGCTGAATAGCAGCCCAGAGGGGGTAAATTTTCATCAAGTCTATAATATGGACAAGGCTTTACTGACACTTCTAAAAATTTCTACTTTCAATCCAAAATATTGGTTTAATTTTGACGTGTGCTGTTTTAAAATTGCATTGACTGACTGGCTAGTCTTATACAAGTTGAATGGCCCCCTAAGTTCACATGACGTCTCTCACCCAAAGACATTTATTAGACCCCCCCATAAAGCAGAGGAGATGGTCTACTATATAAAGTGCATTGAGACGCTCTTCATTAATTGAATTTGTCAGGCTAGAGATTTGAGACTCGATTCTTTTGCATGCCAAAGAGCTCTCAAACATGCTTGGCAATTATTGTCCAACTCCCTGTCCAAGAATGTCAAACAAATGCATGATTGTGTTTACCCATATTTAAAAAATCCATTTAAAATGAGTGCAGAGGTGTTGGTTGAGAGGTTTGTTTTGCGTTCTCATAAAGCATGTCTCTCAAAACCACAGTGCCGTAGCAATCCATACTCATTAATCACGCTAGCTCGTGCTAATGTGGCGCCGTCCCACCGGATGGGCAGTTCAAACTCTCTTGAGGGAGAAGAGCGCAAATTTACCGCCGCCCCAATTTATTAATTGTACAATGTCGTGACCTTTTCCCTTTTAAGCGCCACGGACAAATGGCAGCCAAAACTTTTGCGTTGCACGGACAGATTATGCGTCTCTATTTGGAGCCCAACTGTGTCTGAAAATTAGTTTTTGACCTTGTCATGTGTTTCTTTTTTAATCTAGGCCTGGACTGATAGATTATTACACTGCCTGCCAAGAAAGGGGGTAGTGTGTTTGTTTAGAAGGGCGGAGATGCGTGCCAATAGCAAAGTTCACCATCTCCCATGGCACTCCTTGTCTTTGAAAAATATTGCTGGAATTATAATGAATTATGGAATAAAGGAGGAGTACATTTCACAAGGCCAAACTTCAAGATGTGTGACCTCCATTAAATGAAGCACAACTGAAGGATTCATACAAAACCAGCCATCCTTAGACTCTTGTGATTTGAAGTGTATTGTTTACCTTTAAAAAAAAAAAAAGCATGGACTGGGGTGTAGAATAAGACATTACAGCTACACTGCAGTCATCCAAACTTCAGCAAAATCCTTCTCCAAATACAAACCATTGTACTAAATAAGATTTGAACATGAGACCAGTCATTCTTTTCTTTTTCAACCTGGGCATTTCTTGACTTCCAGCTCACTTCTGTTTTGTGAAGTGAATAACGGCATGCACTCAAGTAGGAAGTAGGCCATTATGGAAGCTAGCTGCCGTCCCTGACAAAGAAAAACCAGTGGGAGTTGGAAGCCTTGGTAATACTGCAGTCCTCATTGTGTATCAGTTTTTTTCCCCTTATCCGATCCAAAAAAATGCAAATGAACTTAGTAGACAGGGGCATTGGGAACTTATTAACGCCCTGGATTTTTTCCCCCTCATGTCTCAAAGGATACAAATGAGTGGACCGGACAGAAGAGGAGAGTGTCAGTAACCTGTACTGCTGTAAATGAGTCACTTACACGTCTAATGGGAGAGCTCTGAGCTACTGCCTCGTTCCTACAAACTCCCTCCCGGCGCCTCCAAGTAACACACTCAATTTTTCATGACATCCGGGACGATGAGTTCATCAGTTTTAAATGGGACATTTCCTCAATATTACCTCTTTTATCCAGGCTGCTTTTGGCACTCTTGCTTTATGTGAAGATGAGAATGTTTTAAGAAAAAAAAATATCAACATTTTTCGGCAATCAATGAATATTCATTGTTGTAACTTTAAATAACTTCCACTGATAAATTCCAAAAGCAATGGTTCAGAAAAACGAACCTCTGCCAAACAATTTCCAAACTAGAAAATAGCATTTTGAGAAGGCAATCTCTTACCTGTTCTGCTCAAATCCAAGAAATGGTGCTACAGGACAGAAAGTGATTGGCCTGTCCAGCAGGGGTCATGGGCTTCTGGGCCGGTGCCATCTTTTTTTAGACTAGTTCGATTCACAGCACTCATTGAGTGCCAGTTCGACCTTGACTGGATTCACTGTACGCTTTCTATATGTCTATATCATTATTGGTGATTCAATTTATTTTCTCAACTAGAAGACCATTGCAATTAGCCTGATTGCATGCAGCCTCTGCTGTCAATATGCAAATGTACTGTATTTATCTGAATAAAGTCAGTATGGGTATCATTACATTCATGTATATTATATTGCATGCTAAACAGAATTTCTTGTTTTATCTTATTACATACAATTTAGGCAGATTACGAAAGGTTAATTAGAAATGCAACAGGTTATCTTATATTCTAGCTTTAAAACAACATAAGGTACATGTGCTTTCAGATAATGTGCCATTTAGTTCTGAATCGTGTTATGATGTACAGTGACAGATTTCTTTTCTATAGCTTGTCTTTAAAACCGTTATTTGCATTAATTAGCATCGTAACTGTTGTTCACATACTCAACGAGCATTCCTGATGACGAGCAGCACAAAAATTGGATATTGTTTTGCACCACGAATGATGAAAGATATTTAGCAGTTATTTTTCATCGGAGATAATGTTCATGTGCACCATTTAATAGGCAGCTAACGCCCAATTATAGTCTCAGATATGCTAATGATGAAATAATTAGTTTCAAAATGACAGGGAGGAAGACGTAAATTCACAGGACGTGTTGAACTGAACGATTTGGATTCTGACGGTAGTTTGTTTCTTAATGATAGTGCAGATTTGAGAAGCATAAAAACTCTCATCTCCTCCTCTGAGGTACGTTTTAAAGTTTTCCGATGCGATTTATGTCTGAAATTATTCCTGCAATAAAGTAATCAAGGGATGTAATTAGATTTCCATATCCATAAGCAATTTTAAAAAATGTTCTGCAGACTGAGCGGCATGAGCGGAGGTCAATAGGGCACGGTGAGTGTTTTTGGAAAAGAAAACAAACAGCTACACATTCCTTCATCATAACCCTCGGCGTCCACAATGCATCAGGCTGGCAGTGGTCTCCTCTCTATCCTCCCACACGGTTCTTTCTAAATTTGTCTTGTGGGCTCACAGATAGACACTGGCATTTCATTGCAGACTAGAATCATTATCCCAGTTGTATATGGCTCCAATAACTTTAATAAGTTCATGCAGTTGTGTGCCAGAATCACAGTGGCATTACAGTGAGAGTAGGGGGTGTCTGCGAGAAGCCCTGAATCCCCAAGATGTCCTGCCATGGCTGCAGGAACAAGAAAACAAATGAGCTACTCGGTGCTTCCCCATTCATCAGGAGCATGTGCTGTTGCTTTCTCTCTCTGTATTTGTCTCTCTTTCTTTCTTTCTTTCTTTCTTTCTCATGGGCTTTGGTTTACCTGTCATCTCAAAACCAGCCCTGCACAGACTACGCTTCTCTCATGGGAGTCTTCTTAAAACAGTTTTTCATTCAGCGTTGCACAAACAAACAGTATTTTAGTTTTTTTGCACTTTTGTTCCTATAAACATAACAAACATTAGCCTGGTTTAAACTAAAATTACCACCATTCGACCTATATGCTTTCAATTTTAATCTTTTGATTTTTTTTGTGCGTTAATGTGACAATGCCTTTCTGTATTGTTTCCTGCATCAAATCAAAGATTGGCCTCAGGTGAAGATGTTCCTGTAATGGAGCGCTCTATAATCCCAGAGACATTCACAGTTTGTAGCATTGTACTTATTCGTCACTTACAAATTACTCCAAGGATATTCCTGGCAAAATCAGACCTAGCTACTCAAAATGTAATTTTGTAAAAATAAAACAATAAAAGTCTTGACCATACACCCTCTTTTTTTTTTTCTGCACACATCCAGGGTAGGATTCCTAAATTGCCCAAAATGACCAGGCTTTGATTTCCTTTTGACATGATAAACCTCATAAATTACATGTACTCATATTTGCATTGCTCTGATCATTTTCTGTATCATCATGGATGTAATGATTAGTGGGTTACATACAATGCTGGCACGCCATTGGTCAAATTTGAGTCATTATCTTTAGCAAGTGTAACAATAGGAAAAGAAAAACCCAGACAGGCAAAAAAGGACATAAGTTCACTTAATTTAATTTAGACCTAAAAGCATCTTAAAAAGCATTTTGAATGCCTGTAATTCTAAAGTATTAAATATGCTGCAAATACTACGCAGAATTGCAGTTCATAGCCATATAACTATATACTTTACCTACACTGTAAAAAATAAGTGTCATTTTAACGAACTTTATAAAAATGCCATAGAAAAAAACTTAACAGTAAATTCCTGTATTTTTAAATGTAAAATTAATGTTAATTTTACAGTAAACTTTTAATTAATATGGTTTTTAAAAGCAATTAGAACAAATCAATGTAAAATGTACAGAAAAATCTAAACTGATATGCGTGACAATTGTTACGCCCCGTTTAGGGTGAAGGCGCAACATGAAAGAAATTATGAGGATACGGGAATATAAATGAATAAACAAAGTGTGATTGTTAAAGTTACACAGGGGAAAATATCTCTTCAGGAGCCGACCAGGCCAAAATAACAAATAAAACTACTAACAACTTATACACTTCTAAATTACCTATTTACAAAAAAAAGAAAAGAAAAGAAAATACAAATCGATTCCCTATCTCCCTGAACAGAAAAACAATCAATAAATGAGTCAAACAAAAATGGCGTCGGTCTCCCTACCTCCCCAGTAATATACAGCTATATACAAAACAGCAAACAAGTCCAATGAGGGAAATCCAAAATCAAAGTCTAACAGGCAGAGGTCAGAGTAAAACAAAGGCACAAGTATAGGCTAAGGACATTAACAACAGTCAAACAGACTCAAATGTACACACAGGTCTTTCTAACACAAATACACTAGCTAACTAGCAGCAATGGTAGCGCAGCCTAGCAAATGAGCACAAAAAGCTAATGCAGGAAGTGAGTGTGGAGTCTTTATAGGTAGCCGGGAGTCAGCTGACCAAACAGGGTGTGCCATTAATTCAGGAACAGGAACCAATCAGCTTCAGCCTGCACAGAAACATACAAAAGACTCCCCAAAACAGACAAATAAATCAAGAAGGACGTAACACAATCCATATTTGAAAGTATTTTGCTTAAATAATCATGTTTTTTAATAGTTTTTGACTGTTAATGTGTTTTTTTTTTTTTAACCTTAAATATGTTTATATATTTCGGTATTTTTTTCAAAATTATTTTGGCAACCACAACTGTCAAATTTTAAATGAGCATTTCTGATGTAAAGTCTATTTAAATTTGAACTCGTTATCTTAAAGGGGGGCAGTTTTACAATAAACGTAAATTTATAATATGCATCCATATAGATTTGAACTAATAAAACGTGTTCCATTTTGTTCCAGACGTTAATACAAATTCTTTTCCTAATGGCAAAATAGAGGAAATAATTTTTACACTTGTCCTCTAGCTTGAAAACCCTATAATAGTAGCATATTTCAACTTGAGGGTGTGTTCCTCTTGTATTATGAAGAAGAGCTATTGCAGTAGCAGATGGGGCAGAGGTCTGATATGAATCTTATCCACCTAGAAACACACACTCTTTTTTTTGCTGAGCTTTACTTTATTCTATAGAAAAAGGTTAATTATCTCTGCCCTCGATTTGATGTACTAAAATGTGCTTGCTTCTGCTGATTTATGTATGATTGTCTGCTGATCGACATCTCGGTATCGTTCGTTATAGAAGCTGGTGGTGCTGTTTTTAAACAGCTCTCATTTGACAGCACAATTTCCAGTGTCTGTGGCCTGTTTAACAGAATTTCAGGCGCAGCAGGGAGGATGTTGCAAAAAATAGATCAAGCTGTCAGTATACTGCAAAGAATATACTGCATGTCAGTAGTTCTGAAGCAAAGTAAGAGGAGGTCATGAATCGTTTGAAGAACAAAAGAAAAAGATATAATAATTGAATTCTAATAGACATTCTAATACTTTTTTTTCTGTAGTTGTTGCTAAAGACTAAAAAGCCACAAAGCAGAAACTTTGTAATAAGCAGAGCCATGCACCATGCTTGATTTGATAAAAAAAGTCTTTTACTAGCGTCAGCATCTCTGCTTGCATATAACTAAGGCGGTGAAATCCTTCAGTGACCCCAAGTAAACAATGTCTGTGAGCTGCTCTGAAGATGATCACCTCGAGCCCAATGGACCAATAACATTTCTCATACATTCTTCTCACCTTTAGACACTGCTCTGGGCTGTAGAGACAGACTGCTGTGATTTAACACAAAGGATAAAGAAATGAATAACTGCTTCAGCCAAAGTGCACAGCTCTAATCCTCACTAGCAAAGCAGATGTTTGTGCTGCATTCAGATTAATGACTGTTACTGTATGTCCTACTGCAAGATCATCTGCTGCTCCTTTAATAAGAGCTGCACAGATCACCTGAGAAATTAATCCTGCTTCCTTCCTTCCTTTGTCTGACTTTCTATAATCTCATGCTTTTCTATACATTCATTTGTTTGGTTATTTGTTTATTTAATCCAGGGGTGTCAAACTCAGTTCCTGGAGGGCCACAGCTCTGCACAGTTTAGGTCCAACCAGCTACAAATCACACCTGCTTTGAGTTTCTAGTGATCCTAATGACCTTGATTAGCTGGATCAGCTACGTTTGATTAGTGTTGGAGATAAACTGTGCAGAGCTGTGGCGCTCCAGGAACTGAGTTTGACACCCCTGATTTAATCTATACTTTCATTCTCTTTTTTTTTTCTTAGTCTCGTTCATTTTTATGAATTCTGTTATTTATTTTTCTATATATATATATCATCTTAATTTCTTTATTTATTTAATTTTGTTTTATTCTATAAATTCTTTCTACATTTTATATTGTCATTATAAATAATTTCCAACCATATTTTACATTCTGAAATGTCTTTGTAGCAAAAACCTTGACCAAAAGTGGTCTATCAGTAAAGTGTGTCTTTCTTTCTTTGATTTTCCTTGATCTTTATTACATTCAGTTCTGCAGGATCTATAATAATTTTTTATATAATTGAAAAATGGTTTCTTATACTCACCAAGGCTGCATTTTTTTAACCAAAATGTAGTAAAAACAGTAATGGTGTGGTAATATCATTATATATTCCTCCAGTCTTGTCCCACGACAAGACTTTCTTTCTGCTGACACTATTGTATTATGAGCAAGCCATTCTAATATTTGTCTAAATGCTAATTGATTGATAACAGGCAAAAGAAAGTAATTTGTGCTTTCAAATTGCATAAAATGCTCATAGCACTGAAGTCCTCTTATTAGAAAGGGCAGCCTGGCACTTAAAAAATCACCCTGCTGGTCATAAAAGTGGGAGTGGAATTCTTGAGGCTGTATGTAAACTCTTCATTATTCTGCTGGGGTTCGCTTCATTAACCTCTCAACCGTATGACCTACCCAGCACATTTGATTAACTTCACTCCCTAACTCCTTTAATTTCAGTAAGCCTCACCTGCAGCGCGGCTGTCAGAAACCATTAAACCTGCAGAAGGAGACCACATCTGGAACAGAGATTTGAGAAGAACTAAACTTTCCATAGGCCAGGGATGATAGTAACACTTTTAACTTTCATACCATTTCATTTTTTACCATTTTCTACAAAATTCCATCTCCAGCCTATTTCATTTTATACATTTTTAAAATGTATTAAACGAATACATAAAGCACGGACCAAGAATATAAAACATAACAGAAGGAGTGTGTGTCACAATTATGCCAGATGTTAAACATTACAGTATATTGGTATATACAGTATACTGGATTCAATATTTTTGACTATTTTCTTTTTTTTTCTTTTTCTATTTGGCGTTTGGCGTTCACTGATCTGAGCCTTGGTTTTGAGTGAAATTGAGAAGTATCATTTAGGAGTCATTTTGGCAATATTCACTCAAAAACAGGTGATGAGGAGCTCCGATCAATGAGGACTACAGTCAATCATTTCAATAAATCAATTGACCTGAACTGACCTGGGAACACACAGTAAAACAAAGTTGGAAATAATATCCCAAAAACTAAAAATTTGGTTGGGGGGCAGATTATTATACCTTAAAAAAGCAAAGTCCGATGTGATTTTGGGGGTAAAAACCAGAACAAATGTTTGCACATATTGAATTAAAAAGCAGAACTGCTGATTCAAGTTATCCAGATCACATAAGAATCCATTGATCTAATCACAAATCAAATTATAACCCAGAAGTGAAATTCATTATCTACCTCAGAATAGTTATATAGGCTATGTTTTATATTTTTCCTCTGCTGTGCCTGTGTTTGCACACAGTAGATTTATAATGTTTTTTTTCTTCCTTCGCTTTCCTTAGCCTAAACCAGCTGACATCATGAAACCTTGAATGTAAATGTGCTAATTTGTTGCAGTCAGACAGCAATACAAAGCCACACAAAGGAAGTTCCTTTCACTTTGTAACCGCTGGAGTTCCACAGCTCAAGAAAAGACATGTGAAATTGATTTCATCTTCCCGTTAGTGGCTCTTTTCCCTAAAGATTCACTTTTGGGCATGTAATTAATTTTAATTGGAATGTGACGTGGCGTACACAGAAATAGCAGCGGTGTAGCGGCGGCCTGTCTCTCCTCGATTCTTCCCTGTGTGTGTTGCATGCTCTCTTTAATTATTCCCACCCTGATAAACACCTTTATCTTCCTTTTAGCCCATTTCAAACAACTGTAAACAGAGTATATACCTTCTATTCGCGTAACATTCCATCCAGAACACCAGGACAAAAAAATTGCTTTCCCTTTTTTCTTTTTGCTGTGAAGTGAATACTGTCACATGTATTAAAACAGGTCTACATCAGAGTTTGACATATCAAAAGGATGAAAATGGAGGGCGGAAAGGCTCTTTTTAATAGAGTGAATTGCAAGAGTGGAGTCCTCAGAGGATGCTGGGAAGACATAATGGCACTGACAATCAACTGGCTGAGTGCCTTCCTCGTTCTCTTTTCATCGGTTGGGATTTGGGGGATGCCTGTGTCTGTGTCTGTTTGAACCCGACACAGAGCCGGGGAGTCAGCGCGACTTAAGTGGAGCAGAGATAAGCACCAGAAGGCTGTGTGGAGACCCAGTTACCCATAATCCCACAGACCGCCCTGTGACATTGATAGATTAAAAGAAAAAAAGAAAGAGAATCAGTGCTCATACGTTCAAAGCTCAGCTTTGAGCTTGTTGTGGCCGTAAATGAATACATCACAATATAAGTCTTTAAAAAAACCACAGACAGTTCCGAGGCAGGATGGCAGCCGTCAAAACTCTGTCTGATTAGAGGTGTGATTGCTTTTTTTTTTTTTAGACCTTGCAGCTTTAACAAAGTAATCAACAGGTTTAAAATCAATTTCTCTTTCTGAGTGCTTATTTATCTCTGTGAAGGAATCTGATTGCAAACGTTTTTTCACTGGATGTCACAGCCACTTGACATATTAGGAAGAAATAATAATTATAAAATTAAAAATAATAATTAAAAAAAAATCTCAAGCTTATATAGTTGTGGCATGTTAAACATGATGGAACGCTCATAAACATGTCCAAATCTCCAGATAAATGAAGGATATCAGACTTCCTGCAGTCAGCTATGATATTGGAATTATACAATTAAATATACAGTGAGGTCAATAAGTATTTGATCACCCTGTGATTTTGCAAGTTCTCTAACTTAGAAATCATTGAGGGGTCTACAATTTAGCATAGGTGCATTTCCACTGTGAGAGACAGAATCTAAAAAGAACAATCCGGAAATCACATTGAATGATTTTTTTTAACAATTTATTTGGGAATTACTGTGTGAAATAAGTATTTGATCACTTGCTTATCAGCCAGATTTCTGACTCTCAAAGACCTGTTATTTTGCTTTTAAACAGTCCAGCTACACCTCCTCTCCTCATTCGGAGCATTAAAGATGGGTCGTGGCTGGGTCTTCCAACATGACTATGACCCAAAGCACACAGCCGGAAGAAGCATATCAAGGTTCTGGAGCGGCCTAGCCAGTCTCCAGACTTAAATACAATTGAAAATCTTTGAAGGGAGCTGAAACTCCATGTTGGTCAGCAACAGCCCCGAAACCTGATAGATCTTGAGAGGATCTGTATGGAGGAGTGGGCCAAAATCCCTCCTGCAGTGTGTGCAAACCTGGTGAAGAACTACAGGGACCGTTTGACCTCAGTCATTGTTAACAAAGGATTCTGTACCAAATATTAAAAAAACTGACTCAAGTGATCAAACACTTATTTGACACCGTAATCTCCAAATAAATTCTTAGAAAATCATACAATGTGATTTCCGAATTTTTCTTTTTTGATTCAGTCTCTCACAGTGGAAATGCACCTATACTGAAAATTGTTTCTAAGACAAAAATCACAGGATGATCAAATACTCATTGACCTCACTGTATATGTGTATTTACTGTTGATTAGATGATATGTGAATAATGCTGAAAAACCAACAGCTTTAGCAGAGTCAGCATCTGGAAGGATGTTAAAATTATCTTGATGTTTTTATATTTCAATAAAATTGTAATTACCCCATCTGACCAAGAGTTACATGATGTCAGTCTAACACTATTTTAACCCTCAAGGGCTCATTTATAATAAAATATATTTTGTTTGTACATCACTTGTGGCATATTAATTATTAATAATTATTAATTATTAATTATAACAATTTTATTTTATTTGCTTCCCTAAATATATACAAAACTAATAACTAAAAAGCAAACACTTGATTATCACTGTACAATAGCTTTAAAATAGCTTCTACAGCTTGCACAGCAAACATTTGCAATAAACAAACAGAAAGTTACTTCACTGCACTGACTTTACTACAACTATTGCTCATTAAGCACCACAACATACGCTATAAACTTAATTCATAGCCACCCACAACAAAACCCCTCCACTCTTCAGCACAGTGGTACCTCAAAATAACAGGAACTTTTTAAATATCAAACATAACTCAGTGACTAGCAGCTCTTTTACTTTACCCAAAACATAAAATAATACTTAACTCCACATTTACTTCCCTGATTTATCCCTACGCAAACTAAAAATCCACTTCCCATTTTCAGTTATTGATTTACAAAAATGTTTCAGGAAATTACCACTTACATATGTACATATGTAGGTCATATTTATCTAATATATGTGTATTATTAATTTATATACTTTAAATAGATTGGACACAAAGTAGAAACAAAAAGACCATGAATTGTTGCTTTAACTCATTTTAATTAATTAAATTTAACAATAAGAGTTACAGTGTATAGCCACAAGATTCACACAAGAACCTTAATTTTTGCTTTTTATGTAAAGAAAATAACCTGTTTTATTGGGATCCAACACTATCCGCAATCGAGAACTTGCAGAGAACCTGACTCTGTTTGCTGTTTAATTGCACAGATAAAAAAAAAAGAAATCTTTTTATAAACCGACATCATGAAGTAAGAACTTAAGAAAGCATAATGTCTTGACTAACTGCAATTGAATAGAAAGCTGCATTGCTAACATTACAGATGGAGAACATCACCTTCACAACCTTTACTATAACCAATTAAATCAGCATTACAGACTCTCCACAAGAGTGCCAGTGCTCCAATTAACTAGATAAATAACGACATTTGGATTTCGTCCCCTCGTCTCTGAGAAATATCCCTCTTCTAGACACAAAAGTAAATCACAAATTAAAAAGCAAACGGAAAAACATACAAAAAAGAAACTGAACAGTTATTATCAATCACTCTTGATATATTTTATATATGTGGAAAAATGACTTGTATGATGATATTACCAGGAAAAGGTAGATTGACAGGTTTAATATATGTTTTTTAGGTTGACTGACAGACTCACTAATTACGATGTGGTATTATCCTTAATGTATAACATTCACCTCATGCTGCAAGCTAGGCTAATACACCTACTAATGGCGTTCCTAAATAACCTCAGTGCTTTATGTAACTGAACTGTTGATTGAAATAAGCTCAACTTGTGTGAAACTGACAATTGTGGCATGAAAGAACCTTACTGCTTTATTCTTGTCTATAATTTAAAATATCAGAAGCTGTATTTGAATTGTTTTCCTCCATTATCCACGTTCTTGTTA
The DNA here is from genome assembly GCA_032357475.1 of Enteromius thamalakanensis. NCBI lineage: Eukaryota > Metazoa > Chordata > Actinopteri > Cypriniformes > Cyprinidae > Enteromius > Enteromius thamalakanensis. The sequence goes on along the minus strand of JAUCMT010000024.1, from coordinate 7,485,206 downwards.
CCATGGGAACTTGCACAGACAGTCTTGTACATTATTTGACGTGAATGCATATATAAAATATTAATTTTTTATATTAAATCTTGTTCTCTGATCTCAGAGATGTCCTTAAAGGTGCTCTAAATGAGGCACAGGAGTCATCCTTGAAGGTCTGAGCCAAGTGTTTGTGTTGAGCAGGAGGCGTCCCTGTGCAGCAGCTGTGGTAAGAAGTGAACATTTCCTCTCGCTGGATCTAATGCCCACGTTCTCTGGGAGGTGGCCTTTATCACTCTTGACATGTGTTCTGTGTCAGCACAAGGACTTCAGCGGAGCTGGTATAGAGAATTATAATGAGGAACTTGGCTAGCTGGGTAACACTTTGTATTGAGCTGATGAAAATGTGTAACAACTCAGAAAAACTTTTTGGACAGACATCTGTTCTGCAGCTATCCATGCCCTGCTTTCTTTCACAATCTCTGATTCTTATTTTTCCTTTTGCATAACATATGTTCAATTTCTGCTCCCTTTTTTTTTTTTTTGAAAAGTCATTCACCGGCGGTTTGGAAAAAAGGGCCCAGTTTCTCTCATGGCGGTAATTGTCCTCTTGACATTGCCAGATGAATAATATTGGTAATGTCAAGAAGACAGTTCATGCAGAAAAGATTACCGGTCAATCGAGTTCCATTTGCTCTATTCAAAATTAGTCGATTATTCCTATGGTGGGTCTCGCGCAACTCTCAAGTTCTCTGATATAACTGGCCCCACAAGGAGATAATTGCTCTTCTTTGCTGGTGTTCTATTGTAGCTTTTAAGGAGAAATTTCGTTTTAGCATTTATTCCAAAATTAACACAACAGGTAAGCTGGGAAATTATGCTACAAGAGGGATACCAAGAGTGCAGTTTCTTACTATAGAAGCTCAAACAACTAATGAAAAATAGCGGTTTGTGTAAGAACCATTTCTGCAGACATTAGAGCATGTGGCAAGGTTGTGAGCATAATCATGTCCATTGAAAACATGAAATAAAGGGTGCTGCTGGAGTTTTTTCATGTGAATTATATATTTGGTTAAGTAAAGGATGAGGCATTATCCTGATGTTATCATTTTAGGCTGGAAAATCACCTAAACGCATCAAGGACAAGGTTTCAATTAAATTATCTGCAATGCACTCAGAAAGTTGAGTTCAGCAAGCCTTACATCAGATTGTGACAAATATTTGTCCTTTGCCTTGAAAGCTTTACCTCTTCAGATTATACATTGTAAGAGAGTCATGAAGGACAAGCAGTTCACTAAATGGTCAACCGCATAGTTTCATCCAAAGACAACTCCCTGACCTCTTGCTCGTTTATACGGTGCTAAAAATATCTGAGTGAATGTGTTTTTGAGATCTGAAGTTCATGAGCAAATGGACAGAAGAGACATTAGAAAATGTCAAAGTGTCTGTATCAGGAACTCCCTGAGATTTCACTTCTATTCCTTGCAGAAATAGAGGTGCTGTGTTTTCACAAGAGACAAAAGCCGAGCAAACACGGCTGCAGGGCTTGCCACATTGATAAGGTGAGGTCAATGCAAGCTCATAATCGACTTCAACAGCTTATGGCGCTTGCCCTCTGGGAATTTCCACATATCAACAAAAGCAGCTCGGCGGAGGAAGTAATAATCTGCTGATATCTGGACTGTGGCATGGGACTACCATCGCTAGCGGCTTTCCGAAATGGTTTCCAAACAAAACCCTTCTAAAAAAAAAAAAAGAGGAAAGTGCTTTAAGTGATTTATCAATACTCTATGAGGCTTTTGTCTTCATCTTTTTAAAACCCTCTGGGCCTCAGAACACAAATGCATTTTTGCTTAATTTTGGTTACCTACACAAATGCGTTTTTTCCCCCCACAGTTGCAGCTGATATGTCTGTAGTTGTGCTTTTCCTGACAGATTGTGTGTGCGTACATTGCTACATGTCATATTTAAAGTGGTGCGGTCTCTGAGCAAATTAAATGAATGTATTCACAAATAACTCAAAGTGAGCTTCAATGACATGTCAACATTGGTAATGACTACTGATGTGTGTCAAATCAGCTTTGTTTGTTCGTGACCCATTTACGTGTTTCTGATCAGCATTGTTGGTGTCATTAAAAAGTGTTACATTAAAATGCTTCACACATTTTAAATTGTATGTTAATTGTTTAAGTGTAATTGTAATTGAATCATAACAATTGTGCAGGAATCCCTGCATATTAAGAAACCCAAAACATGAAGAGCGATGAGTATTTCCTCAAATTTTTGGTCATTATTTAGTAAAACGCTACCTTTTTCAGTTCAGGGATCCTACAGTCCTAACTGCCAACCCATAAGCAAAGGCTGGTGTTTCAGAGGACACATCACTGTGATGGATCATGAACTCTCTACAGTGTGACATGAGGAATATACATCATGCTGTCATGTGTTTTGATCCCTCCAGCGAGAACTCGAGTGTGTGACACTATGCTGCAGAGGGAAAAAGCACACAACCTTCATTATAAAGACCGCATAAAATCATTATTTTTTCCCCTTCTACGTATTTCAAGAATTAATTTGCCCTCTATGTTTTGACACAGCAGTATGTAGCCATTAGAATCAAACTCGGTTATGGTACAATGCATTTTTAGCAGTGACAATTTTGCAATAGAGCATGTTCCGCAGTGGCTGTCATTGAAACAGTAGTTTTGGTGAGGTTATGGTTGGCTGAAGGGCGCATACACCGAAATCTCTGACTTGAATCACAGAGATTTTTGGTGCCCTTGTCAAATATCTCTCTGAAATGTGTCTCTGCAGACTATAAGTCTATTGTTCTACACATCTTGGCTGTTTGCTTTAAAGGGATAGTTTCTTTCATTATTTACTATGAAACCCTTTTACTTTTCTTTTCTGTTGAACACGAAAGGAGATTTATTGAGCAAACTTCACATACCTTTTATATAAATTATGACAGTTCATAGCGAGCATGTCCATACAATCAGTCTGTAAGCCTTAAATGACAAGTACCAAGATTTGAGTCATAACTCATTGTAGAAAGTAGGCTAATTATAATTCAAGCCTTATAATATTCTTCCAGTTCAGATGGATGAGAACTGGCGTTGTAATCTAAAGAACTATCTTCAACCTACAGTAACAACAGGCTCTGCTCTACAGCACTGAGAATACTGACAGATCCTATAGTATATATAGGGTCTGTCAGTACATATAGTAGAATTGAATGAAGAATGAGTTTAAGCTCATGTGCGTACGCACGTGTTGTGATTTAAGCGGAAAGTTTTCATGAGAAGTTGCGTATATTAAAAACGTATGCAATTATTAGTGAATGAGACCCAATGTTAAAATAATGTAACTATTTTATTGTCTACATCGGCCTTTCCATCATGTCATAATTAATGTAATTCTGAGATGACAACACATGATATTTTACTGATAGCTTTCCATGTTGTCGCACCAAAATAAACCTGCCGACCGTTGCGTGGTTCATCTGTCACTGGTCCAAGTCGTAACTCTGAGAACGTTCCATGATTACAAATTGTAAATACAAGTGCAGGAGCATACGAGAGCTTTGGTGTTGATTGTGTTGCCATAGAAAC